>OX637641.1:13931110-14531110 GCA_951802225.1 Euspilapteryx auroguttella | reverse complement strand
GGTCCGTCATGCTACGTAGGCAGGACGAGTGAGACGGAATCAGGTTGAACATAAAATACATTTATAAAAGTGTTTTTAATATTTTTAAATTCTTTTTAACTTTTTTTGAATTTTAATTTTAAAAAGTAGCAAGATTGATTTCTTATTCTTTATTGATGTACAAATAGGTTTACGATTATTTTGAACTATTTTTTATCGATTCAGTATCCTAGTCGGAGTGCCCTGTTAAAAAATAAACGCTGATTTCAAAGTCAACCTATAGTTAGGTAGTTACCTTAACAATAGAAATGTATTATACCTTGATTGTCAAAAGAGACATCATAGATTCAGCAATATTTTGGCCAATACATTTTCTGGCACCGTAGCCAAACGGAATAGATGCAAAAGCATGGTAGTCCTTTATTTCTGGTTTGAGCCATCTGTCTGGACAAAATTTGTCCGCGTCTTCAAAGTTGCTTTCTTTAAGAGACGTGTCTTGGGTTGACATTAATATCATTGTGCCTCTTGGAATACTAAAATTTATAATTTAAAACACAAAGTTTGGTTACATTGTAAAGCTTAATCTAATTACGATATTAAATAAAGTTTAATTTCAATAAATACAAACTTGTATCTGTCGAGCGTAATATTCTTAGGCAAAACTCTTGTCAGCACAGGAATTGGAGGTACCAGCCTAAAAAAACATTTGATCAATATTTAAATTTGTAATATTTATAAATATTAATGTATAATGTTATTCTTGCTGAATCGAAATAATAATTCGATGAACCTCAAAGTTTCCTTAATGCATGCTTGTAAATAAGGAGTATCATTTTTTATTTTCATTATATCCTGTACAGAAACAATGCCATCGGGATATGCGCTTGCAATTTCTTGGTACAGAATTTTTTGAGTTCTTTGGTATTTCGCCAGGAAGAACAGCATAAATGACATGGATGATGTAATCTGAAAAAAAAAAGTATTAGGTTCTCTATTTTTAAAGCGTGTTTGATATTAAATTTTTAATGTAGTTGCCCAATGAATTACTTAGTTAATCTTTTAATGTAAAATATTTTTACTGGAAACATTGTATAGTATACGTACGGCTAGCAAAATGTTGTGCCCTAGACGGTTTTTTTAATTATTATGTAATTATAAGTCAACTATTTGATATAGGGTTTTCCTAAATAACTAATTTCGAAAAATTGCAACGAATACTCATTTAAATTCATATCTTCATATGACGAAAATTTACGAAATCCTTGAAATAAAATAAACTTAAACTCCGCGCAGTAAAATTCATTTCTCTGTTATTACAAGTTGGACGAATTCTGCTATGAGCGGACTAATTTTACAAATTACGAAGAGGTACCTCTGTACCAGCTTTTTTCAGAATACGATAAGCTTATACGATAAGAATTTTATTTTGCAAGCGTTCGTCTGGCAGAATCTGTTTCTTTTTCATCAATAAAGCCTGAACTATACAACGTCGAATTCTGAAATAGCACCCAACGTTTAGAGGGCATATTTGACTTCCATAAACATTTCAGTGTCTAGGCTAGGGCACCACATTACACCGCACGTACACCATTGTAAGGAATTTTCTATTTTAAAACAAGAATTGAATTATTATTACGAACTGCATTAACTCCAATTAGGAGCATATCCATGACCACTGTGGACATATCTTCTGCAGTCATTCTCTCTTCGCCCACCAGCATAGAATGTATGATAGAATTCTCGCCTAAAAAAATTCAAGTAACTTAACAGCTTATGTTGACAATGCTTCTTTAAAGTTAATTAATTTTTAACTAGTGATAATATTTCATAATAAGATTGTTGGTTGAGGGTCTGTTTTTATTAAAAGTCTTGATAAGAATAAAGAGGTAACAATAAATTTGGACTTTTACCGATGACATTATCGATTTCATCGTTAGTTTTATTTGCAAGTGCGTGCTCAACTTCCATAATGTATTTCCCAATCAAACTGAAAACAAAAAAAGTGTTATTTTTTATTGCCTCCACTAGTGGGACATTAAATTCGTTCGAACTCTACCTGTCCAAGCTATCGCAGTATTTTATCAGTTTAGCCCAAGCTGGCGTAGCAAAGAATTTCCAGAAATGGATTCCAGTCTCGCACTTAATAATTGCATCTGTAGCTTCTTCAAGACTGTGGTATAGCCAGGTCATGTCACACTGGCTGTACACCATTTCCGTCTCTAACATGTTGAATCTCTTTGCGAAAATAATCAAACCTGTAAATTAAACGTTAATTATTAATGTCTACGTAAATTATTTGGGTTATAACTATACACGGTAACTTTTTATCGTGGAGAAAAATTTAACGCCCGGTAGGTATAGTTTTACAGGACTGATTCCTGAAGACAAAATCGAAAAATAATGAACCGTGCTCACTTGAGGTACTTCGAAAGTTTTTAAAAAAAAAAACTAAATGCGTTGTGTAGCATCAGAGCAATGACCTACAGTGGCTTAGCTGGTGCCAGACGAGTCAGTGGGTGGAGGGCAATGCGCAGGGGGGTGAAAAAGGAGGCCATCGGCCTTAAATAAGTTTTTTAATTTTGAATTAAAAAAAAAACAAATGTAAAAAAAAAGTTTTATTTATAATTTATTCGAGTCATATATCATGCAAACACTTAGTCCTGAAAGGCTTAGGCTGTTAGCAAGGGGGTCACGGGTGATCTTTCGATCGTTATGTTCAACTCCGCGACCCCCTCCAGCATCGGCTGTGAAGTCTCTTCGCGGGGGGACAGGTGGTGATAGTCCCCCCTGAGCGCGGATGGCTCTTCCTACGCCCGACAACGGAACTGGACACCTCGTTCCGTCGTCCTTCTCGGGGCCGTTATATGACTACACGAGGCCCCCGCCTCGTGCACCCAACGACCCCGGGGTCCTGCAGCGGTGCTGCAGGGCGGATTGGAGCCTATCGGCCCCGCCACGCCTTATCCCTCCACCGTGGTGGGACCTTTGAGGCCCCGCCCGCTCTCCTCCTCGACCGCCCCAGGCCCCATCCTGCAGTCGAGTGGGAGCGGGGCTTGTCACTCCCCCCATGGCACTGCATGGCATGGCACAAAGATAAGTGCCATGTTGGAAGTCTCAAGTCCCCGCTCCTTCCTCCTCGATCGCCAGGTGCTACCAGCCGTTCCACCTTGGCCGCAGCACCCAGCGATCGTGTGTGACAGTGCCCTGGATAGGACACTGCCACCCTCTCCTACGGGGCATTGTGAGCGCCCCATCACCAAGCCGACCGCAAAGCGTGGAGAAGTGACAGCCCGGCATCTACTCCTCCCCTGCGTCTTCAGATTAGCCGGGTGGATCTGTGATCCCAACGGTCGGCGACGTAATCAAGCCGACCGAGGGCAGGCCATTCCCGGCATTTACTAGCGCAGAGTTTCTCATCAGCCGAGCCATCAATCTCCACTTGGGCGCGCCATTGGGGAGCTCCCAACACCCGCACCCAGCACGCCGCCATCTCCACTTCTCTATGCCTTGCTTCTTTCTCCCCTCTTAGGCCTCCTCGTTCAGCAGTGCTTGTTAGTCCCCCCCCCCCCTACGGCGCCGAGGAGTACGCCGTGGTGGAAGTCTCAAGCCCCGCTCTCCTTCTCGACTCACACTATGCTCTCTGATAGGGCAGAGAGCATGTGGAGCGCCACTCCCGCCAGATTATTAGCCACCGGACGATCACACCAAACGGGAAACGAAAAGTGTGATCATCCGCTGTTGCCCGGGGTGCACCACGTGGAGGTTCTCTGGCCAGCATCCCCTGCGCAATTGCCTCCTGTCGATCGAGTTGTGTACTAGACGAAAAGGTTTTTCTGGAGAATTATAATGAAACTATCATAAGTAGGTAGGTAGGTACGTGCCAACGCAATCAAAAGCCCATTTATTAATTTCTCTGTAAAAATCTTTGGGCATCTCGTCCTGATGATTTCTTAAATTGTATATTTTTTGTGCGAACATATCACAAATCTCGTGGATGCCTTCGAAATGTTCAGTTATTGAATTTTGCAAGGGTGTGTATACTAGCCCTCGCTGACGACACCATTCCTCTCCTTGTCTGTAAAAATAGGTAAGTATATAAATTGGTACTCTCGATAAACAAAACAATTTTTAAATAACTTGACTTTACTAATAAAATATTATTTCTGGAGGGAAAACTAATAGCTGAAATACGGCAAAAGTTTTATTCGATCGATATCCTACTATGTTTACTCGTGTAGAAGAAAACAGGACCCTTGCAGATTGAAGTAATCCATTAAAGAGAACGTTGCAAAAGTCCTTCTATGTGAGACATATGTCATGTTGATTGTTTTCGAGATATATAAGTAGGTAAATCGTGCCCTCCGTGGGTTTTGGTTTAACATTTTTTAAATTTCCGTGGGCTTTAAATTTCGGTTAATCAACATTAATAAAATATAATAACCACGTATAAGAATGTGTAGCAGGGCCACAACCACAACTCAAGATTAAAAGCGTAGGTTCTGCATGTAATATCTAGATTTTCCACGATTTTTTTTTCACTTAAAACTAATTTCCGTGGTTCTAATTTCCATGTTTTCCGTGGGCCATAAACATGCCATGGAAATTAGTAGTTTGCACGGAAATTAGTTTTCTTTAAAGAAACGTTCCTACTGTTAGAGCATGTGTTATTGTTTTCAAGTTCTGTAGTAAGAAATATAACATTGTTTTATTCCAGTGCTAAACAGTTTTAAGGATTTATTATTTTCAATTGTTTGCCAGTAACCAAACTCCACTAAAGTGCAGGGTGGTGGCTTTTGCTCTAAGTAATGTAGATAACTAAAAAACCCTTTGCTTATCTTCCTAACGCCAGTTACCATCCCTGTTATTATCCCTATCATATTCCCTGTTATATTCCCTGTAAATATCAAAATGAATGGCTGCAGGTATTCGGGATCAAGACTTTGTGATCGAGTTCAACACTTTGTGAGTACGATCCACAGAGTTTCCAAAGGTAGCATGCGGAATTTTTTTTATCAGTAAATTTTATTGGAGCAAAAGACTAACATAAAACAAAAATGAAAATCTAAAAGAGAGGAAAATTAACTAAAATGAAGGAAGCGGTTGGTAGGTTAATACACAAGCAATTTAATATTAAAAAAAAAGATATTAAGTCCCTTTTTTACTTTTTTATTTAAAACAAAAAAAACTTCTTACAAAATTAAAAAAAATATAACTAACAAAATAAGTACATTTTTTAATGTATTAAAGTAATATGAAATATCAATCATTATAGCAATATATCTTGAAAAGTATTAAGTGAAAAAAAATAAAAATACATTGCATAAATTTCAGTGAGTTTGGTTAATCAATATATATAAAACTCTTCCGTTACTGACTGACTGACTGACAGACAACGCAGAGCCGAAACTACTGGGCGTAGAAAGCTGAAAATTGGCATGTACGTTCCTTAGGGAGTGTAGGTGAGCACTAAGAAAGGATTTCCCGAAATTCCCAAGGGAACGGGAAAAAATGGGATTTTTGTGTTTATGAGAAATCTGCGCGGGAAATACCGCGGGGCAGCCTCTAGTCAATATATATAAAACTCTTCCGTTACTGACTGACTGACTGACTGACTGACAGACATTGCAGAGCCGAAACTACTGGGCGTAGCGGGCTGAAATTTTGCATGTAGGTTCCTTAGGGAGTATAGGTGAGCACTAGGAAGGGAATTCCTGAAATTCCCACGGGAACGGGAAAAAATGTGATTTTTGTGTTTATGAGAAATCTGCGCGAGTGAAACCGCGGGGCAGCCTCTAGTAAATCATAGTATTAAAGAGTTTTTTTAGTATGAATACATAGAATTATTTCATACTGTTTCTTATTTCTATGATACTTATCAATTTCCATGCGTTTAAAATATAATTTCCGTGGATCGGAGTTAATTTCCGTGGTCCCTTAAATTTCCGGACCTCATATCTCTTAATCTAATCACAATATTGAAACCCCTTTAACACATAATCCTCATAGCTTCCTAGCTGGTAATTGTTAGGAAACAAAAGATTTTAATTTTCCCCTCACCCAACAGCTACATAGTGATTTCTTTTGATAAATAATTGGACTACCAATGCAAATCACATACAAAACTTTGTTTGTTATGGGTCGACCGACAACGACACTAGCGGGATAAATTGGCAGTTTTTTCCCCAATAATTCCTCGCCGCATGCGAAATTAGTCCTCGCCCAGGGTTGCTAACCGTACGAGGTTCCTCGAACAAATTCGAGATTTTGGATCTTCCGTACGAGGTACGAGGACACTCTCAGCCCCGTATTCTTATGTACGAGATTTTGACATAGGGGAAGTGCCACATATCTGAACTTGTAGGAACACAATAAACATTAGCGGCATTTGCGCGTTGATCAGCGTTATGCCACATCTGCGTATTTTTACGTAGATCTACTTTCTTTTGAACTTTTCTGCAAACCTACCTATTTCATTTCAGTCCGAAAACCTATGTATTTCTATGAAATTGACCGAATTTAAAAATAATTACTTGTAGTCAGTGAATGTTTATTTAAGTATACGTTTTTAAAAATATTCAATGTTTAGTGCAGAATATCAATATACAGGATGTTTCTGACAAGGCGGTAATAAATGAAATGGGGGGTTCGGCACAGCATACCTAACAACTTTCCCTAAGCAACATAGGTTGAAATATCAAAACAAAAATCAGCTGTCCCGTACATTGACCCCGTCAGCTGATCGAACAAATGTATGGAACAGCTGATTTTAGTTTTGAGATTTCGACCCATGTTTCTTTGGGAAAGTTGTTTGTTATGGTGAGCTGAATCCCTCCTTTCATTTATTACCGCCTTGTCAGAAACATCCAGTATATAAAACTCTTCCGTTACTGACTGACTGACTGACAGACAACGCAGAGCCGAAACTACTGGGCGTATAAATCTGAAATTGTACAGGTTCCTCAGTAAATGCAAAAGTGGGAATTTACAAAATTCCCACGGGAATGAGAATGGGAATTAAGGGACATTTTTTGTGAGAATGAAAAATCGACTTTCTTGAGTGTATCGACGTGAAATTTGGCCTTCAGGTTCCTCAGTGTATGAAAAGGTGTTGAAAAAAGGAATTAACTGATTCCCATGAGGACGGGAATTACCGGACTAATTATTTAGTATAAAAAATCGATTTCCTTGAGTATGTCAACGTGAAATAAAATCTACAAGTGTATCTGTGGATGTAGGGGTGTTGGAAGAAAGAAATATACTAAATTCCCACGGAAACGTAAAACGGGACTCTTAAGTTAGTATTATATATTATAAATATTATCTTTTTATGTCCGTTAAAAACTTTATAAAAACATATATTTGGCCGCGGGCGCCGGCGTGAGAATGTCGCCCTCCCCTCTCCTCCCGTGGGAGCCGTAGGACCCGGCTGAGGGACAGCACCAAAAGACGGGCAGCAGCGTCTTTTGGGTTATACAACACCACACTGCGCTCGCCAACCCGCCTTCCAAGCGTGGCGAGTATGGCAACCCCCCCCTCATGAATAGTCAGCATATACCCAGGCCCCTAGTCCCCGGCAGCCCCGCTATTCCTGACCACGGTAGCGGTAACGGTAACGGCGGGGCAAGGGGTGCTAAGAATCCCCGGACGGTCGGCTACCACCCCTTTAAACGACAACTGGCCCTGGCAACACACAACGTCCGCACTTTGAGGACTGACGATATGATTGTTGCGCAGGAAGAGGAAATGAGCAGGTTACGGTGGGATATTCTAGGGCTATCAGAAGTCCGTAGACAGGGACAGGACACGATAACCCTGAAATCGGGTAACCTGCTCTTCCACCGGGAGGGCGACCAACTGTCCCAAGGTGGTGTCGGGTTTCTCGTCCACAAGTCCCTCGTTAGCAACATTATTACCATCGACAGTGTGTCGAGCAGGGTCGCATACCTAACACTCAGAATATCTAAAAGATATTTGCTGAAGGTCGTTCAGGTCTATGCACCGACCTCGACACACTCAGATGACGAAGTAGAGTCTATGTATGAGGACATTAGTCGGGCCATACATACGCATAAAACTCACTTCAATGTTGTTATGGGGGACTTCAATGCGAAGCTAGGCAAGAGAAGCGAGCATGAGTTGAGAGTGGGGAACTTCGGTTATGGGCAACGGAACCCTAGAGGTCAGAGGCTGGCCGATTTCATGGAGAAAGAAGGACTCTTCATGATGAATTCTTTCTTCCAGAAGCCGCCTCATAGGAAATGGACCTGGATGAGCCCTGGTGGTTCTAGGAACGTGATAGACTTCATCTTGACCGACAAGAAACGGATATTCAATTATGTCTCCGTGATTTATAGGGTAAAAACCGGCATTGATCACCGAATAGTAAGAGGCACATTGAATGTGAACGTTAAACTTGAACGGTACCGCCTGATGAAGTCTACGCTCCGTCCTACCCTCGCTCAGATCGAAAACCTCGAGAGCTTTCAACTCGAGCTCTCTAATCGCTTTGATTGTCTAGACGACGCATCAGTGGACGAGATCAATAACCGGTTAGTAAAAACTGTCCATACGGTCGGATCTAAATTCTTTAAGACTCGCCGCACCGCTAGAACTCAGAAACTCTCTGAAGACACCCTCAAACTTATGGCTGAACGACGCTTGCTTAGACTGCAGTCTCCCGATGATGCTGCGTCATATAGGCGGCTCAATAGACATATCTCGAAGGCCTTGCGACACTATATCCGTGTCTTTAATACTGCGCGTATTAAGGATACGATAGAGCGAAATAAAGGCTCCAAAGTGTTCGCAAGAGATGTCTGTTGGGCAAAGCCAAATGACCAAGCTGAAGAGGGATGACGGCAGTATAGCGTCGACGAAAGCGGAAATTTTGAGGGAAATCGAGAAGTTCTACGGACAGCTATACGATTCGGTCACTAAGCCTGTTACTAGTGCGGCCAACGACCCTAGAGCCAAACTAACCCGACACTATACCGAAGATATCCCGGACATCAGCCTGTACGAGATAAGGATGGCCCTGAAACTGCTTAAAAACAACAAGGCACCGGGAGAGGATGGAATCACGTCAGAGCTTCTGAAAGCGGATGGAACACCGGTACTCAAAGTCCTTCAGAGGCTCTTTAATTCTGTCCTACTCGAAGGGACCACGCCTGAAGCATGGAACAGAAGTGAGGTGGTGCTTTTCTTTAAGAAGGGCGATAAAACCCTTTTGAAGAATTATAGGCCTATCTCGCTTTTGAGCCATGTTTATAAGCTGTTTTCCAGGATCATCGCCAATCGTCTCGAACGAAGGTTTGATGACTTCCAGCCTCCCGAACAAGCCGGCTTCCGAAAAGGCTTTAGTACCATAGACCACATACATACGCTGCGGCAAGTAATACAGAAGACCGAAGAGTATAACTTGCCGCTATGTCTAGCGTTTGTGGACTATGAGAAGGCCTTTGATTCGGTCGAAACATGGGCGGTGCTAGAGTCTCTCCAACGATGCCGGATTGAATATCGGTACATCAAAGTGCTGAAGTGTTTGTATAGCAACGCCACCATGTCTGTCCGAGTACAGGAACAGAATTCGAAGGCTATTCCCTTGAACAGAGGCGTGAGACAGGGAGATGTTATATCTCCGAAACTGTTCACCGCCACTTTAGAAGACGCCTTCAAACTTCTAGAATGGAAAGGGCAGGTCATCAATATTAACGGCGAATACATCACTCACCTTCGGTTTGCCGACGACATCGTAGTCATGGCAAGGTCGATGGAGGAACTCAGCACGATGCTCGAAGGCCTCAACCGAGTCTCCCAACAGGTGGGCCTTAACATGAACATGGACAAGACGAAGGTCATGTCTAATGTCCATGTTCTGCCTACCCCAGTTATGGTTGGGAACTCGGTTCTCGAAGTTGTCGACGAGTACGTATATACCTAGGACAAACCATCCAATTAGGTAGGTCCAACTTCGAGAAGGAGGTCAATCGCCGAATCCAGCTCGGATGGGCGGCGTTCGGGAAACTTCGCAACGTCTTCTCGTCCAATATTCCTCAGTGCCTGAAGACAAAGGTATTTAACCAATGTGTGCTGCCAGTGACGACATACGGTTCTGAAACGTGGTGCTTCACTATAGGGCTTATGAACAGGCTCCGATTAGCTCAACGAGCCATGGAGCGGGCTATGCTCGGGATTTCTCTGCGGGATCGAATCAGAAATGAGGACATACGCAGAGAAACCAGGGTCACCGACATAGCCAAGCGGATAAGCTCGTTGAAGTGGCAATGGGCAGGTGATATAGCCCGCAGAACAGATGGCCGCTGGGGCCGAAAAGTTCTCGATTGGAGACCACGGATCGGCAAGCGCAACGTAGGACGTCCACCGACCAGATGGACGGATGATCTGCGCAAGGCTGCGGGTCCACGCTGGATGCAGGCCACCTGCGATCGGTACAGATGGAGAGCCTTGAGGGAGGCCTATGTCCAGCAGTGGACGTCCTACGGCTGAAATGATGAATTAATGATGATGATATTTGGAGCATATGGGAGTGAAACATGGACAGTTACAAAAAGGGACAGAGAGGAATTGAAGCATTTGAAATGTGGTGTTGGAGGAGAATGGAAAAAATTTGCTGAGGAGGTTTTAAACTGAGTTAATGAAAAAAGAATCAACATGTAGAAAACCGAAGAGGGAAAATGATAGAACATTTAATACGGCACGATAATTACATAAATAATATAATAGAAGGGAAAATAGAAGACCGAGAGGAAGCTACATGAAGCAGATAAAGGAGAAAATTGGAGTGGAGACCTACAAGGACGTAAAATAACAGTGGAGAGACGACTGGAGTGGAGGAGGCTACACGGACAAGAGCACGGCTCTTAAATAAAAGAAGAATATGTCGACGTAAAAATAGAAAAACGGGCTCTTCGGTGTGTCAGGGTGTAAGAGTGTTATAATAATGGATTTTCTAAAAAATACGGGAACGGTATCTAAAAACCGGAATTTGTAAGTTTAAAACCACAAAGCTTGAAAGAACAAGAACAAAGATTCAGAGTTATATTTAGAAAAGATTTACCAACATTCACATGGTAGGGGAACATTTCCAAAAACAAAAAGCGCCAAAAATTCTTTATTTTTTTTTACTCACGTAGGTACATAATCTAACTGCCCATATCCTACCCAACCAGCTAATAGAAATGTTAGGAATATAAGTTTCAGTGACTGAATGGTGGAGTGTAGAAAGGAGTTGCCTCGGGAAATGAAATAAACAAAATATTACAAAGAGGTAGATATTTTTAGGGGGTATGGGTGTGATCAGAAATGATGTTTCTAAATTCCTGAGTAATAAATCAACCAGTAATTTATCGTTTAGAATGAAAAAGCGCGTGCAAAGCAGCGGGCAAAAGCTAGTATTTATATATATTTGCAGAAAAAACTGGTAAACGTTGTTTTATTTATATTTTTTTATTACTTAATTTTTTTTTCCAGTTTTTTTAGTAATTTTTTTTTAAACGAAGTACTTAACAAAAACATTTTTTTAAAGTAAAAAGGCCAATAAAACAATTGGCAACCATGTCCTCGCCGCATGTGCAATTAGTCCTCGCCGGATGTCTGCTGGGACGTAGAATCCTCAAAATACAAGGTTGTAAAATATCTTACCTCCTTTTTTCAAAATTTCACTTACACTGTGTACAATCCTGAGTAGATACGCTTCTTATGCTCGATTCGATATTTTTCCAGACAATCCAGGGCTGACCTAACTGGTTTATTTCCTTCCAAAGTGAACACTTTTTGGATGTGGTCAGGATGTGTAATTAACACGACATCCTTTCCCACAGGGCTTACGAATCTTACCACAGGGCCGTACTCGTCAAATAATGTTGACAAATTTTTCAGTGGTTTCCTCTGGTTTATGTATGTACCTTTGAAACATAATATAAGTAAATAATAAATAAACTTCTAATAATAGTTATTATAGTATCTACTTAAATAATGATAAATAGAAATTACTAGCTGTCCCGGCGAACTTCGTATCGCGTCTTACAATTTGTATGGGAAAAAAAAAAAGTTACTTTGGCTAACTTCCTCTCAATTTTTCCATATTTTCTCACCTTTTTACCTTCCCTGGACTATTACGAACATTTTAAAACCACTATCAGTTCAATCGGCCCGGCCGTTCTCGAGTTTTAGTTTCTCTTTATAATATTGGTATAGATATAGTAGATAGAAGATTAATACAGGGTTACTGGTAAGTAGACCTAACCACTTAAGTAGGTAGGGGGCATTACCAATAATTTTAGCCCCCAGGGCTACCCAATGATGAATATAAATATGTTCGAGTGAAAGCTTGCAACTAAATTTTGAACCAGATTTCGATAGAGCTGAATTTTTGTATACACGTTCATGAAGCCTAACAATATGTACATAATAACCTTAATGTGACGTCATTAAAAATCCAACATGGTAGCACCATTAAGATGGCGGACGAGTTGTTTTTAGTGTACTACCTACTACATATGGGTATCAAATGAAAGGCCTTGCTGAGAATAACTCGGAAATTAACTACGAAATAAAAGCTTGGTCAGCGATCTGGAGGTAATATTTTATTTATAGGCTCTTTTAATTTTTATAGTTTTTCTTTCCTTTTTTTTTTGTAAATATGTTTAATGTTCTTACTTATGTAACTGTAAATATTAATGGAAAGTTAAAGTTTGCTTATAAAAAGGTTTTAATCTTAAATTTATTTGTATTTAGCATTTAGAAACTTACTTATGTTAAGTCCTGCGGTCAGTGCTGCTGCTGTCAATTGTGTGCCAGCTTCCGAAAGATATTGGCGAACAGTTGCTAGGTATTTTAAAGTCTTGGGTCCGGGAATTTCATCAAAAGACAAAACAATTGGTTCCTTGCTGTTGACTAACATTGGCATTACCTTGGCTGGGTGAAGCATAGTATCTTTCATTAAATGAGCTTTAGATGACGACATTTCTTGAGTTACCTGAGATATTATTTCACTATTGGTATTAGTTTCTTGGGCTTTCGCCACTTGGAACAATCTTACCATGCCCATGTTCGAGATAGCTCGATGCTCAAATCTCATCTTCATTTGCGGGCGAATACTCGTAAATAGTTGTAATAACATTTTTTGTTTTGTCCTTTTACTATCAGGGTGTGTATATGTACACTCGTTGTTTTTATTCGGAACCTTTTTTTTTTGTATTTACTGTGCACATTTAAAACAATGGATAGGTATAGTGGTATAGTGTTTGGACATTCTTTTTTTTTTTCGTCTTTATTCCCATTGGGAAAGGCATGTTTGGACATTCAATACATAGCATAAACTTTTTTTTAAAATATCGCCAGTTCGTTAGGAGGTTCTGCTAAAAAGTATTACATACATTATATTATTTTCTATTTACTTCTTTCAATACGAGTACAGCTTTTCAGTTCATTCTTTGTCTATGGTGTGATATGAAGGATGAAGGAGTGAAGTAGTGCAGTGCAAATTTACTAAGGACATAAATAACTATTTCAATCTTAACATATATCTGTGAGCAGGACTTAGCAAGTCTGTATTAATAAATGGCGGCCTGGACTAAGAATAAAAAATAGATGGCGGGAGTGATCTCGTGTTGTGTTAGAATTTGTGTTAGTTTTTTCAACATTTTAGTGTGATTAAATTTAAAATGTCTAGGTAAGGGTATTGTAATTTTTTAAACAAATTTAATGACCAATTCTGTTCTTTGAGATTGAATGTTTTGTGACACAATACCCAATCCCTACCTACAAGTAGGGAGGGCACCGTGTGGGCTTATTAATACTCGACAGTGTGGTCTTACAAATTTATATTTTCATTTCAGAGCCAAAATAGAATTAGGAGATGTGACTCCGCATAATATAAAGCAACTGAAAAATCTAAATTCTGTTGTATTTCCGGTAACATATAATTATAAATTCTATAAAGATGTTTTGAAGGCAGGTGAACTGGCAAAATTAGCGTATTACAACGATATTGTGGTCGGGGCTGTCTGCTGCAGAATAGACACATCAGATAATACACGAAGACTCTACATCATGACCCTCGGATGTCTGTACCCATATAGAAGACTTGGAATTGGCACTCTCATGGTCGAGCATGTGTTAAACTATGTGGAACAGGATGGAAATTTTGATAGTATTTTCCTGTAAGTATCTTTACACAAAATTTATAAGGTATTGATGAAAGATGAAGATTACATAAGCTTTGTCACTATAAATACATAGCCAACCTATTTTCTAGACCTTTTATCACTCACAATTTGTTTTAGAAACACGTCTACACCAATGATCAACGAAATTCTACTTAAATCTTGTAGGATACATAATATACGTACGTAGGTACATAATGATAATAATTATTACTGAGTTCTGAATAAAGTTTTTTTTTTCAGACATGTACAAGTAAACAATGATGGCGCAATAGGATTTTACAAGAAGTTTGGTTTTGAAATAGTAGAAACCAAAGAACATTATTACAAGCGAATAGCACCAGCTGATGCTCATGTCTTGCAGAAAACACTTAGAGAGCCTGTTCCAATCATGAATGGCTCAGTTAATATGTATGAAAAGATAAATGGTCATGAGGACTGAGAGCAGATGAATACCACAAATATGTACAAACATCAACTCAGTTTTAGTAAAAAGTGCAGGTGACCCTGACATGTATTACATCCAAGGAACTACAAAACAAGATCAATAAATGCAATTAGTAAGTGACAACCAAAATAATAGCAAGCATCTGCAATTAAAGAACATAAAATAAGTGATACAAACATTGACACCCTAAGGTAATAAATCTTAAAACAAGAGATATATTGCTAATAATTAGGTATGATGCTCTTGCAATTGCGAACTAATTTTATTATATGTGTTATTATAGGTAAATTGTCTATTAAACCTTAAAACTTTTCAAGTAATTACCAAAATAAAACATTAATTGTATTTTGATCCTAGCAATAATATTTTTAATGGTAAGAAGTATTGTAATTCAAGTGCTGTAAAAATAAGGTTGTGGAAAAGGCCATAGATGTGTATTGTGTACAGATTATGTTAAATCTTCCATAAAAATGTCACTTAGATATTTTGTAGATATAATAATGGGATAAATTGTAAAGCCTTATGCATACCTCAAATACTAGTTGCAGGAATTCAACTCCTTGCATGCAATTGCCTTAGAATATTGCTATAAAACTTGTTGCATTGTAAATTTTATTAGTCAACAATTCAACATAGTTTCCTTTCCGTTCATAGAATGCCCTTTTTTAATCATGCCTTTTGTATTGCCGTTTCGACCGCGCAACCAAGTTCTGAAATAAAAAAATGATTACGCTCAGATTCTGTCGAAATTTGTCAAAACTGAATGGTGAAAACCAGGAATTTGTCAAAGCATAAATAAAGAAGTTATGAAGGTTTGATGGTGTCCGCGCGAACGAAACAAGGAGAACCGCGCGGACATTGAGATCTAGACTTCTGGAAGGTTTAGAGACCTGGTTTTTTTTGTCAAAGCAAGGTTGAATTTATCAAAAAATGTCGAAGTAATAAAATTTTGGCTACCTCTAATACTTGACCAGATAATGACCCTTCAGTCCCATGGCCGCGCGAACCTCCAATTACGATTCCTTTAGGTTCAATTATTTTCGTAACTATGCGTCCAATACAGCCGGAATCGGTGTTCAGACCTTTATCTTAATTTGTCGAACCCTATGAAGGCGAAAACCGCCGATGTCTGTTGTTAGTCACACAAAATCTCTGAAAAACTTAACCTTCTTTCCGCGCCAACGAAACGCTTCTTAATATGGTGATAACTAGTTAACTAAGCTAGACTAAGATATGTTTCATATATCAAATTCTTTGACATTTAAGGCTCCTTCGAATGACACCTAGCTAGACCGCTCAAGCCCACTGCAGCGAGAGAAATTTAAAAAACTTTACCACCGATTCCGGCTGTATTGGACGCATAGTTACGAAAATAATTGAACCTAAAGGAATCTTAATTGGAGGTTCGCGCGGCCATGGGACTGAAGGGTCATTATCTGGTCAAGTATTAGAGGTAGCCAAAATTTTATTACTTCGACATTTTTTGACAAATTCAACCTTGCTTTGACAAAAAAAACCAGGTCTCTAAACCTTCCACAAGTCTAGATCTCAATGTCCGCGTGGTTCTCCTTGTTTCGTTCGCGCGGACACCATCAAACCTTCATAACTTCTTTATTTATGCTTTGACAAATTCCTGGTTTTCACCATTCAGTTTTGACAAATTTCGACAGAATCTGAGCGTAATCATTTTTTTATTTCAGAACTTGGTTGCGCGGTCGAAACGGCAATCCTTTTGTTCTGTTTTTACTATCAATGTTTTTGTCATTTACATCAGAAGTTTTCGCGCCACGTCATGTTCAACAACTTTTTGACCACTCAGATCAATCATTGTATGAATAATATGTATTATGCTACAAACAAATAATACCCAAGAAGTGTAACTCTTCTACAAAACTGCTTCGATTTTGGTTCCACTTACGCACACAAATTAACTGCAATTGCAACGATACACTCAAACATTCTCATAGACAAAGCTTGCTTGCTATTGGCCGCTTCGCTCGCGTCTGTCGACAAACCGGCGAGCTAGCCCCATCGCTTTTAGCTGGTACATTTTATCGCCACTAGATGGCAATCAAGTGTGACTTTTAAAAATATTTAATATGTTATTTATGAGAGGTGATATAAGTATTTTTCTTGTCTGTATGGCTTCTGCAACACTTTTGAGTATTATTTGTTTGTAGGTATTAACAAAACACGGTCAGAAATACACAAAATAATGTTTCTTGAGTATTATTTGTTTGTAGGTATCAATACATAGTATAAAATAAAGTTGCTTTCCGCGTCTGTCCTATGTATGCTTAAATCTTTAAAACTATGCAATGGATTAAGATGCGGTTTTGTTTAATAAATAGAGTGATTCAAGAGAAAGATTTATAAGTATAATACATGCACAAAATAGCAAAAGTTTAGAAGTTACGAAGTTCGCCGGGTCGACTAGTTAAGTATATACTACAGTGTATTAAGTATGTACTAACCCTCTTATTCATAAAAAGTTAAAGAGCATTTTAGTTATTTGACGTATGTCAATTTAGACTGGATGTCACGTATTTACCATACAACAAACCAGAGAAGTAGACCTCCAGTAACGCTACTTAAAATGTACTGTATCTTTATGAATAACACGGTAAGTATATACTACAGTGTATTAAGTATATACTTAATACCTACAAACAAATAATACTCAAGAAACATTATTTTGTGTATTTCTGACCGTGTTTTGTTAATACCTACGAAAATAATGCCTATGAAATGGCAAGTAACAGGCTGTCTTTGCACAAATTCGATAAATATCTTGTCTTACATTATGAAGATAAATACTTCAGGTTATTAAAATACTAATTCTCCTATAACATAAAACACTACATTTTGTTGTGTTTGTACACTTTTCTATGTTAACATTTATTTATTTATCTTCTATTTATATAAAAATTAAAAATCAATCATGGTTTGTTTATCTCGCTAATACTCAAGAACAAACTGAAGATTCAATTATAATGGTTTTGAAATGTTTGTTGTAGTCCAGGGAAGGTTTAGAAGATGAATAAATATTGAAAAATTGAGAGAAAGTTAGTAAAAACAATATTTTAATTTTCCCATATAAACTGTTCTAGTTATTTTCATATATTTATTGTTGTTATTTGTAAGACGATATGAGGTTCGCTGGGTCAGCTAGTTATTAATTGATTGAACTGTGACGTGATTGATCTTTGGACACGTAGCTCATTGGCAACTGCAGCCGCGGCATTAATAAACACGCGACGGCTGCTGCCTCGAGTGCAGCGGAGTGCTGCTCGTCTTTAGCCGACTCCTGCGGTTCTACCACAAAAACAGTTAAACCTGCTCTAAATACTAGTTTAACTTTTTTTGTTTCCACCATTTTTTACTTTTTTTCATCCATGTACAGTCACGGACTAGGAGGCCGTAACAGATTTGTCTATGGTTTCGTCAGCCCTAGTCTGTATTGCGAAAAAACAAGAGCTATTTTGCAGTACAGAAAAACCGGAAGTGTTACGCCGATCGTGTCCGCCACTGTACCATCATGCTATGCGTTTTTAACCGACGAAAGGAGGAGGTTCTCAATTCGTCGCGTATATATATATTTTTTTTATGTATGATCACGCATAACTTTTTACTGTGTGGACCGATTTTGATAATTCTTTTTTTAATCGACAGGGTATACCTTGAAGTTGGAAATAAAAATTTGGAAATAAAATTCCAACCCTAAGGGTGGAAAAATAGGGGTGACTTTATTGTTCACTCACAGATTATATTGCCGTGTTGTGATTTACATGAAAACTGCTATGTATAATTATGAGTCTTTTTTATATGAACTTTAATAATCATAATCTCAGCCGATAGACGTCCACTGCTGGACATAGGCCTCCCTCACAAATCGCCTCACCGACCGGTCGTGATCGAACCTCATCCTGTTAGTCCCTCAACCTTCACCAGGTTGTGTGGCCACCTTGTGGGGTGCGACCACCCTGTGAAGGGTGATTAGCTGGGGTCAAAAAAAAATAAGCCCAAAAAAACTGAAAAGCAAAAAATAAAAACTTTTTATCAAAAAATTAAACCGCCGAAAAAACTGAAAAGCATTAAATAATAGGGAAACATTTGGGTTGTTCCGGAAATCCCCCTTGAGCGATTCCCCCCTGAGGGGGAAAACAGGAATCTTGTTTAAAATATGTCCGAAAATCCCCCTCGCTTAAATTTTGTTATTCCCGTAATCCCCCCTGAACCAAGGGGAAAAATAGGAAACGTCTTCAATTATTAAAAACAATAAGTTAATTTTTAGAAAATTATTCTTATTTATTATTAAACTTGTTAACAACGTTTAAAAACGGAACTCGGAACTTTTGATTTTTTCATTCCTGTTTTCCCCCCCAAGGGGGATTCCAAGGGGGATTTGAGGAACAACCCAACATTTTCTATTAGGCCTTAATTTGGGTTGTTCCTCAAATCCCCCTTGGAATCCCCCTTGGGGGGGAAAACAGGAATGAAAAAATCAAAAGTTCCGAATTCCCCCTTGACAATCCCCCTTAGGGGGGAAAACTGGAATGCAAAAAAAATATGTCTGAAATCCCCCTTCAAGATAATAGGTTTTATTTTAATATATCACTACGTTAAATCAATAATATAATTATTAAAACTGCTACTTTGAATATCAGTAAGTACCTCTTAGAGGTAGAATATTACCAACCAACTATACAACGATAGTAAACTATACATTAAGCAAAACTTATGAATTTAAACGGGTTATCTCGTTGATTACACTCTCTCCCACTTTTATTAAAACCATAAAAAACAAGCAACTTAAAAGTAATAATTTACGTGTAACTTAACGGTATGTCATCTTCTTGGTATGGTACTCTAGCTAGATCGACAACCATTTTGAATCGGCGCTGGGTTACTACCCCGATTAACAATGTTGGAATAACCCACAATATTTGTCACTGTTTGCAAATTAATGTTCTATAGTGCTAACTGAGATGATTATATATATACGTTATTTAAAAAATCATTATTCCTAGTCCATTATTGTTAATAAGAAATTGTTTACTACTTTGCTCTAAGTAATTACTTTGTTAATAATTGGAGGAAATTTTACGTAAAATTAAAAAAACTTTTCTAAATTCCACCATCTATCTAATTATTGTAGGTACCCTAAACAACAAATTTATCTCTATAGGTATATTTTATACTTTTTAAACGTTGTTAACAAGTTTAATAATAAATAAGAATAATTTTCTAAAAATTAACTTATTGTTTTTAATAATTGAAGACGTTTCCTATTTTTCCCCTTGGTTCAGGGGGGATTACGGGAATAACAAAATTTAAGCGAGGGGGATTTTCGGACATATTTTAAACAAGATTCCTGTTTTCCCCCTCAGGGGGGAATCGCTCAAGGGGGATTTCCGGAACAACCCCTTAATTTACTCACTTCTTAAAGTAATTTTGGATTACCAAGAAATTTTGAGTCGGTGCCACAGATCACTAAATTACCTGAAATTCAAGGAAATAACCGAAAAACGTGTGTCGCTGCGCATCGCGCTTTACGTAGATAATGAATTTGCTTGTGTGGTGTGGCACCGCTTTACCATATTTGATTTAGAAAGCAATCTAAATTGGTTTTTTTTATTGTTGCTAAATGGAAATAAATTTGGTAAGATAAAGTCGCGGATACACTAGGCTAGGCGGTTAGCCGCCATGCTGTAAACTCCTAACAAATTACGCTGTATACGGCTAAGCCAGCGCCAGGGCCTTATTCCTTGCGACATTTACTATGGGAACGAAGAGGTATTGTGAGCTCATTAATAAAGTAGAGTGCTGTATTCATACTCTGTATACGGCAATCCAATACAATGTAATCTCATCTGCATAAAATAATATGCAGTAGGTTTATACTTATGCACTGTATTATACTGTTTTTTTTTTTTAATACTAGTCGACCCGGCGAACTTCGTACCGCCTAGACTAAGTATTTGGTGCATCTATTAAGAGCTTCACAGACAACGCAGATACGATAAGATATCTGTATTGGCGCAGATCATCTTTCAACTTTAATTTCTATCTAATCCTATGGACGACCACACACTACGCAGATAATGTAAAATATATCTGAGCCGTGACATATAAATTGAAAGATCTGCAGATACAATTTTATCTGCAGATATCATCTGCCGATACAAATATGGCATAAGATTTTAACTGCAGCTAAATACAGGATGTATGATGAAGGAGCCCTCGGGTTTCGGAAATGGCTGTGAATTTGTTATCTGATCGATCCTCGAAGATATGAAATTCATCTCGGTCCTTTTTAATCTTTATATTATATGCTGTTCTATCAAAATTCTTCAAGTTTTTAACCGTCTTCAAAAAAGTAGGTAATCAGTTTGACCTGTATGTAAGTATGTATGTATGTATGTTTGTCCGCGATTATCTCGCGTTTGGGTGAACCGCTTTTGATGCGGTTTTCAGTAGGTAATGTATTTGTTACATTTAGGAGATGGTGAGAAGGTTTAGTACCTATTTTAACCGACTTCGAAAGAGGAAGTTCTCAGATTATGTTTGTGTCAGTTCGTTGAAGGCGGGTCTCTTTTTGTAAAAAAGAAATTATAGTGTGTGTGTTTAAAGCAAGACGTGACTCATTCATAATCAGAATCATCTTCTGACGAGCTGTCTAATAAATCCAGAAGCAGAGTTCTTTTCGTAAACGTGAACTCATTGTAACATCCTATATTTTTCGCTGCTGCAGATAAACAACTTAGTTTTCGTCAGCAGCTATTGTTGTAGCCCTAGTTTATAAGTTTTGTTTTGAGAAATAAAAAAAAAAAAAATATATAAACATTCTTTAGCAAAAAACAAGTCTGCTCAGTCCGAGAGATTTCGAGTGAATGTATAATCTTGTAATATTACCGCATCTGCGTAATGTGTGGTACAGTGGCGGACACCGTCGGTGTAACAGTTCCGGTTTTTCTGTATTACGAAATAGCTCTTGTTCTTTGGTAACACAGTCTAGGGCTGACGAAACCATAGACAAATCTGTTACGGCCTCCTAGTCCGTGACTGTACCTTCAGATAAAAAAGTTTGTATACGCAGATAAAATCTTATCGCATCTGCGTAATGTGGCTTAAAACGTTTAGTCTACATTTGACAGATTCTGCTTTTAACACCATGGATTTATATGGACAGATTCTACATACGACAGATTCTACTTATGACAGATTCTACATATGACGGATTCTACTTATTACAGATTCTCGTTTTGACAGATTCTACTTAAGACGGATTCTGATTTTGACAGATTTCCTCCATTATTATCCATTATGAAAAATAATCAAAGTTTTTAGTTTTTTTAGCATTCTTGTCTCTTTAAAAAAATCAATAGTTTAGTTATACAACATTGTTCTCACTTTCGCATGCAAGGTTTTTTTCCAATCAGTAGGAAGAGACAAGAATGTTAAAAAACTAAAAACTTGATTATTTTTCATAAGCGAGAAAATCTGTTAAAAGCAGAATCCGTCATATGTAGAATCTGTCAAAACGCGAATCTGTCATAAGTAGAATAGTCATGTGTAGAATCTGTCATAAGTAGAATCTGTCGTATGTAGAATCTGTCCATACAAAACCATGGTGTCAAAAGCAGAATCTGTCAAATGTAGACTAAACGGCTTAAAACTTATAAACCTTCCTCTTGAATCACTCTTATCTATTAAAAAAAAGCGCATCAAAATCCGTAGAGTACTTTTAAAAATTTAAGCATACATAGGGACAGACGCGGGAAGCGACTTCATTTTATACTGTGTATTGAGTATTGATATAAATGTTAATGAATTTACCTTTAAGGGCTTACACGGTGCGAAACTAGCGCCACTTCTAGTAAATAATTAATAATATCTTCTAAGCATGGCCAAAATCAAAAATATGCGCCTTTGACTTCCTAGATTATCTAGAAAGTCGAAGAAAAAAAACCGTTTGTTGCCTAAAGTGGCACTTTAGTTTCATAACGGTTTTTTTCTATGATTTTAAACCTAAAAGCTACAAAGCTGAGTCTTAAAAATTCTAAGCAAGATTATCTAGGGAGTCAAAGAAGCACATTTTTGATTTCAGTCATTGTTTAGAAGATATCAATTATTTATCGAAGTGGCGCTAGTCTCGCACCGTTTAGCCCCTTAACTCATAAAACGGGTAGAGAAGAAATGTATTCAGCGACTTTGAACAAGGTGCAATGAATATTCATTGGATTCGAATTCTTTCTTTTATGTTTTTTGCACTATTATGTATATTCTGATATTAATTTTAACCTACGATGTAAAGAGGTAGAGTTTGTAAATTTGGATTTAAATGCTGAAACCCGAAGTGCTTGACCGATTTCAATGTGTACGCTTGGCCTCAGCGCGTTGCGCGAACGTCTCCTTGTACGATATCGAACAAGGGTCTATTTTTGATCTTGAAGCGTTGAATTTTATTTAATCGCAGGACGCCCCGCACGACGCCCCGCGTGCCCCTAAATGCGGCCTTAAAAGTAAAACACGGTAACAAGCAAGGCCGCCAGAAAGCTAAAAACTTAACGACGTCTCATTAAATTATTTGATGTCAAAGGTAATTATATGAAAAAAGCAGATTGTTTAAATTAAATTTCCTAATGAATTGATAATATTTTGGCTGTTTAAATACGCTAATTAGAGAGGTGTTTCTGTGCCTCGTGCCCGTGACATCATCTCGCTTGTTAGTTGACTTGGGGTATTATTAATTTATAACTTACCTATGTACAAAAATTAAACATTTCCGAGCTTATGTTTACTGTCGGGGGTCGATAATTGGTTGTCTAATAATAATTAACTTTATATACTTAAATATAAGTTGTGATTTATTCGTACTGTTGGTTATACTTAACTGTTGTAAAATGTTTTTTTTTTTAACATTTATAAGATTTTAGGAAAGCTTGTTTTGTTCTAATACTTATTAATTTTTATATTTTACTTTGTAGTTTTTTTTGTCTTTTTTTAAAAATTGTTTTAATAATATTTTCCGAAAGCCGGAAGTAGTTTATCCCCACATCTACCACGTGCATCATGAACTCGCCTTGTTTCATTTCATGCCTTGTAATTTGTAACATGAAGACTTGAGTGAAAGCAATAAATAAAACACAACATTTGACTAGCGTACCGTTTTATTGACAGTGATGTACTTTAGAATTTATAACAATTAATAGTTTGTATAAATATTGCTATTCTGACTAGTTTCTCTGCATCATATGTAATTTAAAAAATAATAATGGGGGCGTGTATATGCACAAGCTAAACGGTGAGCCGCCACATGTAGTCAGCCGATTAAATATGAAATATTGTGCGGTTGGTTAGGTGTGACAGTCGCACGATCAGCCCCGCGGTTGCATTTTTAAATGCCAGCTGTTGCGCGGCTGACCATGTTGCGGCTAACCGCATAGTGCGAACGCGTCCTAATAAATCGTAGCGTTTAGTGCGACAGCAGCAGCAAGCCAGAGATCGTGACGGGAATCTCATCACTGAGTGTTCTGTTAACCCCTAATTTATTGTAAACTGACTGACTGAAAATTCTTGCGGCCGCCGCCCCGTCTTCGTGGGTAACTGCATTCGATTGTCAGTTGTACTGTACCCTAGGATCGTACCCTTGAGGGTACAACTGGGACTATTATGTCCCAGTTGTACCTACCTACCGTGTACTGTACACCGACTACCGAACCCACACGTACCAGTACCACGCCACAGCACAGCGACCACGGTCGGTATTGCACTCTCGGTCGACTGTCCATAAAAACAAAATACGCGCCCGACCACGTGCCTGTGGAACGTGTCGATTGACTATGACAAAGAAAACAGACAGCGCTCAAACAGACGACGCTGTATACCCAATGTATGTAACATCAGTACCAATACAATATATACCTACATACATATACCTAATGTCGGGTCCAGTTACATGTTACACTCGTCTGGACCCGCCTTAACGCATTTATACTTTTGCTACGGGTACAGAGCCCGCGTCATATGCATTTTGGGAAAAACTATTTTTACAATGCGGGCTGCCTGCCATAACGAATATCGAGACAAGACACCGTAGTAACATTACTTTTAGAATATCCTTAGGAAGGCAACTGCAATGTTATAATATTTCTTTATACATTTAATATTAACATAACGCCAATCTGCTACAAGCAACGTGCGAGTCAGGAACATCCGGAAAATAACATAATATTATCAATAACAGTTAATAAAATTGCACAACAATCACAAAAAATATCACAAGCTTTTATACAGTTATTTTCCATTAAAAAACAATAAATAAATATTAAACACGTCATACAAAGCAACAAAAATATTTACACAATAACTATTAGGTATATGTAATCAATATATATAAAACTGTTCCGTTACTGACTGACTGACTGACTGACAGACAACGCAGAGCCGAAACTACTGGGCGTAGAAAGCTGAAAATTGGCACGTGGGTTCCTTGGGGAGTGTAGGTGAGCACTAAGAAGGGATTTCCCGAAATTCCCACGGGAACGGGAAAAAACGGGATTTTTGTGTTTCTGAAAAATCTGCGCGGGAAAAACCGCGGGGCAGCCTCTAGTAATCGATAACATACAATTTAGTGTCCCACCCAACCACAGTCTCAATAATTCTCGCCTTCAAAAATTATTTACATGTAAGTACGTATATTTAACTTGGATAAAAATATTAACTAACCAAATGTCAAAAACTTGTCAAAACAAAGAAGCTCATAACGTAGCCTTTACCTCAGCCTTTACCTTTTCTCCGACATAGCATGGGCGTCCATGAAAGCAATGATGAAAGTTAACATCAAAGACAAGAAAAGTAAACACGTAGAATCATCAAGGTTTTGCCTGGTTTATATTTATTGAATGCTAAGTTTTCCTATTGAGTACACCTTTTAAATAGTCATATTATATAATTGCTCAGGGTTTACCGAGTAAGGACGCCACCTTCTTCTGACACACTTCTTGTAATGCACAAGTCTATAGAGAGCCTCAAATATTGTCACCAAATAGTTGTATTGTTTGGTCACTCAATAGAGCACGTCACTATTAGTAGTCCTAACTAGAGCTAAGAGTCCTTCCCCTGGAGCAGCAGGACAGGCCGCACATTCATAACCGCGTGTCGTCGGCCGCCGCCTCCGCCTTCGCCTCCGCCGCCGCCGCGTCCAGGTCTAGTTCCAGCAGCTGCTTGATCCGCTTCACGCAAAGCTTCGAACCTTCGTTTGCCTCTTTCGCCATCTGAGATTGAGGGGTAACAATTTTTTATTCAATACTAATAAAAGAAATTGGAAAGTATATTATGAAGCTTGTTCTACTGTCACATAAAAAGTAAAACAAAAATCTTCTGTGTGAATGAACAAGGATCAATCATCCTTACAAACATGAGCAGAGCATTCTTATTATTTATATTAGTGCGAAAAGGACACAATAATTTCTTTACATTTGGCACTCAAATATTATAACTCAAATTAAAAAAATTAAAAACCCCCGACCCAGTCAGACTTCTCATCAACTTAACTAGAACTATAGCTAAAAAGATCATGGTCACCTTACCATATACTTTCAATATCATGAAGTAACACGGTATGCACGGTACCAAATTTCAAATCGATAGGACATTATGGAAGATAGTTAAATCCCCTAATTCATTACTTAAGAGCTGATCATCTTCAAACGGCAGATCAGGACATGGTTACCTTACCATATACTTTCAATATCATAAAAGTAACACTGCACCAAATTTTAAATCGATAGGACAAATGGAAGGTAGTTAGATCCTCTCATCCATTATTCAAGAGCTGATCATCTTCAAACGGCTGATCAGGTCATGGTTACCTTACCATATACTTTCAATATCATAGATGTAACATGGAACCAAATTTCAAATCGATCGGACATATGGAAGCTAGTTAGATTCCCTCATCACATAGAAAAGAGCTGATGATCTTCAACCGCTGTTGGGGGTCTGGGTCTGGGATGTCGCGGAGCTGAAACAGCTCGAACAGATTACCCGTGGGTCCCTTGCTAACAGCCGAGGTTGACACCGGCGGGGTTTTAGTGGGTGCGAAACTCGTTAACAGTTTCCCCGACTGCCTTAAGGCGGTTCAAGACTGTGTGGCGCTAAATTTACATTTTTTTATTTATTCTGGCGAATGCGTGTTCGTTTTTAATAAAGTTTGAAAGACTTGCCGACGTAACTCTGTCTAACAAAAACGGTGAATAACAACAACCACATGAGAGACGGTTATTTAGCGTCGGAATGTCATTCAAACTTTATTAAAAACTAATAGTTTCGCCAGAATAAATAAAAAATGCGAAAACAATTGAATTTCTGCAACACCCTACCGATCCCCCTTTAAGTGTGGGTCTGGGTGACTTGCCAGTGAGAAGTTGAGGAAGCCGTGCGGCATGCCCTCCAGGATGTCGATGTCCACCTCGTTGCCGAGCCGCTTCAGCTTGCGCGCGAACATCACGCAGTCGTCCAGGCACGGGTCCAGGTGCACGCTCTGCGCAATACACACATTAAAGATACAACATGTAAATGAAAAATTATAGCACGTAATATGATTTAGGTATCATCTGCGCTGCGGTGGATCAGACTCAGAGGGAAGTGATGTCCTTCAGCAGTCCAGGGCAATTTTCGGCGAGGGCTAACATTGTTGTGATGATTATAGATTACTTTTACCCGGTCTGAGAGTGTGTGTTTGTATGTCAAATCAAATCGATCAAAATTATTTATTGAATATAGGATACAAGATATCACTTATTGAAAGTCAATTAAACTACATCTAATCTAATTGCTATTGATACCTTATTTGGTAAAGTATCCTATACTGTGAGAGGCGAGGTAGTTCAGGGTGCCCACCACTTGGCTCAGGCAAACAAATGTTTACGCCCTGCAGTACCGGGCCGAAGAATAGGACTGAGGTATCCCCTGCCTGTCGTAAGAGGGGACCCCGGGGTCGTTGGGTGCACGAGGCGGGGGCCTCGTGTAGTCATATAACGGCCCCGAGAAGGACGGCGGAACGCGGTGTCCCGTTTCCGCCGTCGAGCGTAGGAAGAGCCATCCGCGCTCAGGGGGGCTACCTTCACCTGTCCCCCCGTGAAGAAGCTACACAGCCAATGCTGGGGGGGGGTCGCGGAGAATTCCACAGGCTTACCCGCGACCCTCCTGCTATCAGCCGAGAAGGACACCGGCGGGGTTTTAGTGGGTGCAAACCCCACATAACCCTGCGGCTCCCCCCGGGGCTGCAGGGTACTCGTTTCCCCGCCTTAAAAAAAAAAAAAAGGCAAACAAATGTTTGCCTTGCCGCCTTGCCTTACGACAATGGTCGCCTGGGCCTGGAGAGGCCCCCTGTCTTTGTTTTTACGACTTTGTGGCACTCTAAATACATATTCTACCTGGGGCTCTGGGTGTAGAATAGAATAGAAACATTTTAGAATAGAATAGCATCACTATACAAAGTAAGACACAAAAAGTACAATTGTTAAATTAAGGGTGCCGACAATTTAAATTTGCATACAATGGGCGGCCTTATCGCTAAAAGCGATTTCTTCCAGGCAACCCACTTGAAACCCTGTGCAGATGGATACATATAAAAATACTAGAGGCTGCCCCGCGGTATTTCCCGCGCAGTTTTCTCATAAACACAAAAATCCCGTTTTTTCCCGTTCCCGTGGGAATTTCGGGAAATCCTTTCTTAGTGCTCACCTACACTCCCTAAGGAACCTACATGCCGAATTTCAGCTTAGTACGCCCAGTAGTTTCGGCTCTGCGTTGTCTGTCAGTCAGTCAGTCAGTCAGTCAGTCAGTAACGGAAGAGTTTTATATATATTGATGTTCTAAAAGTAGGCGATACTGCTCAATAAAATTAACACAATAAATAGTTTAAAAAAAATAAAAAATAGATACAAAATACATACATACTCAAATAAACATACATTCAATTAAAATACTTATTTACACATACATAAACTATAAATAAACAAAAATATATAAACAATACATACAAATAAAATAAATACTTAAATGATATCATACGATTCATTACAAAAACAATGTGGAGTCTAGCTATTTAAAAGATAGTGCGACTTTACCGCTTCCTTAAAACGTGTCAAGTTCCGGATTTGTCGGATACTGACCGGTAGAGCGTTCCACAACAAAACGGATTTAACAGTAAATGAGTCCTTGTAGAAACTAGTCTGTGTGGAGGGATCTCAAGCGTCAGTGTAGTGCATTATTATTACACGAATTTCACGCAGTTCTCCTGCAAGTCTTACCACGTCGTGCCTGCTTACTCTACAGTTACAGTTAAGGTTTTACTAGGTACGTCTTACTTTTTAACTACACAAAGCATGTTTTCCAAACTAACATCTAGGTGTCGGTGAGTAACTATTTTCTCTCTATCGGGATAAGATAGGGGTGACCACTTAATTAAATCCACCTCCTGAGCTAGTAAACGCACCAGTATCCGTACAGGCGGGAACCTCTTGAGCTGTTCGTCGGCGGCCCAGTAGGGCGACAGGTGCGGGTCGCGCGGCACGGAAAATATGAACTCGTCGGACGGGCTGCGCGCTATCAGAGCGTCCAGGTTCGTCCGCACCGCCATACTGGGGACGAACAAAAACCTCTTATTGTTGTGTCAGTTCTAAACTTGTAATGCTTGTACTAAAATGTTACGATATTAAAAAAAGTATTACATAGATTAGTCTAAGTATGTGTAATAGACGTCAATAGCTTTGCTAATTAAAAGCTTCTAAACCTGAGATAAGGTATGTACTAGATGGAAGCTTTTTTAAGCAGAAACGGAGAACTACTACTCGTATTCCTTCAACAATAACAAACTAATCATATGAGAGACAGAGACAAAATCAAACTCTATATAGCCTAATAATGCAAGCGAGCATCTTTTAGCATTTTCTTGTCTATGTTTTTGCTATTTTGCCTGCTATTTTGAGTCCAGCTGGACTCAAAACCATACAACTTATACACACATACACATTTGATGACGGCTCGCATTCAGGTTCATCTATGTTCCGTCTATAGGAAGCGCAGCGTTCTACCACAATATATATAACGAACAGTGAACATCATCGTACAAACGGCCGATACGCGAGTAAGTACTTACGCGCTCGAAACTCAGCATACCTCGACCCACCATCAGTCGCGCGTGCTACGCAGTTACATGCGGTCGATGCTTGTCGCCCCGCGAATTTATCACGCGCGCATAAATTTCGAATTATTTTGTTCAATACTCTCCAGACTAAAATTGTTTCTTTTATCTATACCAATATTATAAACAGGAAAGATTTGTTTGTTTGTTTGTTTGTAACGAATAGGCTCCAGAAATACTGAACCGATTTGAAAAATTCTTTCACTGGTAGGAAGCTACACTATCCCCGAGTGTCATAAGCTATATAAGATTTTGAAAAAAATTAGGGATCCTTACTTAAACTCAAATAATGTAACCCAAGGTGCAATATTTTTTCCGTTGTTTACATATTTTGACAGGTGGTTTGTTGTTTTTTTAATTCGCCCATTCTGGGCAGTCAAAAGAACATAGTCTATAGAGCCAAGGCTTTAGTAGTATCTTATATTCCATGGCGTAACAAAGTAAGCCGGGACAGCTCGTCATTGTATAAAATCACCGATAAAATATTATAAAAATGGGTTCGGTTGTTTTTAGAATAAATGCGAAAATGTTATAAAGGATAAATATACAAAACGTCAATACCATAAGTAAGAACATAATAAATCTATTATAAAATTATAAGCCAAGCAACAAGAGTGACAGTCAGTAGGCAGCCCTATCGCGCGTCTTTCTACCGGCCGGGCACGAGCGGGTCTAGGTATTTATTTTAAGGACGCTGCCGAGACAACTCACTGTTCTTATCTACATTGTGGTTCTACTTTGTCTAAGTATGTTCTAAACCATGGCAAATATCGAAAATGTAAACCCATATGACAATGACCACCTGTCAAAACATGTAAACAACGGAAAAAATATTGCACCTTGGGTTACATTAATTGAGTTTAAGTAAGGAACCCTAATTTTTTTTTTAATTTAATATTGCCTACGTCACTCGGGGATAGTGTAGCTTCCTACCAGTGAAAGAATTTTTTTAATCGGTTCAGTATTTCCGGAGCCTATTCGTCACAAACAAACAAACAAACAAATCTTTCCTCTTTATAATATTGGTATAGGTTAAAGTAGACAGTTTTAGCAACACTTTGTAGTTCGCGGACCTTTCGCGACGCGAGTGTAGAGTGGGCTTTAGGTCCTTTACCTAAAAGCTTTATGTACAACAGTGTTTAGTGGCATACAGTACCACATAATATTTTTGATATTTGCTATGATTTAGAGATTTTTCTTGGTCTCATGGTATCGTCGTTCTACTATAACACGTGTTCCGTCTGATATAGTTAAACTCACTCGTCCTGCGTGGGCCGCGTGATGGTGTTGGAGCTGGTGATGTAGGCCAGCCGCGACGACATGGCGCCCATCAACCCGGTCGCTGCTTCGCTGATACTGTAACGGATTTCCTATTTAAAATCCCCTTTATTTGCAGTTAGATGAGATGAGAAGCAATCGCATGCATTTGTATAATATTGTGTTGTTTATATAATCAATACATAGTATAAAACAGAGTCGCTTTCCGCGACTGTCCCTATGTATGCTTAAATCTTTAAAACTATGCAACGGATTTTGATGTAGTTTATAATATAGATAGAGTGATTCAAGAGAAAGGTTTATAAGTATAATAGATGCACAATATAGTAATAGGTAAGGCGGTACGAAGTTCGCCGGGTCGACTAGTTATTTATATAATGCAAAATTTCAGATGCGGTCTTCTGTCGAAGTAAAATTACATTTTCATACATATTATACAACTAGTCGACCCGGTGAACTTCGTACCGCCTTATTACCTACGCCTATTACTAATATTTTGTGCACGCATAATCTATACTTTATAAACCTCCCTCTTGAATCACTCTATCTATTAAAAAAAAACGATCAAAATCTGTTGCGTTGTTTTAAATATTTAAGCATACTTATAAACAGACGCGGGAAGAGACTTTTTTATTGACTTCATACAAATATGCCTTTAGATTCACGCACAGTGTCTAACAAAAGTGTTCGGAAATATTAGTCATGCCATGCCGCATGCCACTTGTTTCAGAGAAATTAACTGTTAGCCTACGAACAAACAACAATACTCAAGAAGCATAACTAGCCCACTAAAATGCTCACACGGAAAAGAAGCCCCGGTGGGCGGGGCTTAGGTTACGGACACCATGCCACGTCAGTTCCTAGTGGCACCTTCGAGTTGTTAGGCTGCAGCGTCGGGAGCACATTACTGTGTTTTTGGGTATTTCTGACCGTGTTTTATTTTTACAAATATACCTTAGTGCATCATTAAGTGTTCTAGAAGCCATAAAGACAAAAAAAACTAATATCACCTTTATTATAGAATAGAATAAATAGCCTTTTGTTTCCAAACCGTCTCATTTGCTTTCTTTATTTTCTTTTTTTCTTTACATTGCTTTAGAACGTGTACTTCGAAGCTACTTACCTAATTAGGTATGAGGTAGGGGCGCCTCGCATTTGTGACATGCGCGCGTCGAAATACGAAATGTCGCGGCAGTTTTAAATTTTATTACTTTTCATACAAGCCGAAGTTAAATCGAGATGTTGACCTACCGCACAATTTTTCTCTCCGATTTGCGTTTCAGCTAACAAGAATTTGCGTTTAGGTAAGGTATTTGTAATAACAAGTTTTTTAAACCATCTGAGAAATATAAAACAGATTTCTTGATTCTGAAAAATATAGATGTAGGATTTAGTTTAGACAAGTTATTAAAAAGTAACAAGATGTAATGAATTTCACTCTGTAGAAATAAATATCAAAGTAAACCCTTTTTGTAGTGTTTTCTCAATATAAATAAAACACCACTGGTTGTTTTAACTTTAAACAAATAACGATATTGTTTGAGTTGATAACTTTTTTATTTGGAACTAAAATCACAACCTAAGGCCTCCTTTACGAAGACGCGGCGTGTTGTGCGGGATATCGCGTGGGTTCCGACGCGGGCGCCACCACGGTCGCCGCCGCCGCGGGCGCCGCCGCGGGAACCGACGCGTTTCCTTATACGATATCGAACTTAACTTTTATATAAGTAAATGTAAATTGTTACATTCTTCCAACCTTTTTGTAACCTAAATTATTTTTGATACTGTTACTTTTTAATTTATAGTAGAAGAAGATTTTAAACTTGACTTTTGTTAACGAGGCAGTTCATCTCAGCCGCTGTACACATTCACACGCATTCATTTTCTTGTAAATAGTGTACCTAACCATGTGTAAATATATCATCCTTTCTTCAACCTCTGGAGTTATTTCTACTGCAGGCGGGCCGACATAGGAGTTCTCTAAATTGGCGACCTACGACGATTGGATTACAAAAAGCGCAAAATGTTCACCACCCTCCCCACCAGGGACTCTAGTCTCTTAAACTTACGATTATACTTCTATTCTAGTATTATTCTATTACTCTATTACGATTGTGTCAAAAATTGCGAGTCTCGTAACTTTGATCGATCATTATAGTATTGTGTATTTTCTTGCGATTAACGTACTGTTTCTACTCTACTTTTATTCGATAGTTACGTTTTGCGCGATGAGACTAAGGGCCCAGTTCCATTGTAAGTGGCGACTACCTGCCTTCTTCTGGAGGACTCCAAGCACCTCGCCGACTAATATAATAATAATCATCATCATCATCTCACACGACAGCGTCCACTGCTGGACATAGGCCGCAACCTTCACCAGGTCGTCTGACCACCTTGAGGGGTGTGAGACTAGCGTTTGGAGGTTGAATCGAGGTGAGGGTGAACCTTGAAGTGAGGGGGGGGATAATTTCCCAAAATAAAACTGAAAAGCAAAAAATTATAAGGAAACATTTCCTATTAAGACATAAATTATTGCCTTCTTAAAGTAGGTAATTTAAGTATACCACGTAATATTGTGCTAATGTAATATTAATATTGTGTTATCGGCGCCACAGAATTAACAAAGATATGATATAACTATATACCCTATGATTTAAGTTTTTTATTTGTGGGAATAAAAAAGGTAAGTTTTATAATGCGACGGTTTTATAAATGTAATATCGGTATCAAAATTGGTTTCTTTCAGCTCCATACAGATCCTAATCAGATGTTATGGTTCATTGTTTTGACATCTATTGTCAAAACTTGTTTACATTTAAATAAAAATAAAACGAAATACGAGAGTGCGAAAACAAAAATTTGACACAGGACCGGCCTCGGGTGTGGCCACAAGGGTACTGACGGGGTAGGGAGCGGCGCGGCATGGCATCGGACGGCGCGAAAACGATGTTTTTTTTAGTTTTTGCTGGTTTTTTGTCTTTTCGTTAAACTTAAACGGCTCTACCACAAAAACAGTTAAACCTGGTCTAAATCTCTAGACTAGGTTTAAATCACTAATTCGTCATACAAATTGGCGATTTAGACCGGTCTAACTTTTTTGTGGTAAGGGGGAAAAATTCTTACTATTAGTAATATGTCTAAGGGTGTTTCCTCAAGAAGCGATATCGCTCGCTCGATAAAAGTTCGATAGCCAATATGAATCGCTCGTACATCCGAATGATGCAATTCTGTATCGTCGCGATATCGAGCCCAGTCCCGTATGTAGTGGGGGCTGGGCAGGCCCGTGCCCCGGGCGCCAAGATCAGGGGGGCGCCAAATTCACACTACAGACGAATCAAATCATGTGTTTGATGTGTAAAATCAACGAGCGCTCTAGCGCAGCGTAAGGTTAGCGCTCCAGCGCGACGCTATAGTGCCGTCATTTTGACAATCCTGGGTGACAAAGCATTTGAGTGGATTTTTAGCGAAATCCATGGAGTCAAAGAATATATTATCCTGGCCCGTTTCTTGGCACTAATGGATGGACAGGACTGACATGACTGTTTTGACATATTAATGCGGAAAAATGTATTGAGATGATTTCAAAAGAGGTCAAAAGTGACAGAAAAAATCGACAAATGGTCGGTCATGCTACGGCCGCTGATAGGTGAAATTATACACAAAAAAAAGGTAAAATTTAATATAACTGGGCAGGGGGGGGCACCATTTTTCAGTTTTGCCCCGCCTAAAAAAAATTGGAGATTCGGGGCTGTATCGAGCGCGCTGTTTGTCAGACGAAAACGTCAACGAAAACACTTTTGGGTACCTACATCCATACATAGAAAAAAAACCTAGACACAACATATAAATAGAAAAAAATATATTTTTACCTTTGCATCGAATAGGCTCCAAAAGTACTCAACCGATTTGAAAAATTATTTGACTGTTGGGAAGCTACATATTCCTTTTTTTTATAATGTGCTATACTAGCGCCACTTTGATAAATAATTAATATCTTATAAACCATGGCCGAAATAAAAAATATGCGTCTTTGACTCCCTAGATAATCTTGGTAATGATCTTAGAAATATTATTTTATTTGCCTAAAGTGGCTACTTTAGTTTCATAAAATAATGAATCTAAAGTAGCCACTTTAGGCAATAAACGGTTTATTCCTTAGATTAAGAACCTGAAAGCTACACACAACAGGACCTTAAAAACCTCTTAGCCAAGGAGGCCTTAGGAGTCATCGACCCATATTTTGACTTTTGCCATGGTTTAGAAAATAGAATTTTTTTTCGGAAGTGGCGCTAGTTTCGCACCGTGTAAGCCCTTAAACAAAAAAAAAGGCGTAAAGTATTGATCTTAGTTATCGAATGTACTAATACGATATGTAAGAATATGTAAAATAATCAATATATAGGTAAGGCCGCCAATTTTGTCACTTAGTGACATAAAGTTACATACACACTTTGACGTTACGGTAACGCAGAAGTAACGCAAAAGTAACATATTTTTTTGTAAAGGTAAGAACACAATTTAGGTAATATTTTGAGTATATATTTTTTTAAATGTAATGAGTACGAATCTATTTCTATTATTTTTCATATTTAATGGTTAAATAGGGTTTTCTTTATTCACATAATAACAGGTTGTTTTAGGAATAAAATAAATCAAAACGACCCACAAACCCAAATTGATTTTAATAGTTGAGCTTGTTCTCTCAACTAAATAAATAGAGTTACTAAAAATATAGCTAAATCGTTAAAGAAAAATAGTTATTTAAATAATTCTAATATAAAAATTTACGCACATAAAATTCGATGAGCACATGGCTTTATATCATTTTATGTAACGTTACATAAAATAATGTTAACGGTTACATAAAAGTAACATAAAAGCAACGAAAAAGTCACATAAAAGCGAAAAATTCAACATGTTTTTGGTCAGCATTGCGAAAGTAAACAGAATAGCAGGCTTAAACCTAGATTTTCGGATAATATAAGCATTGTCGAAACTATGAATACAACATTCATCAAAAACAAGCGTATGCAGAGGTTAAAATAAAAAAAAAAAGGTTTTGCGATTTCGCTGACGAAGCACGTGTGCACCACTTTGACATCAATTCATTCTCAAAATCATAGAGTTTTAATAGGTTTATGAAAAAAAAAATATCGTTAGTGTTGCCAAAGTAATCATTACAATTAACCAAATTATATTCAAATGCTACGTAACTCGAGATAATTCGTCACATAAAAAATGTCACATAAAAGTGAAAAACTCGGGACATGGGTTCAAACATTGATAAAAACTAAATAAACAGAGTTATGATAGAATTCTTCCTTTTATTTGATAAAAAAATATCGTACTTGGGCTAGGCACAGAAAGATTTTTACTAACTCCAAAAATTTCATAATTTTGTAAATTTCGTCAGCAAGTGTTTTTGGGACAAAGATAATTTGTATGAAAAAAAAAAAAACTCACTTACAAAAAAATTAATAAAAATAAAACTACGCTAGCTACAGCCATTTTCTAATCGGCCATTTTTTCCCTAAAGATTGCTTTGCTAGAAAGCATAGCCGAAGTAAATAAAAATTAAATTTTTTATAAGTTATTTAGGAAAACTTAAAATTGTAGCAAAAAGTGGCAAAATTGGCGGCCTCACCCATATATAAAACTCTTCCGTTACTGACTGACTGACTGACTGACTGACAGACAACGCAGAGCTGAAACTACTGGGCGTAGCGGGCTCAAATTTTGCACGTGGGTTCTTTAGGGAGTGTAGGTGAGCACTAAGAAGGGATTTCCCGAAATTCCCACGGGAACGGGAAAAAACGGGATTTTTGTGTTTATGAGAAATCTGCGCGGGAAAAACCGCGGGGCAGCCTCTAGTCAATATATATAAAACTCTTCCGTTACTGACTGACTGACAGACAACGCAGAGCCGAAACTACTGGGCGTAGCGAGCTGAAATTTTGCACGCGGGTTCCTTGGGGGGCGTAGGTAAGCACTAAGAAGGGATTTCCCGAAATTCCCACGGGAACGGCAAAAAACGGTATTTTTGTGTTATGAGAAATCTGCGCGGGTGAGACCGCGGGGCAGCCTCTAGTATAAGATAATGTAAGATAGGATATGGTAAAATAAGGTAGGTTTTGATTATAAAGGCGCAGATGTTTTTAAACATCTTGAACAAATTTTAAAATTGTAATCTGTTCCTCCGTCAATCCAAAACTACATCCAAAATAAACACATTTGTTTACCCGGTAAGTAAACAAAGTTCGAGCAGGAGCAGGCAACTGAATTGCTTATCGTTTTTGCGTATTTGACGTCGCTTGCAGGTCGAATCGATGTCGAGCGCTCGACCTGCCTTCATACTATTCAATCTGTATCGTGCGTCATGTGAATGTACGTGCGATTCGATATCGAGCAGTCGTGTGATCGATATCGTTCGCTCATGAGGACACACACGCGATTCTCCATATTATTTGTTAGGACTCGCGACGTTTTCGATATCGCACCGATATCGCCTATCGACGCAATTCTGTATCGAATCGCTGCATGAGGAAACACGCTAAAATGTAAGGTGATGCAGTTTTCAGTCCAAAAATCAAATAAAAACAATCAGCGGTTTAAAAATAAAATTGAAAAAACGGAACAAAAAGAGGTAACTTTGAGATTTTTTTCTATCAACTAAAATTAATTAGATCCTGTTTCCCTTTAGTATGATGACTAGATTAGATCCTTATAACTAACACATATTTTTTTTTCAGAATGAAGACATCAATTTTGTATGTCTCAGATTGTTTAAAGAAATCTCAAAAACACAAATTTTTGAAGCACCAAGCCTTTAGTGTGTCAATAGAACCTTTATTAAGTAAGTAATAAATATTTTGTAAATTAACGCTTGACCGCCATCTAGTAGCGATAATATGTACCAGCCAAGAGCGAGGGAGCTAGCTTGCCGCTTTGTCGACAGACGCGTGCGAAGCGGCCAATAGCGAGCAAGCTTTGTCTATGAGAATGTGTAAGTGCTTTGTTGCAATTGCAGTTAATTTATGTGCTTACGCAACCAAAATCGAAGCGGTTTTGCAGGAGAGTTACGTTTCCTGAGTATTGTTGTTCGTAGCTGTTACCTCAAATATTTTTGTAATTATATAAATTACCTTTTAACAATGCAACGACTGAAGAGGGGAAAAAGAGAGTGAGATTTACATTCACAACCTTCATTTTAAAACAGGGTCCTTATTCTGGATGACATGATCGATACAATGTATCCTACCTACCTAATCCTAAACATTATCATTTTTTTTTTTAATAAGACTAGAATAAGGACCCTAGTTTACATAAATTATTTGTTAAGTTCTATTTTATTCATAGGATATAAGCGTGGAATGCAGTGGGAGCGTTAGTAGCGGTGAGCGGTTGCAGTCGAGATAAGCTGACTCACCGTGTTTTAATACGCTTTCGATTTTGCTTATTTTCCAAATCTTCAACCGAAGGTGGTTCACCGATCAACGTGCTCGAGGCTTCTGATTCTGGATCCCTGTTTTAATACCATAGAAGATACAAACATGATGACGAACAACACAAAAATAATGGAAGAAGACAGGTTATTTCAATAAATTTTATAAGAAGCAATATAAAGACTCTACCTTATAGATTGGTCGCGGTCTCTCTGCTTCAGGTTGACGACGGGGATCCTGCGACCCTCCGAGTCTGTGTCGCTGTCCAAAACGTACTTTTCCAGGAATTCCGAGACGCACTTTTGTGACCTATCTTCCTGTGGGGAAGCTCCTGAAAAATAATAAAAACTATATAACTAAGTATTTAACAAGGGTAACAACTAATAGTAGTTATTAATGGTTGCCACAGTCAATACTGCAGACCGAGAAAAAAGCGAGTTTTATAATAACTTTGAAGTTGAAAAACAAATATGTATAGGTGTACCAGCACCAGCAGTGTGCGTGTGCTCGCTCTGCAGCGAGGCGGCGCTGACGGTGGTGTCGGAGGAGCGGCGGCGCGCGCTGCCCGCGCCGGCCGACTTGTGCGCCTGCAGCTCCGCCAGGTCCGACGGCGACACCTCGTCGAACGACGACCGCTCGCTGCCGCCCGACCCCGACCCCACACCCTCTGATACAAAAACCATGGCTTGGTAGTTGTTAGGTTTAAAGGAGCGGGCTCCGCATGTTTTATACTAGCTGTCCCGGCGAACTTCGTATAGCGCCTTACAATTAATTGTTGTTTTTACCAACATCCCCTCCATCGGCGGTAGCATGACAGACAATTTGTCAAATTTGTCGTATCTATCTGTCGATCATCTCCATACATTTTTCCGCATTGAAATGTCAAAAGCGATAAAAAGTGACAGAAAGATTCGACAAATGGTCCGTCATGCTGCGGGGGCATGTTTCCATATTTTCTCACCATTTTTGAACCTTCCCTGAAATACTACGAACATTTCAAAACCTAAAGTTCTAGAGTTTGCGCGAGATTAACCAACAACAATTATTTTTTATATATCCCCTGGTCTGTTGTATCATGGTTATCTTTGACGAAATAATGTATCATGTTTTTGTATCCTCGTTGTGTTTCTAAATTATAAAAAACTTTGTTATATCCTCAAGAAGGTTATACTAAAGTTTCAGATCTCTACCGTCTGTAATTTATGAGAATAACTTAATTAGGAAACGCCTTCCCAGCGCGTATAGCGTCTTAACATTTAATATGTTAAGTTAAAGGCAGTTTATTTGTTAGTGCCCTCACCTTGCGACGAACTGATCCTGAGGAAGCCGTTGCTGTCCAGCGGCGTGGTGGCATTTGAGACGCCATTCTGTTCCTTACTCTTCTGAGCTTCGCTGTTGGCTTTCATGGCCGAGTTAGGGCTCGCATAAGCTGCAACATGGAATACTCTAATGAGTTTCTAGGTTACATCACTCCTTATTTACATTTTACTACGGGTTTCAATAAATTACGCGTAACATTCAGGAGGCCCTCACTAGGAACCCCGAATCATATCACACATAGCACAGCCAGAAATCGAACACGTACTTCAGGCAGCAGAGTCGACATCGCTGTCCTCTGAAGCGACGAAGACACTAAAAAATAAAATTAAATACTCGTTCGTAAGTTTCGATTTCGACTATAGGCTATGTTTGTAATGTTTAATAACAATTTATACATCATCATCATCATTTCAGCCGTAGGACGTCCACTGCTGGACATAGGCCTCCCTCAAGGCTCTCCATCTGTACCGATCGCAGGTGGCCTGCATCCAGCGTGGACCCGCAGCCTTGCGCAGATCATCCGTCCATCTGGTCGGTGGACGTCCTACGCTGCGCTTGCCGATCCGTGGTCTCCATTCGAGAACTTTTCGGCCCCAGCGGCCATCTGTTCTGCGGGCTATATGACCTGCCCATTGCCACTTCAACGAGCTTATCCGCTTGGCTATGTCGGTGACCCTGGTTTCTCTGCGTATGTCCTCATTTCTGATTCGATCCCGCAGAGAAATCCCGAGCATAGCCCGCTCAATGGCTCGTTGAGCTACTCGGAGCCTGTTCATAAGCCTTATAGTGAATCACCACGTTTCAGAACCGTATGTCATCAATGGCAGCACACATTGGTTAAATACCTTCGTCTTCAGGCACTGAGTAATATTGGACGAGAAGACGTTGCGTAGTTTCCTGAACGCCGCCCATCCGAGCTGGATTCGGCGATTGACCTCCTTCTCGAAGTTGGACCTACCTAATTGGATGGTTTGTCCTAGGTATATACGTACTCGTCGACAACTTCGAGAACCGAGTTCCCAACCATAACTGGGGTAGGCAGAACATGGACATTAGACATGTCCTTCGTCTTGTCCATGTTCATGTTAAGGCCGACCTGTTGGGAGACTCGGTTGAGGCCTTCGAGCATCGTGCTGAGTTCCTCCATCGACCTTGCCATGACTACGATGTCGTCGGCAAACCGAAGGTGAGTGATGTATTCGCCGTTAATATTGATGCCCTGCCCTTTCCATTCTAGAAGTTTGAAGGCGTCTTCTAAAGTGGCGGTGAACAGTTTCGGAGATATAACATCTCCCTGTCTCACGCCTCTGTTCAAGGGCCTTCGAATTCTGTTCCTGTACTCGGACAGACATGGTGGCGTTGCTATAGCTTCAGCACTTCGATGTACCGATAGTCAATCCGGCATCGTTGGAGAGACTCTAGCACCGCCCATGTTTCGACCGAATCAAAGGCCTTCTCATAGTCCACAAACGCTAGACATAGCGGCAAGTTATACATATTTTCAGCATATTTACTATAGTCCAGGCAAAATAAGGTCTGAGGTCGCATTAATTCGTATCTTTTTGATTTTTACAGTAAATGTAAAGTCTTTTACGAATAATTTTCAATAGTTTTTATGGTTCTAGGTATTAAGGCTTTCGAGGAATACCTAAAATTAGTTTTTCTTTGTTTGACGCCAAATTTTAAATAATAGGACTTTGAAATTTGGCATACACACACATACCTGATTGCCACATTATTATAGTAAACGAGCTATCCCGGCTTACTTCGTTACGCCATAGAATATAAATACTTCTAAAGACTTGGCTCTATAGACTATGTTCTTTTGACTGCCCAGAATGGGCGAATAAAAAAACAAACAACAACAACAAACCACCGTCAAAATATGTAAACAACGGAAAAAATATTGCACCTTGGGTTACATTATTTGATTTAAAGCAAGGATCCCTAATTTTTTTGAAAATCTAATATAGCCTATGTCACTCGGGGATAGTGTAACTTCCTACCAGTGAAAGATTTTTTTAAATCGGTTCAGTATTTTCGGAGCCTATTCGTTACAAACAAACAAACAAATCTTTCCTATTTATAATATTGGTATAGATAAGTAACATTATTTTAAAAATGAGATTTATACACAGTAGATTTTTTTTACTTTGACATGCGAAATCGCCGACTTAGAAAATCGCTTTTTTGGGGAAAATTTACTTTAGTGTATTTTTATTATTTAAAGCATATATCATGAAATAACTTTTGATTATTGTAGTAGGTATAAAATAAAGTATTCTTGTATAAAAATCGGCACTTTTGCATTTTCTGTAGTATATTAAAACAATTTTTCAAACTTTTAATGGCGAATATAAGCAAAAATATAAATGATAAACTGGGGATTATCAGATATTCATATTTGTCGTAAAACATCTTCCTAAAACCACAAGAATCCCCAAAATTAGATTTAATGCGACCTCTTCCATACATTCCACCCTAGTTTTCCCGGACTAATCAATTTTTTTTTTAGAAATAAATAAAGAAGAACACAGTTATTTATTTACGACAATATAATATAGTATGCACATATTTTAATAGGCACTGCCTAATTAGAATAATAAACTGTTAAAATCAAACTGTGTGAATGAAACAAATATTTTATTTATTTATTTTAATATAATGATACAACTACTGCTGTGCTGCCCACGCTGGCCATGACTGCATTTAATAGAGAAATATTGTCAAAATCCGCTTTTACAAGGGAACTTAAAAAGTAAAATCAAGGAACACTACAAACAAATTTATGTGATAACCTTTGAGGCAGCGCATCATGAAGCCAAACGGCAGCATAGGGTCCATGAGGCACAGCAGCCGCGCCGGGCTGGGCACCAGGCTGACGAGCAGCGGCGCGTACGCCATGAACAGCCCGCTCGGCTCGCGGAGCCCGGCCTCCAGGATCTTGAGCGTGCACCCGGCTATGAGGTTCGCGCCGGCCGAGTCGCCGGCGAGGACTATCTGCTTTCCTGCCAGATAAGAGATTGTGGAATTTTTTTTTTTTTAAGTGTTGTTTCCTAACGGCAAAGTATGCCAAATGCTGCGAACGTGGCCCAAAAGTTAATTACTTACTTAAACGGGAGCTTTCGGGTTTAATTGCATTGCGTGGCAATGGTTTTTTGGTACATTTAAAGCTACGAAAACTTATGGTTATTCAACTTTTATCGTATTTTACCTATAGGGTCTGGTCTAAATGTTTCAAAATTGTATTGTAATAACTAGTTGAATAAAATTTGCCTAAAAAATTACTGAGCAAATGTTATAGTGTTACATTTCAGTTATAATTCCTCTATTATTAGGACCGTATTGTATACCACAAACGCGTCCATGCAAAAAGATAAAACGTTTTTTCATTACTAATTATTTTCCAATCGTCATGAGATTTTTGTTGTTACTAACACCTATTAAAAACTAGATTTGTACGTTTTCTTTTTTTTCAAAATTCGCTATAGATTTACCCTCATATTCATAAAAAGTTAAAGAGCAATATAGTTATTAGACATATTTCAATTTAGACTGGATGTCACGTGTTTACCATACAACAAACCAGAGAAGTAGACCTCCAGTAACGCTACTTAAAATGTACTGTATCTTTATGAATAAGACGGTTAGACTTATGAAATACAGAGATTTTGTGATTTAGATAATTAAATGCTGAAGCGATAGACATCACAGTCATTGTGATTGGCTAAGATGATAGGTAGTGAAAAACGTTTTCCCCCGAGACGCAAATTTCATAAAAAAAATAAGCCCTATCTCTGTCCCATGATTGCGGTTAGGGGCGACAGCAAGAGTTTATCTTAATATTTTAGCGTTGCTATTATTACTGTCCTCTTTTAACTAAAATTAAAATACAAATTGTTGGAAAGCAACGATTTGCATAGATTAATGCAATTGCAACGATACCGATTACAATATTATATTGATGAAAAACATTATAATAAAAAGAATAGTAGTTTACTTTATCTAGCATTTAATTTGTACTTAGATCAGGAATTCGCCTTGAACTGATGATTTGATCAAGCGTAAGACAATCGCATGCAATTATAATCGCTTAATAAATACCACCCAATGTTAAATGAGTTATCAGTATGATACAGTAGAAATTTATATTTTACAAAATTTCGCATTTTTAGTTTTATCAAACGTCATAAAGTAAACGCTGACTCGTTTCTACGATGGCGGAAACTCGCATATTGTTACAAAAACGCCCTAAAGGAAGAAACACAATACTCCTATATTTCGCTAACGTTCGCTGTGCTTACAATATTCATTATGAACAGATTCGCAAAGCGGAAAAATGGGTGTTTCGCTAATGCAATAACTGTCACACGAAATTTCCTTCACTGCTGTTAACGAAAAAATCATGTGAAAGACAACAAAGATATTTCGTAACGAAAACTGACTGCAAACCGGCAAACACTGTTCTTTCATTTAATAGAGACACCCAACGAGTTCTAGTTGTAAATTATGCTACCTTACCTATTACATTATAAAGTTAATTATACCTTCGCTGTGAATCCATTTTAAATAAGGCAATCAGACAAAAGAGTAACTCAACAATTTATTTAAAGGGTAGGAATAGAAATGGATGCCTGATGAAGATAATTTTTTTAAAAATAAATAACAAACTAAGACTTTTCTTTAATTTTATTTCATATAAATTAGCTTTAATAAATCAATCAATGTATTCTTACCAGTAGTACCGATTTCCTGGAAATGGTTCAAGAGCCAACAGTAGGCATAGAAGACTTCCTCCAAAGCTCTCGGAAAGGGCGCTTGGGGCGCCAAACTACAAGATAAAAATTCGATTTGTTCAGTTAGTTGAAAGGCTCACAACAATGCCAATGGTGATTCCCAAAATAATACCAAAATAAAACTTTACGAAATTATATAAAAATAGACTCGGTAACAAAGGCGGCCTTATCATTAAATAATAATATTTAATAATTAGATTTAAAGATTTAGTCATAAAAAGAGTGGGCAAGATAGACAACACGAGAGGTTACCTGTAGTCGATCGAGAGAATGGGCACGTTGAGTTCAGCGGCCCAGTCGCGGAGGTACATCTCGTGGGACTTGGAGCTCTGCGCCACGAAGCCGCCGCCGTGGCAGTGCAGCACCACGCCGTCCGCCGGCGGCAGGCTCGACCCTTCGCCCATCTACCAGGTTTAATACTAAAATACTTACTTCGACATCTACTTGACGACAAGGCTGAAGAAGGTGATTTGTTTTGTAAATTTTAGTGAGATTTTCACCGTGAAAATATTGTCATTTTACACCTCCTGATGTCCTGGACCTAAAGCTTGTCTCGGAATAAAGATTTTTTTTTGTATGTTTGGTTGTTCAATGTATTATGTCGTAGGAAGATTTGATAATTGTTTTTTTTTTTTTTGCAAAAGATCTAGGGATTTTGCGAAAACGCTGATAATTTGATATAAGGATGATTTTTTTCAATCATCCTGACCAAAAGCACAAAAAAACCTAGTCTAATTAAAAAATTTGAAACCTTCCATAACTCTGATTGGCTAGATTATTTGTTGCTGATCAGCTCTTATTCTGTGGGAAGACTTCGGACGCTATAATGTGTGGTTCCCGGGGTTCTTCCCAAAAGCGCCAAGACGGCCGCCGAGGGGTTTTAGTGGGTGCGAGCCCACATACCCCCGACGCTCCCCCGAGCGTCGGGAAATGCGATAGGCATTTCCCCTCGTTAAAAAAAAAAAAAAAATGGTCAGCTCTTATTCTGATTGATTCGAATTGTGGGGAATTGTATCCGTATTGTTAACAAACTTTCAATATAATATAAGCCTTATTCCATTATATCACTGTGCGAACTTAAACCAATTATTAAACTCACTGTTTATTCCAGCATAATATGAATCCTCTATGTACCAACATAAAAAACGCTCGTTCGTTAAATTAATTGGATACTTTGTTTTAAAACATGTGAATTCAAAGTAACATACCATTCCATCCCTTTTGTTGACACTGATCAGCCTAACATTGAGTGTCTGCAGACCGACGTGCACCGAGGGCGGCAGCACGGTGAGCTGCGCGCCCGCGGCCGTCGTTACCGTGATCGGCTCCGGGGGGACTGGGATCAGCTTGTTCACCGCCACGTTCGATGACATTAAACTGGGCACGCGCTTCATTATTTCTGAAAATTAATAAATAAATATTTGTTTTGATTTTATGCTAATTAGGATTAAGTACTGACAGAGAACAAATTAATTAACAGATGAATCCACGATAACTACAGATATCACGCGACTAAAGAATTAATATGAATGAATAAATAAAACTAGTGTACACAAAATAAATACAGTGGAAAGTAGACAATAGGTGACCTTAAAGCTCGTAGGGATATTTGTATCAAGCTATTTTTAGCATAAGGAAGCGCTATACAAATACATTATCTCATGGTAAATATGGTACTGACCACTCTCAGCTAAAAACCAGAACGATTTGCAAAACTCGACATCTGCAGACTGCGACAAGTTGACAATCCGGCGGGCCCTCATCTCGGGGTCGATGAGGTACTGACTGCCCGTCCACACTGAGCTGATGAGGTTCCCATGACTGTAATATGCCTCCGAGAACCCAGCCATGCATATGGCGATCCCCTTTAGGATGCCTCTCATAGATGGCAGAAACTGGAAAGGAATTCTACTTGAAATTGTTGCAATAATTTTATTTTAGGATTTATCTTGCTAAGCAAGCATACATGCAGCTGTGTTTCGATAACTCAAATTTAAAATTTTTAAAACCCCCGACCCAGTCAGACCCCTCATCAACTTAACTAGAACTAGAGATAATCATCTTAAAATATCATGGTTACCTTAACATATACTTTCAAATTTTTTATTGATAGAACAAATGGAAGGTGGTTAGATCCTCTCATCCATTATTCAAGAGCTGATTATCTTCAAACGGCAGATCAGGTCATGGTTACCTTAACATATACTTTCAATATCATAGAGATGTAACATGGTACCAAATTTCAACTCGATCGGACATAAGGAAGCTAGTTAGATCCTCTCATCCATTATTCAAGAACTGATCATCTTCAAACGGCTGATCAGGTAACGGTTACCTTACCATATACTTTCTATATCATAGATGTAACATGGTTCCAAATTTCAAATCGATCGGACATAAGGAAGCTAGTTAGATCCTCTCATCCATTATTCAAGAGCTGATCATCTTCAAACCGCTGATCAGATCTTCATTAGACATGGCTAAGAACACTCGGCCTGAAATTATCTATGAATAAAAAAAAAACTAACCGAAAATAGGTTCAGCCGTTTGGGCTCTACGATGCCACAGACAGATACACAGACAGACAGACAGACAGATACACACGTCAAAATTATAACACCCCTCTCTGAATTTTTCGTTCGGGGGTTAAAAACCGAAAAGGCAGACTGCCTTGTGCAAATGTTTTAAGCACGTTCTGTGGTGTTAAGTAACATTTACGTGAATAAGATATAATAATAATAACAGAGTTTTTGTTCTTCACCTATAAATGTATCAAGAATAGAATATAAAAGTGTGGCAAATAAACGGGTTGGTGTATTTTCTTGGCAAATAAACGGATTAGTGTATTTTCTTCAAGTCCTCGTTACATTTAACATTCCTTTTTGTGGCCATGGATTCTAGTCGTGAAAAGCACCTAGTATACACAGAACCTAGATTATCATAGGCGTTGTTAACTCTGAAAGCGAATTCTGCCATGCAAAACAATTAAGTAGACAAGTGTTATAAAAACAGTCCAAACAGTATTAGTTTGTGGTACTGGACTAGAGTGAACTATCAAAATAAATAGAAAAAGAGGAGCAAATAAATGCCTGGCTGTGGCTTCTATGTAAATACTAATGACAAAATAATCTTATGCTGTCGCAAGCAAGCAGTTCGTTTTTAGAGAGCATTTTACCTGTGCTACTATAAGACTTATTAGAAAAATATCACCAAACCGCCACAGCAACACTTTTAGGTATAATTAATATTCTTGAATAAAGTTAAGATAGATTAACCTAGCTAACACCCAAATGCTTGAAAGGTCTAGTTATTAACTGTCACAATGACGAGAATTTCCTTGATTTTATTAACAAAACCTCAGCACTAGGTTAACTGGAAATTACTTCTTATTTAACTTAGTACAGTGGCGGTCTAGGACGGCGTAACAGATTTGTCTATGGTCTCGTGCGCCCTAGACTGGTTATACCAAAGAAAAAGATTTATTTGCTATACAGAAACACCGGAAGTGTTACGCTGTTCTAGTCCACCACTGCACAATAAAATCTGAGTCGTGTAAAGGGATTGGTTCGCGGTTATTTATTCCACAGACCACTGACTGCAGTATATCATCAATATCAATACATAGTATGAAAACAAAGTCGCTTCCCGCGTCTGTCTCTATGTATGCTTATGTCTTTAAAAATATGCAACGGATTTTAATGCGGTATTTGAAAAAGATAGAGAGATATAAGAGGAAGGTTTATTTATATGTATAATACATGCACAACATAGTAATAGGTAAGGCAGTACGAAGTTCGCCGGGTCGACTAGTTATTTTATAAAGTAAAGTTCTATGTTGTTTAGTTTCCGTGAAGTTTCTAACAAACGAACAAGAATTGAGCACAAGCCATAGTATGAAATATTATTCCTTGAGTTTTATTTAGTATCTGTTGGTCATTGCAAACTAATATAGTACTTACTTAAAATGAGACAAGACAAAGGAGTCGCTAACTAGTGTTTTTGTAGGCAAGTGAGTCAACAGTTCAACACCGATCATGCCGACCACAAGTATGTACAAGTCAGAGGTCAATTTGATACAATCATTGCAAGAGACTTTAATAGTATAAACAAAAGATAGGTTATTAACTTATGTTTGTAGTGAAATACTCAATACTCAATACTCAATATATTTATTTTGCCTTCTACAATGTTAAAGTACAGTAATAATGTACATACAACATTAATAATTTAAAAAGTTTATTAGCTAATGATTTCCTACATTAGTACGCAATTAGAAGTTCTATTGTGTACTGGTAACTTCTATTGCCATCCACCATAAACAGGAGAACGCTTCACTTAGCACTCATCTTATGGATATTCCACATTAATAAATACATAGTATAAAATAAAGTTGCTTCCCGCTTCTGGCCCTATGTATGCTTAAATCTTTAAAACTATGCAAAGGATTTCGATGAGTTTTTTTAATAGATAGAGTGATTCAAGGAGAAGGTTTAAGTATAATATATGCACAATATATTAATAGGTTAGGCGGTACGAAGTTTGCGGGGTTGACTAGTTTCTAATATAAATTCCTTACTTACTATGGGCTGTATGTTGTCTAAAAGAAAGTAATTTGGTTGGGATTGGTAGGATGTTGTGTTGTACCACAAAAAAAGGTCTAACCTATCAATAACAATGAATTTACATTAGAAAATTAATTATTTCCATTCTGAATGTAGGTTTAGGTATCATCATTGTGTATAAATGCCTCACAGATGGGGCACTAATCCTGTCTTTAAACAGTGTTACAAAAACTTATGCTAATTTTACAAGTTTAAATTTTAATAAAAACTGTCTGATTGTACTTAATTATAACTTTGATAAGTGAAGTTTTGACTGTTTGAGTGCCCAGTATAGTTTGTAAAAAGCAATAGTTATGAATTTGTAAATTTAGAGAAGCCATAAAAGATTCATTACAATTGTTAGTAGAGTAATACCTGAAAGCCCAAGCACCTGCCATAGAAGCAATACTGACTTATTGTCTCGGCTTTAGAAAATAATTCTTCAGGAGTGTGGGGCTCTGTAGGGAAGAGTTCTCCTGGCGGCGCCCAGGACAGCAATGTCTGGAGGTGCAGCAGGCAGATGCCGAGGGATGCCAGTAGCTGACTGCATGACTCGACCTCTCTGGACAAACAACAGAACTATGTCAATATGTGGTATTCATTTGAGGACAGAATGATTTACATTCTCTATGAATTACATTCTTTAGTGAACACATGACATCATTTGCTGTTTTAGGTAGGTACCTACATTATTTCCATGAGAAATATATAATTTTTTTATGTAGCCTGTTAAGTATATACCAATGCTGGGCAAAGGTTAACTAAAAATACACAACTTTTATTTTTTTCTCTCCTTTTTTCCGGCAATCTGTCTGACGACTTTTAGCTGGATATTAAGTATGGTACGGGCGGGAACGGTTACGTCCAATGACGCAGCCGTGTAAAAATCAGAGCAAATCTTGAGGAGCTACTCTTTTTAGTCTCAGGAATGTTGTATTTTGTTGTCTTTGCATTAATGCATTTGCCAGCTCATTCGGATGACTTTTGATTCTCTCCGTGTATGCTTGAGTTTGTCGGTGATTTCTTTCGTGACTTTAGGGATATTTAGGTCGTGGTGCAGTTGGTCGTTTGTTATGTACCATGGTGCATTGACAATCATTCGAAGGATTTTCGATTGAAACCTTTGCAGGATTTCTATGTTTGACTTTGCCGCCGTTCCCCACAGTTGCAAACCATAGGTCCAGATTGGTTTCAAAATACATTTGTACAGCAACAGTTTGTTTTCTATATTTAACTTAGATTTGCGATTTAATAGCCAAAACATTGATCGCAGCTTGAGTTCCGTGTTCTTTTCTTTTAGTAAAAATGTGCTTTTGCCATGTGAGTCTTCTATCTAAATAGATTCCAAGGTATCTGACATCGTTTGCTTGGGGAATTTCTATTCCATTCAGCTTCACAGAAGGGCAAGTCTCTCGTCGCAATGTAAAAGTGATTTGAGCAGACTTGGTTTCGTTTGCCTTTATACGCCAGTTTTTTAGCCATTTAGATATGTCATCAAGACAGTTTTGGAGGATATCTGAAGCCTGCCATGAGTTGTTGTGCCTGGCCAAAATAGCTGTATCATCAGCAAATGTACCTACGACGACATTTTCATCATGTGGAGTAGGTAGATCCGAAGTAAAGATCAGATATAGTGTTGGTCCCATGACACTACCCTGTGGAACACCTGCATTGATTTCATAGAGTTCGCTCAACTCGTCGTCATATTTTGTGTAAAATTTCCTTTTGTTGAGATAAGATCGAATAAATAGGTAGTAGTTCAGAGGGAATGCTTGCCTGACTTTAGCAAGAAGTCCGTTATGCCAAACTCTATCAAATGCCTGCGAAATATCAAGAAATGCTGCGGAACAGTACTGTTTTTCCTCAAATGCTTGATTTATATTCTCCACAAGCCTGTGAACTTGTTCAATAGTAACGTGAGCCACTCTAAATCCAAATTGATGCGCTGGAATTAGCTTCATTGTACTAATTTTAATGGACTGGATTTAATCTTTTGAGGAATAGAATCTCTAATACCTTTCTTTTAATACCTTGCTAGTGATTAAGTCATACCCAGGAGATTTGTTTTGTCCCAACATATTAATAGCTGCTTTGACTTCACTTTTAACAAATTTATTAATAGGTGGATCCAGTTGATAAGGTTGTGATAAGATTGCATCAACTTCTGATATTTTTGAAGAACCATTTTCAGGATTTGGGGTAAAAACGCTTTCAAGATGCTTTGCAAATAAAGAACCCTTCTCCTTGCTACTTTTCGCCCATGTTCCATCAGGCTTTCTTAGTGGTGCTTTATGCGGTACAGGTCGGTCAAGATGTTTTGTGGCTTTCCAAAGAGAATAATCGGAAGCTACTGTAGCGTCTAAACTTTTTAAATATTTTTCAATACAGTCATTCTTGTGAGAGTTAAGGAGTTGTTTTAGTTCAGAAGTTAACTTATTATATGTCTTTTTGTCATCCGGGTAACGAGTTAGCTGCCATCTTTTACGTGCTTTTCTTTTTTCCTGAACCATATTTATAATTGTTTTAGGATAGATATATGAATATTTTCCAACCGCCGCAGAAGGTGTTGCTCTCCACGCTGCCTGTTGGATAGTCATGTTGAAGTACTCAGTTGCTTCAGTTATGTCACTTTCAGAATTTAGTGGTACCCGTGTGTCCAAGGTTTCATCTATTTCTGTTCTGAAAAGGTCCCAGTTTGTATGTTTGCCGTGTAATCTGCATAATTTAGATATTTGTTTTCCTACGCCTTTAAGCTGGGCTAAAAGGGGAGAGTGATCAGAAGACATCTCAAAGCAAGATTGACACCTGACATAATCCTTGGATAGTACACCTGTTACGAAGAAATCCACTAGGTCAGGTTTCTTTTTCCTGTCTGATGGCCAATATGTAGGTTCCCCAGTCGAGACAACATTTAAATTACAATTTTGAATAGTTTTAAGTAGTTCCCTACCCTTTGGTGTTGTTAGTCTTGAACCCCATTGAGTATGTTTAGCATTGTAATCACCCCCTGATATGAAACGGTGCCCTAGTGATTTAAAGAAAGCAGTATAATTATCTTCTTTTAAATTATGTCTCGGTGGCATGTAAACAGCTGAAACAGTTAGCGCACCGTTTTGGTCTTTAATTGTGACATTTGTGGCTTGAATTTGTCCAGTGCAGTATGGAACATTGATATGATGTTTAATGTTTTCTTTTATAATTATAGCTGAGCCTGCATGTGCTTTTCCGCTCGGATGCATTGTATGATAAAGTTTATATTTTGGTATTGATAAGTGGCTCCTTGATGTAAAATGGGTTTCAGTTACAAGTAAAATATCTATGTTGTGTGTGTTTAGAAATAGGTTTACTTCAAGTGAACGTTGTGACAGGCCATTGGCATTCCAATTAGCTATATTTAACGCGCTGAATTTTTATGTATAGCTGTCGTGAGTGTAACTATTAGATTAGTTAAATTTGTCATCTGTAACATCATTTGTTTAAACATTTCTGTCAGTTGCTTCATTTCATTAAGTGTGTTAGAAGTTTCTGCCGTTTCATTCATTATTCACGTTGCTTTTAAGCTTTTCGGCATACGATGCTCCGTCTAATTTAGGCTGTGTTTGCCATTCTCTAAATTCTCTTTTGTAAGTATTTTTTGGTCTTATTGTAGGATATTTTTGTTTTTGTAGTTGTTTGAAGACTGTACAACCTTTATAGTTGGCAGGATGATTTCCTTCACAGAGAGCACATTTTACAGAATCGGATCTCTGTTTTCTAATGCAATCAGCAGATAAGTGATCACCAGCACATTTAATGCATTTTGGCTGACGGTGACAGAAGGCCTTAGTATGTCCATAAGTTTGGCATTTTGCACATTGTGGGATATCGCGGTTATGTCTTGGTGGTTCAAAATTTATTTTGCAATGAAGTATGCTTTTGATACTATAGACTTCTTTGTTATTATTCTGGGGTGCGAGTTCTATTATAAACAAAGGTAGTGGCTGTTTTGTATTTCGCTGTTTTATGTTCCAGATATTAGTTACTTAATGGTTTAGGTCTTTTAGGGCTTCCTTGATTTCTTCAGTATCAGTTGATGGGTGCATATTTTTCAATACTTCTTTAAAATTTCGCTCTTGTTTTGGTTTGTAAGTGTAAAATTCTGTCTTTTTTATTTCCAGTTCCTTGACTATCAGTTTGTATATTTCGGGTGTTTTTGGTTGTATTCGTACTTGTTCATTACGCAGCACTTTTAACTCATAATTTTGATTTGCCACAGTATTCAGTAGTGTAGTAAGTACACAACTTAAAAAAATTTAGCTTTATACTAAAATAAAACCTTGAAAATAATGATACCAAATCTCTATTTCATACGGTGAGAAAGTTAAATATTTTACCTCACAAAATATCCTTTTCTGAACAGAAGGGCATCTCTGGATGTACATATTTGACGGCTGATTTTGAGTCCATGCAATACAGAGGAGTCCACAACTGACACAAAACTGCGGTAGCCGTTCCCTGGATGAGATGCATCAAAGTCGTACAGAGGAGCTACCTGAGAAAAAAGCCATGGAATCAAAGTCCTGTTCACATGGAGTTGCACTGTCGTACTTCTATTGCACATGCTAGACTTGCTCAAGTAAAAATTACCTTTCTAACTTGATCAACAAGGGTCCAAACTTTCTGAAGGTGGTCAGACAATTTCATAAATCCTTTGTATAGGCGTTGACCGTTCTCACTCTCGTCGGGCCTGAAAAAGCCAGCGTTGTTCTGACAAGAGTCTTTGAGGGCTTCGTACATTGCAAAAGTCGGCGGAACGTTCTCCGCAGTCTCAAGGCAACATAGCGAAGCCTTTGCAGGAGGATCGCTGAACGACGTCATTTTTTTTCGATTCGTTGAATTTATACGAAATCTTCGTCCGTCTAATTTATTAAATCTAATCTGCAAAGATTTAAACATATTACAATGGCACAAGAATTATCATAAATTTTAAACAATTTTCCAGAAGAATTATTCTCAATTTACAGAATTTGAGTGATTTGTTAAACACTCGGCCGTTTTTCTTGAATCAACAATTTAAATGTAAATCGTTGTAATCATAATAGGTAGGTAGGTAGGTAATCACTTTTCATGAATTTTTCATTTTTCCGTTTTTCTTTCTAAATTCTAAATAAAATTCCCATTAGTGATTTACCTTCTCTCTGATTCCCATCACAGACCAATTTTCCCACTACTATCCAATACTCCGTATGTAGTGATTTACCTTCTCTCTGATTGCTCAAGATTTTGGTTTATTTTTTCATTTCTCTCTTTCTCTCGAGGATTACAAGGTAGCAACACTAATCGCGACTGACTAAGGAAAGGTGTGATTGCAAACTCGCTGCCTAAAGTTGCTGAGTTTCCTAAAAAGGAACCTAATTAGGTTGCGACTGAGGGTTGCGAATTCAGAGACTTAGGCTAAACGCACAGGCGGTTTTTATGTAACATATTGAATCCTATGGAAGTGTCCGCACCAGCAGATAAAAAACCGCGCGGATACAAATCCGCTGTTGCGGTTTTTTTCCTTGCGGTTTTTTCTCGCATTTGACAAGGATTGTAGGACAAAGACTGAAAGGACTCACATCAAATCGACTCCTGGACTCATGACTCCACGGCGTTCTTATCGGGCCGGATCCCAAATGAGTCCGGACTTAGAAGGCTCAGCTCGGACGAACCGAACGCTTTTTTCGTCATGTCGTCTTCAGTGAATGAGATTGGGAACGGACGCAATTTTTATCGCTGTAGTAGTATAACAAGTAGCATGTGACGTGTTGTTTTTATTTGGACTCGCTTGAACTTAACTTTAATTTATAAATAAACTTTAAAATTCTTATCGAAAGTCCGAATGTTTTCGTCATAGAGCGTCTAAACTAAAATTAAAAGATTTTAATTTTTGAAAAAAATAAGATTCTAATTATAATATTCAAATAATATACAGTGCGGTTTGCGTTATAAAATTATAGTGATTGTAACTGTTGTAATTTTTTTTATTAGAATCTATTTATTTTAATGCAACAGCTAGCAATTGAATAAAAAAATACTTTGTGTTGGACTACAACAGAGGGTGTGTTTTCTTATGAAAATTGTAAGAAGTACGTAACTTTTAGAATGGTTTTACTCGTTTTTTTCTTGTTTAAATTGCAATATATGTTTCCATATATGTTTATTACACTTCAATTCAGGTTTATTTACTTAACTTATAATTCGTGAAAAACACTAAACATTAACCTCAAAAATAGGTAGGCCAACATTAGTACCCTTGGTAAGTATTAAGTATCAGTTGATTGGCATCTATGCCAATCATTGTATTTTTGCTTTTTAATATTTTTAATATTTAAAAATTAAATCAAATATTATCAACAATTGCGTTTAAAATGCTTAAAAACTATTAATTTCGTTGTAGAGTATTTTAAATAAAGAAAAATATAAATATTTTTTCGTTTCTGGTATTTAAATACAACTGTTAATAAATAGATTTTTCATTGAAGGGGCTAATCATTGGAGCCCCCTCCAACATTAGTACTGCTTACCCTAATTATCTACTTACGTACCTACTCCTACTAATATGATGTGTGTACTTATTATCTAAAGATAAGCCTCGATCACAGCATTATAAAGAGCACTACGTACTGCCTCTATCATGTGTGTGTGATGAGAAAAACCTCACAAAGTTTAATCAAAATAAAGTAATTTCAGTCACAAATCCCTAAATGGGTGAATCTAGTTTTGAATATGACATCTTTTTAGACGTTTTTCTGTTACGTCGCCGTGTCAATTAAAAAAATTCTCGATGTCCGTTACGTCCGTGTCCTTCGGGAACTGAATCGAACTGACGCAACCGCGCGGTTTTTTATCCGCGGTGCGAATAGAGCATTCCAAAAGCGGATTTTCCGCGCGGCGAAAAAACCGCGCGGATAAAAATCCGCCTGTGCGTATGATGCCTTATTCAGGAGAAACCTCGGAGAAACGTAATAGGCCCTTTAAGCAGCGCAGATAAAGAACAGATTTAAAAATGGCGGACGTTTTTTTTTTCGTAATGTATGGTTGGCAAAAAAACCGATTAATATTTCTTCTACCTACTCTGTAATAAATAATCCTTTTTTTTTATTATTAACTAGTCGACCCGGCGAACTTCGTACCGCCTAAACTATTACTTTTTTGTGCAACTATTATACTTATAAACCTTACTGTTGCATCACTCTGTCTATTAAAAGAACCCGCATCAAAATCCGTTTCATAGTTACAAAGATATAAGCATACATAGGGACAGACGCGGGAAGCGACTTTGTTTTATACTATGTATTGATGAATGATAAAATAGTATTTACAAATAATATCATAATAAAATAAATTAGAAGCAAGGGTAAATAAAACATTGTTCTTTATTTTTCTCTATTAGTTGTGTGATTTGAAAAACTTAACAAGAAAGATAAAATTATGTTAAAAAAAATGCTTTATTGCAACATAATACAAGTATTAAATAACAAAATATTATTGCTATCGCTAAAGAGCAATGGCATTAAATTAAATTATTAAATGGCTAAATGTGTTCTACGTTTTTTTTTTGCAGCGTGTACTTCACTGTGTGAGCGAGATAGCATGAGGGATCGACGCCATATTTAGGCTTCAAACGCACAGGCGGATTTTTATCCGCGCGGTAACAAACCGAGCGGATAAAAATCCGCTGTTGCGGTTTTATTTCCGCGCGGTTGGAAAGGTTGTTATTTCATTTTCAACCTTATTCATAGGCCACGAAGGTACATACAGGCGAATTTTTAGCCGCGCGGAAATAAAACCGCGACAGCGGATTTTTAACCGCGCGGTTTTTTATCCGCTGGTGCGCACACTTCCATAGGATTCAGTATGTTACATAAAATCCGCGCGGCAAAAAACCGCCTGTGCGTTCGTAGCCTTAAATCTGTTCTTTAGGCTACGAACGCACAGGCGATTTTTTGCCGCGCGGATTTTATGTAACAAATTGAATCCTATGGAAGTGTGCTCACCAGCGGATAAAAAACCGTAAAAACACGCTTGTGCGTTCGGGGCCTATGAATAAGGTTGAAAATTAAATAACATAGTTTGTCACCGCGCGGAAATAAAACCGCCTGTGCGTTGGTAGCCTTATCTGCGCACTCTAGTAGGTCTGTGATAAATTGAGATTTACAAATAGTATCTCTAGCTGTTGGTCTGTGTTTACAAAATAAAAGAGATCTGAGTGCTGATCTAAAGCGATTATTTTTATAAAAAATTGACCACCTTAGTTTAAAACAAATAATTAAAGATATAGGTAAGTATTTAGGCCATGGATATAGAACAAGCTTTCTTTCCTCAAGATCTTCAGAACCAAATTTCTGAAGCCGAAGAACTGCAAGAACACATTTCTGAAGGTTTTCAAAAACATTTTCCAAGTTTTCCTGAAGACCTTCAAAATCTTATTCCTGAAGACCTTCAGAAACAAAATCTAAAAGAAGAAGAAAAGAATGCTATTGAAAACACATATAACAATCTTACTACAGTCGATAACATAAGAGAAGCATCTCACGAGTTCTGCCCTCAGTTGTTTGCTAGTAAGACATTGCTAGAGCTCTGTAGATCATCTTGGTCTGGGTCTAAAGTAAGAGATGTGCAACCATATCTGCGAGGCTGCAAGTGGTCACCAGATGGAACATGCTGCCTCACTGTGGCCAACAATGATGGCCAGCATGTTTGCGAGTGGCCTAGAGACCTGTATTCTGAATCCCCTAGTAGCACCAGAACAATAGATGTTTTAGATTCAGTTGTACATGTAAAAGAAAGTGGATTAGTTTACGATTTCTGCTGGTTTCCTGGTATGAATAGCAGCTACCCTGAGTCGTGCTGGTGAGTTCCTATCCTACCCATAGGCATTATTCTGAAATCACATTATTTTGTGGTTGTTAATTAACTTTGTAAAACACTTTGCGGCTAACCAGACTTTATATGGTTAGCCGCTCTATATTATAGAGAATGTGTACACCCTTAGTAACTTGAAAATACATGCTTTTCTTATTCACAGTTGGATAACTACAGTCCAAAATGCACCAATCCAACTGTGGGATGCCTTCGATGGCTCACTGAGATGCAGCTACAGAAGTTTTAATGCTGTTGATGAACTAGAGACAGCTCTCAGTATTATATTTTCTTCTGATGGAACTAAAATCATTGGGGGATACAGAAAAAGACTGAGTACTTTTGAAATAAACAGGTTAGTAAAATTTTTGTTTCTATAATATTATAAAATGTTTTGAAAAAGTCTATTTATAAAAGCTGCCAAATATCTAAACTAAGGCTTAATAATGTCTTCTTCTTCATTGTTAACTCATGGCTGAGAATCGTGACCAATAACTAGTTCCCTCCATTTATTGCAATCAAGGGCTATGTGCCTGTTTTTTAGAATCCAACCAACTTCCTCTAGAGCTTGCCTTCAACTTTCCGCCGTATGATGTCACATTCGAGGCTGTGGTGTTGTAAGCACATTATTATGGGCCCAAAAATCTGAGAGAATCTACTTTAATAATTATGTATATGTCGTGGCCAAATCGTAAAATTGGCCATTTCATGATCTGGCCAGCCATTTCATGAAAAGTTCACATTTAATGAAATGGCCAATATTTGTTGGGCTAATCGTCGAAACCTCTACGTTTAACGTGGCAAACGTGGTTGGCCAAATCGTTGTTGTGTTACCTAAAAATTTAAATACCATTATTTAACTTGTAAAAGTTCCCAGTACTAGCTAAATATAAATAATTCAGAACACATTTAACAAGTGAAAAAAAAGTTATTTTACTTAATTCGAGTAATATATGATTTAAATATGGACCTTTAAAAAATTGTTTGGAACTCCATGGTTTTTGAAGTTGCTTTCGTTTATCAATTGGTTTGCATAAAACTCACAAATCTTCGAATCAAAACGTAGTTGTTCTGTACTTAATTTAATTGTCTATTTCCTCACTTAAATTCACTTTTTTGCCATTCCATAACAAACGTTAGCAGGAGCCCAAAAATTAAAATGGTGTTTATTATAACCGTGTCTCGGTTTTTATAGACCAATATTTCACAGGACAAAAAAAAAAGTAGCTGTTCCTTTTCCAAAAAGTTCACTTAATTTTCACGCTTAGATTTCGTTCTTCATTTTAACATTCAAATCTAATAAAAATCTTGTTTTTAGCGGCTTTAGCAAGACAGTTTTAAAGTGTGGCATCAAAGTAGCACCCGAAACAAAAAAGAGGTATTAGTTTGTCTAATTTTTCGCCTTATTAATTTAAATCTTACACGTTTTGGCAAAGAAAGGATATTTTAATAAACTTATCCATTCTCTAACAATAATTGTTATAAGTGTGTTCAAACGTCTGTTTTAAGCATTTGCTTTTGTGTAACACCCGAAACGTCTCGGGTGTTACATATTTTAAGATAAGGTTTTGTATACTTTTATGACTTCTAAAGCTGCGTTTTATGATTATTATTGCATGGGTGTGTTACTAGTGTTTGTATTATTTCAAGGTTTGTCATCATGCCCTCATTAAGTAAAGAAAAAAATATCCTGAGAAATATGCTAAGCATTTGCGTAAAAAGATGGAATTTGCGTAGGGAAAGAGACGCAATTAGGAGCCAAAAACACATCATCTTTTTCCGAATTTAATCCTTAGAGATTGCAGAACATGAAATTTAAATTAACTTTTATAACTAAGTCACCTACATAGCCCAATGAATTACGAAATTTGTGGCAATCAGCACATAGCTAGAGAACGCATGGTCGCTGGGACCAAAATGTTTATAGTGGCGAACGCAAACCGAAAGACGCAGTGTAGGCAGATCCGCCACAAGGTTGATGGTTAGATGACGTGGTGAAAGCTGCAGGAGTAGTAATCCGGACAAGACCAGTCAAAGTGGTAACTGCTGTAGGAAGGCCTATGACCAGCAGTAGATGTCTTTTGGCTGAAATGATGGTGATGAAATGTAAGCAAGAAGGCAGAAAGGGATAATATTGATATGCAGTGAATTTTCTAGCGCTTAATAAATGATGATGATACCAAACGAACTTCTATGTACCTAGTACTGTTTTTAAAAGTGGTTAGGGATAAAGCTACTAACTGAAGATGATGTGTCCTATGTGCTTGTTGACGATATTATTTGTTCATTTATCTTATTACCTAGTGCTTCTTTGAATATGAAAAGTAAAATCACACTTTCTACGAAATTCCAAGAGAAATAAACATCTTCGAGAAATAAGTAGGTTTTCTTCGTTAAAACACTTTTTTTTAGGTTTAGAGGATTATTATTGTAATGGTTTTAATTATATGTGCAATCACCAATAATATAACATATAGTTTTCCTATAAACGAAACGAAACCACCTGAAACGATGGAATGGCCCTTTTTTCATTTTATTATTGTAAACCGTAATGCCGAGTCAAATCAAATCACATAACACACGCAACAACAGCGCCACTAGCGGAGATACTTTTAACTATTCAACGATATGATCGCTAACGTTTGGCCATTTCATGGAATAGTCATAAGATCACTTGGCCAAATCGTTAAACGTTGAGATTTTAACGATCTGGCCAAAGAATATTGGCCATTTCATGAAAAATTCACATTTCATGAAATGGCCGGCCATATCATGACCCTCCGAAAAAGTTGAGTGAAAGGCTTAATGACTCCTTTGACTGTTGTGTTATTATGCTATGCAGTTCATATTAAAAAAGGTTGCCACCTCTACTTTTAAAAAGTTGTCTGTCTGTCCTCTACCCAGCTGTATTCACTAGTTTATAAATTCACCAGTGTGCTGCAGGTGCCATGGACGGCAGGGTTTTTTAATTTATACTTTTAAACATTTGTCACCAGACCAGGCCGAGATTGTACTGATCACAAGATAGCCTACCCAGCATCCTGTATGGCGGTGGACAACGCCAACCTTCTGGCTGTAGGCTCGTGGAACACCACAATAAATCTTTACAGTTGTACAGAAATGGGCACTTACAAGAGTATTGGGAAAATGCATGGTCATTCAGGTGAATATGCTACCTATGTCTTTAAGTATCAATATTTTTTTATAAAAGTAATGGCTTTTTGAGAAATGCTGAAACAGTGGATTTAGCCAAAATCGAATTCGTCCTCGGCCGCCACGGTCGAAAAGTCGGCTGAGCATTGCGAATAACAAAATTAAAAATTTTAAAAACCCTTGACCGAGTCAGATCATCTAAACTATATCCTTATCAACTAAACTAGAACTAGAGCTGATCATCTTCAAAAGGTCATGGTTACCTTACCTCATAATTTCAATATCATTGAAGTAACACTGTACCAAATTTAAAATCGTTAGGACATATGGAAGGTAGTTAGATCCTCTCATCCACTATTTAAGAGCTGATAATCTTTAAATGGCTGATCAGGTCATGGTTATCTTACCATATACTTTCAATATCATTCATGTAACACTGTACCAAATTTCAAATCGATCGGACATAAGGAAGCTAGTTAGATATCCCCTCATCACCTATAAAAGAGCTGATGTTCTTCAAACCGCTGATCAGAGATCATCATGAGACATGGCTAAGAACACTCGGGCTGAAATTTTGTATGATACAAAAAAACCAAACGAAAATCGTTTGGGCTCTACGATGTTATTATTATTATTACAGACAGATACACAGACAGACAGACTGACAGACAGATTTTTCGGCGGGGGTTAAAAAAGGCGGACAACGATTGTCAGGCCAACTAAGTCCATTGTTTCAGCTCTACCGATGTAATCTAGCCTCACATCATTAATCAGCTTCTTGTTATGTATTTCCTAGGTGGCGTAACACACCTGAAGTTCACGCCGGACGGCCTTAAGCTCGTCTCCGGTGCTCGCAACGACCACCGACTTCTAGTATGGGACATCCGGTACTACCGTAGACCCCTGAACATCCTCAGCCGAGTGGTTGATACTAACCAAAGAATATACTTCGATATATCGCCCTGTGGCAAGTTCTTAGTAACCGGTGGCACGGATGGCATCGTGCGGGTGTGGGATTCAAGCGTAAATGATTGGCGCAGCAGTTTGGAAGGCCACGATCACGATAAACCAACCTATATGGTAAATAATTGGATAATTCATCTAAATACATTATAGGTATTATTATTAACGGCCTGTACTTTGAAGCTTCTTACCTAATTAGGTATGAGGGTCCCCCACCCTCGCAGCTGTGACATGCGCGCGTCGAAATGCGAAATGTCGCGGCAGTTTTAAATTTTATTACTTTTCATACAAGCCGAAGTTAAATCGAGATGTTTATACCTACCGCACAATTTTTCTTTCCGATTTTCGTTTCAGCGCACAAGAATTTGCGTTTAGGTAAGGTATTTGTAATAACGAGTTTTTTTTAAACCATCTGAGAAATATAAAACAGATTTCTTAATTCTGAAAAATATAGATGTAGGATTTAGTTTAGACAAGTTATTAAAAAGTAACAAGATGTAATGAATTTCACTCTGTAGAAATAAATATCAAAGTAAACCCTTTTTGTAGTGTTTTCTCAATATAAATAAAACACCACTGGTTGTTTTAATTTAAAACAAATAACGATATAGTTTGAGTTGATAACTTTTTTTATTTGGAACTAAAATCACACCCTACGGCCTCCTTTACGAAGACGCGGCGTGTTGTGCGGGATGTCGTGTGGGTTCCGACGCAGGCGCCACCACGGTCGCCGCCGCGGGAGCCGACGCGTTTCCTTATACGATATCGAACATAGGCCTATGCGCGTCTCCGTAAACGGTCTCATACTATTGCTATACATTTGATTTGGGCGCAGCACGCCCCGCACGACGCCTCGCTCAACGCCCTGCGTGCGCTAGGCAGTACATCTCAGCCGCTGTACACATTAACATGCATTCATTTTCTTGTAAATAGTGTACCTAACCATGTGTAAATATATCATCCCTTCTTCAACCTCTGGAGTTATTTCTACTGCAGGCGGGCGGACATAGGAGTTCTCTAAATTGGCGACCTACGACGATTGGATTACAAAAACCGCAAAATTTTCAACACTCGCCCCACCAGTTCCATTGTAAGTGGCGACTACCTGCCTTCTTCTGGAGGACTCTGGGGGACTTCTGGAGAAGCGCCTCGCCGACTAATATAATAATAATCATCATCATCATCTCGGCTGCCCAAATTCAAAACCTAGTAACTGGTGTTTTTGCAAAAAAACCATTTTTGTCATTTTTCGACTTACTAGGCGGTATAGATTTGATATGAACCTTAAAACACCCAGTTTCTTACGTAATTTTAAAAATAAAATTTAATTTAAGTCTACCCAATTTGGAAAAGTTATTGAAATTTCCATGAAGTACATATTCTTAACATAGCGCATGTCGGATTACAAATAAAAAAACCTAGCAACTCAACCGACTTACTAGGTTATGAATTTGAAAGCTGACTTACTATGTTTTGAATTTGGCGCCGATTATAAAATCAATCAAATTTTGATGGAATTTAGTAAGTTACAAAAACAGTATACAAATTTGGCTGAATTAACCACGAGTCGTAACCAAATAGTAAACAAAACTTAATTCTGCCACAAATAAATCATTTGTATAACTTTTAAATGAATGCACTTCAAAAAATAACATTTTTCATTCGAAACGTACAACTAAAAATATAAATTGCTTTAAAAAGTAGAGAATTAACTCAGAGATTGTATTTCAAAACATAGTATTTCACACTTAGTTAATTAACTAAGTGTGAAATACTATGTTTTGAAATTGTTTTCATTGTCATATTTGGGTAAATTAAAAAAAAAAAATAGTGGGATCGATTTAAGTGTGACTATAGTCAACAATATAGTCAAACTTTTGGTCAAACACCGAAATCGCTATTGCGTCTGGTTTCTTCGGGGCAACGAATTAAAGTGGTCGACCCGTTTTTTGGCTCTCCTGAATATTTTTTTAAAACGAGTTACTAGGTTTTGATTTTAAGCAGCCGATCTCACACGATAGCGTCCACTGCTGGACATAGGCCGCAACCTTTACCAGGTCGTCTGACCACCTTCAGGGGTGTGAGACCAGCGTTTGGAGGGTGATTTGAGGTGAAGGTGAACCTTGAAGTGAGGGGGGGGGGGGAATTCCTTAAAATTAAACTGAAAAGCAAAAAATAAAAACTTTTGCATCAAAAAATTAAACAGCCGAAAAAACCGAAAAGCGTTAAATAAAAAGGAAACATTTTCTATTAAGACATAAATTACTGCCTTCTTAAAGTAATTTGAGTAAGTATACCACGTAATATTGTGCTAATGTAATATTAATATTGTGTTATCGGCGCCACAGAACTAACAAAGATATGATATAACTATATAATAAGTAACCTATGATTTAAGTTTTATTTGTGGGAATAAAAAAGGTAAGTTTGTAATGCGACGGTTTTATAAATGTAATATCGGTATCAAAATTGGTTTCTTTCAGCTCCATACAGATCCTAATCAGATGTTATGGTTCATTGTTTTGACATCTGTTGTCAAATTTTGTTTACATTTGAATAAAAATAAAACAAAATACGAGAGCGCGAAAACAAAAATTTGACACAGAACCGGCCTCGGCCGTGGCCACAAGGGTACTGACGGGGTAGGGAGCGGCGCGGCATGGCATCGGACCGCGCGAAAACGATGTTTTTTTTTAGTTTTTGCTGGTTTTTTGTCTTTTCGTTAAACTTAAAAATTCTTACTATAGTAGTATGTCTAAAATTTAAGGTCAGCAATTTTCATTCCAAAAATCAAATAAAAACAATCAGCGGTTTAAAAATAAAATGGAAAAAACGAAACAAAAAGGGGTAACTTTGAGATTTTTTTCTATCAACTAAAATTAATTAGATCCTGTTTCCCTTTAGTATGATGACTAGATTAGATCCTTAACTAACACATATATTTTTTTCAGAATGAAGACATCAATTTTGTATGTCTCAGATTGTTTAAAAAAATCTCAAAAACACAAATTTTTGAACCACCAAGCCTTAATAGTTCATTCAACTGTTCTGTTTAATCAGTCGAAACTAGCACGAATAAAGATAAACTTGAAGTACAATTAAAATGGCTTCATTTAAATTATACCGTTGAAATATGAACATGAGGGGAGGCGAGAGATCGAAATTAATTTACTGGGGTACTTTAATATTTTAATAGTAAAAGTAGGTAATCAAATTCTTTTCATCCTTTCATGCTTAATATCTAGCTTTGTTGTAATTCTTTATAATTAAAAAAAAAAAACGTCTTTCAATGTGGGAACACACGACGCTTGCACATCGGCGTTGAATCTAGTAGTTTAATAAAAAAAAGCGTGCGGTGCGTTGCCGCAGATTTTGCTCTATTTATCTTAACTACTAAATACCTTTACTTCTGCAATGCATTTACGATATATGCAAAAAACATTAAAAAAAATTACATATAAGAATAATATTTGTTGCAGTTCCCCCTGCACAGTGACTGCTGCAACAGCGTGTCGCTGCACCCGCTGCGGCCGGCGCTGGCCACGGGCTCCGGCCAGCACCACTTCCGGGACCCCGCTCGCTCCGACGATCCCTCGGAGGACCAACACACTGATCCAATTAGATACGGACATAATTTTACAACAATGAAATACTCTGACTCGTCAGAAAATAATCTAGCTTTCTGGTGGATTGGCGATAGTTGATATTTAATTTTATGTGTAAGTACCTAATAAAAAAAATTATACGATTTTATAATTGTTTTGCTTAAAAGAGAGTACATAAAAAATCCTTTTTAATTTAAAAAATCCATAGATGTTTTTATATCTTCGGCGAATTTCGTATCGCGCCGTACAATTTTATATGAAAAAATTTAATCGTTGTTTTATGGGAAAACGGAGGGTATTTTTCCATACTTTCTCACCTTTTAAACCTTCCCTGGACTACTACGAACATTTCGAAACCAAAATCAGCTAAATCGGCCCGGCCGTTCTCGAGTTTTTGCGTCACTAACGAACAACGATTAATATATATATATATACATATACAGTGTGTCCGGGGAAGTTATAACATAATTTTAAGGGTGTACTCTATGATCAATTTCATCGATGAAAACACCCTATTTTTTTTTTCTAGAGTGGCGCCTGTTTGCGTAATTTAGGTCTTGTACGAAGGCTAAGTGGGTAGGCTACCAAAATAACTAACAATAGAATTAAATATTGACTTTATTTTTTTTTATAAAAGTGGGTTAAACTGAAATCTTAATAAATTAAAAGGTAAAAGCGACGGATCTTTTTGGTAGTTGATAATTTCTGAAGTAATAGACGTAGAGAAATAAATCTAATACCAATTTGGAGAACAACTCAAAAGCTAAGAATAAAACACTAAAAAAAAAAAAACTGCATTTTTTTGTGGAAACTTTGAAAAACCGTAAAAAATGCACAAAAAAAAAAAAATTCTTTTGTTTATCATCTTTAAAAAAAAAAGTAAAAGCAATACTTGGTTATTTTGTTAGTAATTTATGTAGCCTAACTACTTAGCCTTCGATCAAGACCTTAATGAAGGTTCTGTGAGCCTTAGATCTTTAACTGTGAATTTAAAAGTAGGCGGGGTCTACCAAAAAGACCCTTCGCTTTTACCTTTTAATTTAAGATTTCAGTTTAACCCACTTTTATTAAAAAATAAAGTCAATATTTAATTATTTTGCTAGTTATTTAGGGTGCCTACCTACTTAGCCTTCGTACAAGACCTAAATTAAGAGTCCTTTTACGCGAACAGTGGCGCCACTCTAGAAAAAAAAATATTTTTTAAAGTAAGGCTTTTTTTCAGAAAAAAGTGCTCCCTTGTGCATAAAATCTTGGTCGCTAGTATTTTTTTAGTATTTAAAATAATATCTAGGTTTAGAATGTTTATGTTTTACTGTTTGTTGCTAAAAGTGGCCACTTTAGGTTTATACTGTTTCATGTATTACTGTTTGTTCCTAAAAGTAGCTAAAAGTGGCTACTTTTAGCAAAAAACAGTAATCCATAAACATCCTAAACCTAGATATTATTTTATATACTAAAAAAATACTAGGGACCAAGATTTTATGCACAAGGGAGCACTTTTTTCTGAAAAAAAGCCTTACTTTAGAAAAAAAATTTTTTTCTACAGTGGCGCTACTGTTCGCGTAAAAGGACTCTTAATTTAGGTCTTGTACGAAGGCTAAGTAGCTAGGCTACCTAAATAACTAGAAAAAGAATTGAATATTGACTTTATTTTTTAATAGAAGTGGGTTAAACTGAAATCTTAAATTAAAAGGTAAAAGCGAAGGGTCTTTTTGGTAGTTGATAATTTCTGAAGTAATAGACCTAGAGAAATAAATCTAATACCAATTTGGAGAACAACTCAAAAGCTAACAATAAAACACAAAAAATAAAAAAAAGTATCTGCATTTTTTTGTGGAAACTTTGAAAAACCGTAAAAAATGCACAAAAAAAATTTTTTTTTTTGGTTTATCATCTTTAAAAAAAAAGTAAAAGCAACACTTGGTTATTTTGTTAGTAACTTAGGTAGCCTAACTACTTCCCTAGCCTTCGATCAAGACCTTAATAAAGGTTCTGTGAGCCTTACATCTTTAACTGTGAATTTAAAAGTAGGCGGGGTCGACTTTTGCAAAAAGAAAAATTAAAAACATCATACTGAGAGTAAATTAGGCGGTACGCAGTTATGTTTTAAGGGTGGATCCTATGATCAATTTCATAGATGAAAACCCCCCACATGGGGGGTTTTCATCTATGAAATTTACGCTGAGTAAACTGAGCGTAAATTTCATAGATGAAAACCCCCCATGTGGGGGGTTTTCATCTATGAAATTGATCATAGGATCCACCCTTAAAACATAACTGCGTACCGCCTAACCTATTATTATGTTGCTCATGAATGTATTATTCTTATAAACCTTCCTCTTGAATTACTCTATCTATTAAAAAAACTGCATCAAAATCCGTTGCATAGTTTTAAAGATTTAAGCATACATAGGGACAGACGCGGGAAGCGACTTTGTTTTATACTATGTATTGATATTGATGATTGATGATGATATAGTAGATAGATAGTAAATAGATTATGTTACTATTGAGGTATCTTAAATAAATAGTTATTTCAAGTACGGTAGATATTATCGTTATCTATCTTCTATTTTCAGGGTATAATCATACATAATGTGTGTGTATGGATACTGGCTTTGTTTAAGGTTCCGCGTACTCGTCCCGGGACCTTATTAATATGACTAGTCCGCCCGTCTGTCTGTCTATCTATCTGTCAATGGCACTTATCTCCGAAACGTTTCAATAAATCTACCTAAATGAAATGATTGCACAAAATTTTCTTGTGGTCCAAAGAATATTAAAATCTTAAAAAAAAACGTAACTTTTGAGATAAATGCATAAGTCTCAGTTTTTGTAACCAATTTTGTCGAGCCTCTACTGAGAAACCGACCGGGTTAACAGGCACCAAATAATTAGCAGTCGCAACATCACTTCATGTAGAATAAAAGAAATAGGTACTGAAAACTATGCTAAAGCTAGCCAATTTTACACAATTGACGCAAGTTTCATGAAAATCTGTTCAGCCGTTTGAAGATAGTCAGCTCTTTTCTAGTAGATGAGGGCATCTAACTTGTTTTCTTATGTCCTATCGATTCAAAATTTGGTACCATGTTACTTCAATATTATTGAAAGTATATGTTGAGGTAACATTTACCTGATCAGACGTTTGAAGATGATAAGCTCTTAAATAGTGGATGAGGGGATCTAACTAGCTTTCATATTATGTCCTATCGATTTTAAATTTGGCGACATGTTACTTCAATTATATTGAAAGTATATGATAAGGTAACCATGACCTGATCAGCCATTTGAAGATGAACAGGGCCCTTAGTCTCATCGCGCAAAACGAAACTATCGAATAAAAGTAGAGTAGAAACAGTACGTTAATCGTTAAAATACACATTTGGTAGTCTCGTAATAAATTTTGCTATAACTATAGCAGTAGTATCGCAATAGATTGGAATTGACCAAAAAGGGCAGTCTGCTCCATAATAAGATAATGTTATGATTACGTTTGACTGACATTACATACGTCAATATTGATTGATATTTAATGACAGTTGCACTACGCCCGGTCCAATTCCGTCTAATAAAACAGGTTTAACTATTTAGGTAAAAAAACCCAGATTATTCTATAGCTTGCTATTCATATTCTATTGCTATACTATAATGATCGATCAAAGTTACGAGACTCGCAATTTTTGACCAAATCGTAGTAGAGTAATAGTAGAATAATAATAGAATAGAAGTGTAATCGTAAATTTAAGAGACTAGAGTCCCAACTCTTAAATAATGGATTAGGGGATCTAACTACCTACTGTCCTACTTATATGTCCTATCGATTTCAAATTTTAAAATATGGTCTATGGTAAGTAAGGTAACTATGACGATTTCGATGATGATCTCGAAAGACTCGATCGCGGGGTTTTTAAAATTTTAAATTTTGGTTATTAACCTAATAAAATCCTAGGAACTTTAATATTGATATTGTAAAGGCAGCATCTAAAACGAAACAATGAACTAATTCCCTGGCTCAGACTTTAACTTTAATTGCCCGCCCACCTACAAGTTGTACAAGCTAAAGTTAGGCTATTAATCTAAAGGTACATTAAATACGTATTAAATCTTCCCGGTTCGAGTAAGGTAATGTATCTCTAATCAAAACCATTGTTTAAACAAGGGATAACTACTCTGCCGCGCTAACTAAGAGTGCAATAACTCGATTTTTGACGATTTTGAGTTACATATATATTCGGAATCAGCTAATCGAGATCTACAACTCTCTCAAATAAACTTTTTATGAAACCTTCAGGAACCTGTTTTTTCAGCAAGCAAGAATGCAATAACTTAAATTTCGTCACTGCTTTACTTATCAAAACAACAATAATTATAGTTATGGTGACAATTTTTTTGAACTACGCATACATTTCTAGTTATAAGCACAATAACTATGAAGTTGTGCCTCTTATGTTATGAAGAACTCAAAATTGGAATACCCGTTTGCAAATCATAAAAACAATATGTGTGACTTATTGTACTAATGATAAGTATATTCCCATTATTTACTAAGGAAAAGGGCAAATTATCTAATGAAATAACAATTTATTAGGGACTCTGAATAAGGATTTGGTATATAACTTAGAAACAGATACTGTATTTCGAGCCCTGATTCTATAATTATTTCAGCCGATTTTCCATGGCTACATAAGCAAATGTTTTAATTTATTTTACGTATTTATAAACTTAAGTTTTCATGACTAACGTAGCTTTTCATTTTTTGTTTTAAGTTTTGTACTAACAACTATGGACTTTAATGTATGAAAATAAATAGTTATTATTATTATTATTAAATAAGATTTAAAAGTCTTAGATTTCCATGACTTTGTCGATGCTGTCCATGGTTAAATTTCACGTAAAACCACAGTTCACGCTTTTTCAGTGACTGTTTTTTTATGTTGATAGACTTTTCTGAAAGTTTTAAATGATAAAAATGGAACCAAGGGAGTATTTGAGGGACAATGTCTGTAAATGCCGAGAACGGTCACTTATAAATTAATAAATAATCTCAATTGGAAGCGAAGAACATTACTTTTTATCGATGAAAGTTACATTACTAAGGTAGGTACTTCACATTTTAATTTTGAAATAACTTTTTGCTTGCGATCTTAATTATTTTTTGTAATATAATTTTAGAAAACATATTGCAGAATTTTATATGAACAATGTTTAAACTTATCAAACTAGTCAAATTAAAACTGAAAAAGGTGATTTTCTCATATTCAATTCATAGGTCTATAAAATATGGTCCAAAAATACTGATTCTACTAAAATACGAGATAGATTGTAATGGTTAACTTATGTTCATAATTCACAATATTTTGCTTCTTCATAATATTCGTTAATTTTTATAAAACTTATAATATTTATGAAAGAAATGAAAGAATTGTTGTGTTTCACAGGGATTTCCAACTAGATAACATGGATGATTCTAACGATAAATGCAATAACTTTAACAGTTATTGTATTTATCGTTAAAAATTATTAAGCCTCTGATACATTTTAAGAACAATATGTTGCTTTGCTAAAGATAAATACAATAAGTAATGTAGTTATTGTATTTATGACAAGTGATGTTAGCCTGTTCCATGTAACATTCCTAATTATAACCACTTTTTTAACGATTACAGGCTATATACTTAATATTTATACATATTATATATTTGAATTAGTTCTGTATTTGTTTCGCTTTCAATTAGTTAAGGATTCATGTCGATACGTTACATAGGTCATGAGTTATGATGAATATAAAGTTCAAAACTTTAAACGCGTTTTTCTCGAAAGCGCCAAAATCGAGTTATTGCACTTATAGTTAACGCGGCAGTACTTACCTAATGCAAAGTTTTAATAAGGTAGACCTAAGAAGTATATAAAGTAAGTAATAGATATTAATGGGTGTTCAATCCTAACTTTATAACTAAGTGGGCAAAATTGTTTTAGGTAAACCTGGTAGACTATAATATGTTCCGTTGTTTCTATAGAAATAGAGTATGAAAGTATTCTAGTACTAGTCGACCCGGCGAACTTCGTACCGCCTAACTATTACTAGATTGCTCCATTATACTTGTAAACCTTCCTCTTGAATTACTCTTTCTGTTAAATAAAACCGCATCAAAATTTGTTGCATAGTTTTAAAGATAAAGGCATACATAAGGACAGACGCGAGAAGCGTATAACTATGTATCAATACATAGTATATAACTCAAATTAAAAACCTCCGACCCAGTCAGACCCCTCATCAACTTAACTAGAACTAGAGGTAAGTAATCATATTCAAACGATCACGGTTGCCTTACCATAATATACTTTCAATATCATTGAAGTAACACGGTAACAAATTTCAAATCGATAGGACATATGAAAGGTAGTTAGGTCCCCTCATCCACTATTTAAGAGCTGATCATCTTCAAACGGCAGATCAGGTCATGGTTACCCAACCATATGCTTTCAATATAATTAAAGTAACACGGTACCTAATTTCAAATCGATAGGATATATGGAAGATAGTTAGATCCCCTCATCCATTATCTAAGAGCTGATCATCTTAAAACGGCAAATCAGGTCATGGTATGGTAACCTTACAACATACTTTCAATATCATTGAAGTAACACTGTACCAAATTTCAAATCGATAGGATTTATGGAAGGTAGTGAGATCCCCTCATCACCTAGAAAAGAGCTGATGATCTTCAAACTGCTGATCAGAGGGCCTATTACGGCCGCTTTTGCAATTTTGCTTTGCGTCCTCTTTGCGTTTTTTTGTAATGACTTTGACACTTGGAGGACGAAAAGCAATATTGCAAATGCGGCCATAATAGGCCCTCTGATCTTCATCAGACATGGCCAAGAACACTCGGCCTGAAGTTATCTATGAAAAAAAAAAACTAAACGAAAAACGGTTCATCAGTTTTGGCTCTGCGATGCCACAGACAGATACACAGACAGACATACAGATAGACAGACAGACAGATACACACGTCTAACGTTCGGGGGTTAAAAACAAAGTCGCTTCCCGCGTCTGTCCCTATGTATGCTGCAGTTTTTTTAAATAGATAGTGATTCTTTTAAGGAAGGTTTCTATGTATAATACATGAACAAAATAGTAATGGGTAAGGCGGTACGAAGTTCGCCGGGTCGACTAGTTGATTGATAAAGCAGTCAGTGGCGTGTACTAACAAATATATTTTTACATCTTAGTCTTTTAATAAATTTCATCGATAGTTAGAAAAACATAAAGGATCACTAACGAAAGGTATGTATTGTATGTACAACACAAAATAAATACAATTCGACGATTATTTAAGGGAAACATTATTAAAAACTATAGAACATCTAACGAGGATAATCAATCCCAAAGGAAAGTAAGCAACAGTAGCGCGTGATTTAACTCAAGTGAATGGTAAAAAATTCAGCGCACGAATCTTTTCTATGTAAGTAGGTATACCTAAAATAAAATAAAATAAAAGAAGACGTCACACATTGCTCCAGCCTCCAGCCGAGTGCGGAATCCGCCGCCCTGCCCGACCCCACACGTGACCCTTTGCTCCCATCGGAATATTAAATGATCATACACAGTCCTAAATATTTCCGCCAACATAACTGGGCATTACAGGTAAACATTCAAAGAATTATCCTAAATATGAACAACAGTGTGAACAAAGGTAAAAGAAACACGCAATGTACGTGGTCAATATCACCAGATAAATCTAATAAACTGTAGGGCCCTTTTCCTGATTCGGTAAAACGAAATATACACGTGTGCCCATAAATAATATATTGATATCCGAAGTCACGTACATGTACTATAGTTGCTGCCTGCTGCTGCTAGACAGTTCTTATTCTTACAAGAATCTGACAGTGTATTTGCTTTACCAAGTAAAGAGTCGGACGAAAAACTTTTGTAGCTTTTGGGTTGGGATAAATACTTTTTTAACGCGGATTATTATTATCAATTTTGCCAATAGACATTTTTTAACCGCTTTTTGGAATTTACGCGTACCCAACCCATGGCCCATGGACCTAGTATAGTAGGCTACGTACGCTCTATACGTGTACCTAAGTGTACCTAAAAGACGTTGATACAGTCTTCTTATAATGTAATTAGGTTTATTTTATACAAATATATGTACACTAGAGGCTGCCCCGCGGTTTTTCCCGCTCAGATTTCTTATAAACACAAAAATCCCGTTTTTCCCGTTTCCGTGGGAATTTCGGGAAATCCCTTTTTAGTGCTCACCTACACTTGAACAGACACACACCTACAGAGAATTGAAAAAAAAAGCGGTACAATTCGTTAAATAGCTATGCATTTATCCGTAAGAACTAAGAAAAAAATAATTATCTTATCGAAATATCTATAAATATGAGGATGTAATCGGATAAGAGATGAGGAGAAAGTAGACGATCGGGAGCGATCCGCGATTTATGGCTGGTCTGGGCCATGGGTCAGTCAAGCCAGTGATATCAATTACTTGTGGTAAATTTATTAAGTTTATTACTGTCTTTAGTACCCTCTCTACCAAATACTTGTCAAGTCTTGTAACATAACATGTCTGGAATCTGTGTATAGAATTATCGGTACCAACACTACTCTAGCGGCGGTTCCTTACTCTGAGCAACACTAGCTCTGCAATGACCGCTATTATAGGTATCTATATATATAAAATCCAAATACCACTGATCTACTCACTCACTCACTCACTCACTCACTCATCATCGCCCAGCCGAAACCGCTGAAGATAGAAAGATGAAATTTGGACAGTAGCTTCTTTACGTGACGTAGGCACCCACTAAGACGGGATTTTGGGATAACTTAACCGGGACGCCGTATACAGGGTGTAACAGTTTGTATGAAACTCCTAAACTACTGGGTTTAGAATGTTGAAATTTAGACTGTGGATTCTTTTTGTATCACGAACATAATAAATGATTTAGTTTTTTTGTTATTTTGCCCCTGAGGTCTTATACAGGGTGAAATATGTTTTTTGCTAAAATCTAAACTAATGACACTAGAGACTTGAAATTTTCAAAATAAGCTCCTTATAATATTAAAACATCAAATTAGATATCAAAACTTCGTTTATTAGTCTTGAAAGCCTTGATACAGGGTGTTAAAGTTTGTATGAGAAACCGAAACCGCTCTTTTTTTTTCTTAGAAATTGAAGTGGTCGATGTTTCTAGATTGTTGGGGGCGCTAATTACGAAAAAAAAACGGGACGCCGTATACAGGGTGTAACGTCTGGATTTAGAAAGTTGAATTTTATACTGTAGATTCTCTTTGATTCGAAATAGGTGATGTTTGTAGATTGTTGGGGGCGCTAATTACGAAAAAAAAACGGGACGCCGAATACAGGGTGTAACGTCTGGATTTAGAAAGTTGAAATTTATACTGTAGATTCTCTTTGATTCGAAATAAACAGACATAGACAGATCTTTATTTGCGCACACAAAACATACAATATTATGTAACAACTAGGTAAAAGAAACACAACGAAATAAAATTTGAAATAAAATTGACAAAATTATTGTAAGTGTTGTGGGCGCAAAATGGCCCCGACTCAGCTTATGTTGCAAGCAATGCAATTGCATTGATGCAACGCTGATGATTCTGCCAGAACCATAGGAGTGCGTGTGTTCTTATATTATACATAAAATATCAAGTGAAAATATTAGAAATGGGTGATGTTTCTAGATTGTTGGGGGCGCTAATAACGAAAAACAAACGGGACGCCATATACAGAGTGTAACATTGTGTATGAAACTCCTAAACGTCTGGATTCAGATTGTTGAATTTTACACTGTACATTATCTTTGCATTAAAGATTTTAAAGATTTTTATTGATTAAAACTTACATGGTAAATGGCAATGAACATCAAAAACATCAAAGTAGTTTTTCTTTTTGTCCCTGAGTTCTTAAGTTCTTAAACAGGGTAAAACGAGTTTATCGCTAAAATCTATACTATTGACACTAGAAACTTGAAATTTTCAAAATAAGTTCATGTTAATATTAAAACATCAAATATGGTATCATAACTGCTTATATAGTTACTGGAGTCCTTGATACAGGATGTTAAAGTTTGTATGAAAAACCGAAACCGCTCATAATTTTTCTTACAAATCGAATTCGGTGAAGAGTCTTATTGCATCACCAGCATCATAAATGGTTTATTTTTTATATTTTGCCCCTGAGTTTATATACAGGGTGAACCAAATTTATCACTAGAGTCTTGAAATTTTCAAAATAAGCTCCTTATTCTTAAGCTCAAACATCAAATCTGATATCAACACTGCGTTTATTAGTCCTGTAAGTCTTGATACAGGATGTTTAAGTTTGTATGAAAAACCAAAACCGCTCATTTTTCTTATAAATCGAAATGGGGGATGTTTCTAGATTGTTGGGGGCGCTAATTACGAAGAACAAATGGGACGCCGTATACCGGTGTAACAGTGTGTATGAAACTTCTAAACGTCTGGATTCAGAAAGTTGAAATTTACACTGTACAAAAACTGAAAACATCATATGTAGTTTTATTTTAGCCCCTGAGTTCTTAAGTTCTTATACAGGGTAAAACAAGTTTATTGCTAAAATCTAAACTATTGACACTAGAAACTTGAATTTTCAAAATAAGCTCCTATTATTATTAAAACATCAAATATGGTATCGTAACTGCTTTTATAGTTACTGGAGTCCTTCTTACAAACTTTTTATGAAAAACCGAAACCGCTTATTATATTTCTTACAAATCGTAATGGGTGATGTTTCTAGGTTTTAGAAATCGTTATTACAAAAAAGACATCATCATTTTAATTTATAATTGCAAATTGAAAATCGATATTTGTGGAGTTTTTCAGGATATTGGGGGTTCTGATAACGAAAAAGTTAGAAATTTTAAAATCCAACATGGTGGACATAAAGTTTATTATAAAGGGCCATCCTCTTAGTTTATGCGGACGCTGATACAGGGGTTAACAGTTTGTATGAAAAAAGAAATGGTTGTTGAAGTATACTGGATAAGAGTTGCGCAAGACTAATATACAGCAGTGAACGTCTATCGGTAGCGAGCAACGATGATGATGAAAGTAAACGAAGTATACCGGGTAGATGAACTGGTTTTTTTTTTTTTAAATCGTCAGAGTTAAGCTAAGGTTAGTTTGTGTATTCAGAAAAACGGATATTATAGCTTGCAGCCCAACCAGCTAAAGAGTTTTGTATTGTAAAAGGAAACTGCTTGATATTGATTTCTTTAGGGGTTTGGATTAGAAATTAGTATTTCCTGATATTTCTGAGTATAAGCACAGATTAGAGAGTATAACAAAACAAATGAACAAGTAATTTACATTTTTTATTAAAAAGCGCTTGCGAAGCTGCGGGCAAAAGCTAGTACCCTATATACTTAAGTTCGTAGCCCACTTACACGACTCTGCTCCCACCCGGCAAAATTATTTTATTAAATACTAGCGCCACTACCGATAAATAATTAATATCTTCTAAACCATTATACAAAAGCTCTGTGAATTGATTAGCAAAACTCAAATTATTAGAATCGATCAAAGGTATTTTTATGTAGGCACTTTGGTTTTAATTACGTTGTAAATACAGTTGAGATTTCGATGTTAATCCAATTTTATCATTTTTAGGGCAAGACCGTCATATCCAAGGAAGCAGGGATTGTAAACTTTTTTTTATTTAAAACAAAATAAATAATTGTGTACAGAAATGACCCCCATTATAATGAATTGTGCTAAAGGCGATTTCGCCGTGAAGTCCATCTTCATTATACAATAAAACAAGCTCAAAGCTGTTCAAAAGTTGATTTTCAACAACTTGCACTATACTCAAGGTTTACAATATCTGATATTAAGGGAATTCCGTCATAGACGGACTTTCCGAATTTTTACTAGACGGACTTCCCAACTTTAATATTTGAATGTTATGATTCTTTTTGGATGAGAAAATTGTTTAAAACAAGTGATTTTATCAAATCTACTGTAAGAAAAACAAAGAAGGATTATTAAATTACCTATGTAGAAACAGGAAATGGTAAAACTCCTTCAATTTTCATTTTTTCCAAAATTATTTCGGAAGTACGTCACTGCTAAACTTCAAGTTCAAATAGGCAAAAAAATGTTTGCCAAATTTCTCCTTAGATAATGCTTCTAGCGACATCTATGATAATTAGCTGAAATTTACAGATCTGCTTTACCGATCGAGAACGTCCTTTTAGAACGGAAGTTATTGCCGCTAGACGGACTTACCTCCCAGACGTCCTTCCCCACATTGACCTTATATAAATTATATTTATTGTTGACTTATTGATAAATTAATTATTAACGGAATGCAATAACAAAATTAAATAAATCAATTAGATAACAAAGAGAGAGCAGCGTAGTCATCACCCTAGCTTGCTAATCTTGCTATAATAGGTACAGAAACGTCGAAGGCGGCAGAACCGGCGGCGAGGCGGCAGCGACGCCCTACCTAATCAGTATAATTGCGATGAATCAATATATATAAAACTCTTACTGACTGACTGACTGACAGACAACGCAGAGCCTAAACTACTGGGCGTAGCGGGCTGAAACTTTGCATGTAGGTTCTTTAGGGAATGTAGGTGAGCACTAAGAAAGGATTTCCCGAAATTCCCATGTGAACGGGAAAAAACTGGATTTTTGTGTTTATTAGAAATCTGCGCGGGTGAAACCGCGGGGCAGTCTCTAGTAAGTATATATAATTGTAGGTCTTTATATTAAATATATAAATACTAGCGTTTGCCCGCAGCTCTGCCTCCGCTCTTTCTATCTTTTTTTTTTATTTATTTCTTAATTTAAATCCATAATAAATACAGTTAATACAATTAAAAACACCAGCAGAAACCTGTAAGGGTTTATGCACTGTGTTGAGTCACCTTAAGCTAAACAAAAGATATTAAAAAGTAAAAAATTGATTAAGTTCGTTAAATAAATTATGTTTACGGTTTCGGAACATAATAGACAACAATATAGGTAACCAAACATTCGATACAAATAATACTGAATTTTTTTTGCTTTACTTTGTGACCGTTAAATTTAGGTAATATTTTTTTAGCAAGGGCCTACATTTGTTCTTATCAGTTCTAATTAGATCGTTTCTTTTGACAGTGAATTTAATATAGATGGTAATAAGGATTTCCAGTGGTTCTTTCCATGATTATTTTTATATTTAGGTAATACATAAACAACAAATCGACAGAAGATGCTGTGAGGGGTCTTACATCGCTAATTGTAGAAAAACTTGCCATGGGACTAAAATTTTTAACAGTATTTTTAAATCTAAAAAAGGATTCGACACCGTTTCTGTCGCTACCCTCCTCCGTAAACTTGAACTGATTGGTATCAGAGGGAAACCTCTGGAGCTTCTAAAAGATTATTTAAGTGATCGTACCCAATGTGTCAAAATTGAAAATAACATTAGTGAATCACTCGATATAGCCTATTGTTGTGTTCCCCAAGGCAGTGTCCTAGGCCCTACCTTGTTTTTAGTTTATATAACGACCTGTCCAACTTAAACATAGAAAACGGAAATATTTTCTCTTATGCCGACTATACAGCGTTAGTATTTTCTGAAGCAACGTGGCCACCTGGCTTACATGTAACCTCCTGACTCTTAATACAGACAAAACAAATTATATTTGTTTCAGCATATACTCTAACTCACAACCAAGTAATTTTACACTAAGAATACATACATGCAATAATAATTATAGAGATAATTTCCTTTGTAACTGTCCTATTATTAATAAAGTTAACAGTACTAAATATCTGGGGGTAGTAATAGACCAACGATTAACTTGGCATCCTCATTTGGAATTAATGGCGGGGCGTTCATGAAAACTAATCTGGATATTTAAAACCTTGCGACATGTTGACTTGCTTAAGAAAATATATATCGCTCTAGCCCAATCTATTCTTAACTATTGTATCCCGGTTTGGGGTGGAGCATCAAAAATAAAATTATTGGAGCTTGAAAGAGCACAGCGCTATTTATTGAAAGTGATGTTTCTCAAACCACGTTTATTTCACACGGATCTGTTGTATCAGAAGTATCAACTGCTTACTGTACGTAAACTGTTTGTTCTTACTACTGTTTAAGATTACACAAACTATTGGAATTTAATAAGATTGACACGATAAAAAGAAGAATAACTATACCACCTATCATTATTTCTAAAACAGCATTTGCTCGTAGTCAGTTTTGTAGACAATCAGAACACTTATACAGGATCATAAATAAAAAACTAGATCTGTATCATAAAACTAATTTTGAATGTAAAACGGTACTAACAGATTGGTTAAATAATTTAGGTTATGATGAAGTAGAGAAATTGTTAGTCCAACAATAAATAAATAAATACATAAATTTTATGATTTATTTTTCATGCCTACATGTTAATGAAATATACCTACCTACCCAAGAATTACAGTCGTGCTTACTTCGCAGGGCAAACTAACGATGTAATTTAAATTAAACTTGTATTTTTTAACACGTATAGATAATATTCTGTATTTTTTTGTGTGTAACTTATGTTAAATTGCACTCTGATATGTTTATGTGTACGATCCCAAGAATTGTAAGTTTTCGTAGGGCAAACTAACGACGTCATTTAAGGTGAACTTGTTTTTTTCAACACATACTTATAAATAATCTACTGTATTTTTTTTTTTGTGTGTAACCTATGTTAAGTTGCACTCTGATATGTTTGTGGCTGACCATCCATGATGGCCAGTCGATCCCAAGAATTGTAAGTTTTTCGTAGGGCAAACTAACAAAGTTATTTAAAGTGAACTTGTATTTTTTAACACGCATAGATAATATTCTGTATTTTTTGTGTGTAACTTATGTAAAATTGCACTCTGATATGTTTTCGTAAGTTTTCTGAGAAAGGTAGGTCTGCTTTTTATTTGTAAGGTATCTTTGCTATTTATATATTCACACAATATTGACATTTTAATCCTATCAAACACATTTTTAATTTTACAATGATCGAACAATCCTCTCTCATTATTCTTATATTTAAGTTTAATTTTGTAAGGTATACTATTAATTTTAATATTCTATATTGTAATTCATATATTTTGTTTATGTTAGTAGTACATGTAATCTAAGATCTAGGTTAGGAACCCTGAAAATACTGACCCGATTTTAATGAAACTTTATAACTGAAATTCCATTAGCCGCCTTTTACGAGCACAGGTAGAGCTGGGGATGATGAGAGAAGTAAAGTTATACTTACCTCCACCAGCCTCCACGACAGCAAAAACATTTTGAATGCCACAATTTTTTTTTGTATTTTCTATGTCCATTGTACAGGTATTGTAGCTCGGTTACAGCAGCGGAAAACCTGATTCCGATCTTAAAATTTATTGTTTTGAGCACCTGCCGCGAAGTTCCTGTATTTATGTCGATTTGTACGACTTTGTTGTTCAGTTAAAGGTCGCTGCGAAATTACTGCGGATCTTTACTGAACCCACTTTCACAGGATCCCCTCACTCGAGGGAAATAACTTAATCGGATAAATTCGGCCCTCGACGACATAAGTAAGTAAGTAAGTACTTTACGGCAACTAACTACTTAACATTGCGTAAATTGCGTAATTTAAAAAGTACTTATTAATAAAAAAAACCAGTGCATCAAATATATATGTAAAAAATTATCATTACTGGCTAGACCTTGGAAAATAGCAGGATGAAAGGACCGACATGAGAAGTTGAGAAGAAATACTTTATGACATAGGTACTATGTATGTATAAGCCGAGCACCTAAGGAAACGATTTGAAAATGGCACGGCCGCCATTTTCAAATCGTTTCTATATGTGCGCAGGTTAAACCTGCATTAAAATTTGTGCTCATAAATTAGTAAAGGTAAATAAGTTAGTAAGAATTTAAGTTTGATAAGAATGTTATTATGGGTACCTACCCATAATAACATTCTTATCAAACTTATGAAAGATTACCTATGATCCTATGATAGTACACAGAACTACGTAGTTACGTTTTATTTTATTTATTCTATACTAGGTGCCCCGGCGAACTTCCTACCGCACCTTACAATTAATCAGCTAAATCGGCCCGGCCGTTCTCGAGTTTTAGCGAAACTAACGAATTACGATTCATTTTTATTTAAAGTAGATAGTAGATTAAACTTACTTTCATCTTGTTTTGCGTAGGGGTAAACAAAAGTAGCCTGTGAAAGTTTACTTTTGCTTACAGCCTAAAGACTAGTAGGTATTTTTATTCTTATTGAACTCCTGAACTTTCGTGCCGTGCCTCCGTGCCTCTACAAAAAAAAAATACGGAAAAACTTCAGCTAAAATAAATATGTAGGTTGGAAAGTTCTTTTTTTTACTCTAAGATAAGGATATAAGATATCTTTAAAGGATTTTAACCAACAAAAAAAAAACGGAGTGGTTTATTTCGCGTCTATACAAAAAGAGAAAACGTTGTTCCACTTGGTACTAATTATTTTCCAATGGCCATGAAATTCTAGTATGTTACTTACACTAAAACAAGGTTTGTACGTTTTCCTCTTTTCTAAATTCGCCTAAGATTTAGACTTATAGTCCCCTGTAATACAGAGATTTTGTGATATAAAACTGGTCGGATAAAAATAACTTTATAAGTTTTTATAAGTATACTGTTTTAAGAAACCAATGTATATGTCACCGGAAAATAATAAGATTCGCAAGTTTATAAATTTCCTAGGAAATTTATAAACTTTCGTAGGATTCTAAACAAGAGATAAATTTAATTATTTTTCGCCCACTTTTTTGCTAATTTATAAATTTTCGACGCGTCGCGGTAAATTTATAAACTAACGGATTCGTAAGATCCTAAACGGATCGACCAATCAAAGAAGAGCTTTTAATTTTTCGTTTTTTTAAATACGGAAAATAACACGTCCATAGACTTACGTACTATCAGACTTGCCAAACAATTCGATTACACTAAAATTATTTTTACTGGTACTAAAAACTAGATAGGTTTATATGTTACCGCTACTGTGCGAAACTCAGTAAAAGTGCACTTACTGGCTGAATCCGTTAGAGTTCGAAATAAAATATTGTTCTCAACATTACCTAGGTAATCTGCAAAATCCCTAGGTAATCTGCAGAGTAACGAACGACCAAGCATACAGTAAAGTTCGAAAAACTGTTGCCTTAGATTTCAGTTTAACACAGGTAACCCAAGCTCCGCTCGCTTCGCTCGCTACGCTGGTTCAAAATCACTTCGAACTAGGTTTTCTTTGAAGAAGTACGTTAAAATCATCTGTTTTACTTTTCCATACATTGCGATCCATGTACAGTTGTGCACAGAATAATTGATAAACATTGGTATTAACCGGTTACCTAATCGATTCTTTAGAAGATGAGGTTTTTCTTATGTATGTACAGTGGCGGTCGAAGACGGCGTAACAGATTTGTCGATGGTCTCGTTCACCCTAGACTGTATTCTATTCTAAGAAAACCTAGTTCGAAGTGATTATGTATCTGGTGGACCAATTGAGGTTTGGGGGTGGATGATGAGGTTGCTGTTGTATTATCCCACGGTAAATGAATATATACACGATGAATTATGTACAGAAGAATTATATTTACACGATAGGGAAAAGTACAGCTGAAAATCTCAACACACAATATTTACAATAGAAGGCGGAAAGAAAACTTTATACAAACACAAAAACTGAAATGAAATTAATAAACGATATATAAAACTGAATTGCGACTTTAGTCAAGCAGAGGTAGGCGCATTAGGCGAGAAGAGAATTTTCGTCGCTGCGCTGCAATCTCGGCGCAGAGTAGCTCGACGCGCATGCGGAGCTGCGCGGCGCTGCACCGAAAGCTATGGCCGCTGGCTGCGTTGCCATGGCGACTGCACATTGTTATCTTCTAACCGTGTTATTCATAAAGATACAGTAGATTTTAAGTAGCGTTACTGGAGGTCTACTTCTCTGGTTTGTTGTATGGTAAATACGTGACATCCAGTCTAAATTGACATACGTCAAACAACTAAAATGCTCTTTAACTTTTTATGAATAAGAGGGTAAGTTTCCTACGTTTCCTAAGAAAATGGAGCTCACGCTTCCATTGCACTGAGGTAGGCAGTGTCAATGGAAACGGAGATATATACGTAAAATACTTAGATAGATAGATATGATAAATATTGTGTAAAATAATATTATAAATAAATATAATAGCAGTGGCGGTCGCCACATCACTCCCCTTCGGAGACCGTGACTACGGGCGTAAATAGTCAGGGAAGTGGACTTTGCGTCCAGACCGAGTCGTTGTGACTGGTGTTCTGTCAGCGGATGTATGGAGCGAGCAATCTGTGCTTTTGTTAGCAGGGACAACAGATGGAGTAGGCGCTGTGGGCTGCGTTGGTAGGGGCGTTGTCGAAGGCGCATCAGTACCATCTAGCACGTAAGCCGGTTTTATCCGATCGATTGAGACTGTGATTGGTTTTCCTTTGATGTCCAGCTTGAATGTTTTATCACTCCTTTCAATGACAGAGTACGGTCCGGAGTAAGCAGGAGTAAGGCTACCACGCAGGGCGTCATCACGAAGGAAGACATGGCTGGCGGTGGCTAAGTCCTTGTAAACGAAGACTGACTTCTTCGTGTGCCTCGATGCCGGTGTAGGCTTGAGGTTTTGTGTGAATGAACGGAGGCGGGCGGTAAAGTCCGTGATGTCCGTGGTGCCGGTTGAGCTGGGGTCGAAGAACTCTCCGGGCAATCTGAGCGTCTGGCCGTACACGAGCTCTGCGGAGGAAGCATTCAGGTCCTCCTTCAACGCGCTTCGAACTCCAAGTAAAACTAGCGGCAACGACTCTGTCCAATTCTCGTTTGCATGACAGACTATGGCGGCTTTCAGCTGTCTATGGAACCACTCTACTAGGCCATTGCAGGAGGGATGATATGCTGTCGTGCGCTTGTGCTGGAAGCCAGAGATTTTTGAAAGATGCTGGAACAAGGCGGATTCGAACTGGCGTCCACGATCGGTGACGATCTCTTCTGGGCAACCAAACCGAGATATCCATCCTGTCAGCAGGGCTAAGGCAACTGTTTCTGCAGTCATGTCCGTTTTGTCACTTTAGTTGTACTGTACAGCCTCTGCCTCTTAAGAATTTTGTAAAGTTCCTGCATAGGAATATTATTATTTTATTATTGGAACTAGAGGCTGTCCCGCGGTTTTTCCCGCGCAGATTTCTCATAAACACAAAATTCCCGTTTTGTCCCGTTCCCGTGGGAATTTCAGGAAATCCTTTCTTAGTGCTCACTTACACTCCCTAAGGAACCTACATGCAAAATTTCAGCCCGCTACGCCCAGTAGTTTCGGCTCTGCGTTGTCTGTCAGTCAGTCAGTCAGTCAGTCAGTAACGGAAGAGTTTTATATATATTGATTGTGGAAATGTAATTATTTATAACTTAATAGGTCGGTAAGTACAATGTTATTTATTCAATGATTTTATAAGTAGTTACTTTGTGACTCAAAATAAAGTAATATCGTAATTTCACAGCAGTAATAACGCCCATCTTAAAAAATAAATCTCTTCCTCTGATCCATTGCTCCACGGCTGAAATGAAACATGCGAAGAACACCTACGCAACAGTGACTTAAAAATTCTAAATTGTTGTTTTAAACTTGGTGCAAAGCTAGACTAAAAAGCACTAGGTATCTATTTCCTTAAAAATTAAGAGTACTTACTACATACATAGTAAAGTAAGTACTACTTACATGCAATCTAGTGGACTCGTTGATTTTATTGCCTGCTTAAGAGGTTCTTTTAATGATTCGCTTTGTAAGTAAAACTTTCCAGTATAACTAATCTTTTACAGTATGACATTACGAAATCGCAAAAAAAACTTTTTATTAAAAAATTAAACCGCCGAAAAAACTGAAAAGCATAAAAGCATCGTTAAAAAAAAACATGGAATAATTAATAAAAAAAACATTATAATGTATAATACTGACTGATACATAGAGGATATATCAGTCAGTGAGGTGTAGAAACGCTACGGTATCAGTTTGACTTGTTTAGAAACGTTACAAAAATGCAGTATTTTTTTATATGTATATTTTATTTGTTTCATTAGGTACATTTTAATAAATGCATAATGATAATACAAGGAAGATAAGTTAGGAATAAAACGCCGCGCCGAGGTAAGTTGTATAACTGAGCTCGGCGCATAATTCGATCACATAAATTATCTATAAGTATGTATAGAACCTCCAGCAATAATGTATACGTATGTACATGCTAGAGGTTATTATTTATACTTAATATACACATAAAGTACCTAAAGATGTATTTATAATTTGATATTAATGACAAGAAAAAACTTTTTTTATTTAGCAAATTTATAGGTACTTACTTTAGAGCCAGTTTACCACGATGCTAGTGCCATTCGCAAAAAAAAAAGTATATCTTCTAAACAAAGGCAAATAACAAAAATGTGGCACAGTATGACACTTGATAATGTAGTATTTTTTGAGCACAGTAAAGTAGTCCCAACTTAAAATAACAAAATTATACACAGATTGTTGCTAAAATTGGCCACTTTTAGCAACAGTTTGTAGCTTTCTTTGGTCTTTAACTTAAAAGCTATACAACAGTGCCCTAAAAATACTAGGCTTCATTATCTAGTGTCATACTGTGCCACATTTTTGATATTTGCCTTAGTTTAGAAGATATAAATTTTTTCGCGAATGGCGCTAGCATCGCGGTAAACTGGCTCTTAAAATTTATATTATTTGGTCAAGCTATTTGGATAATAAAGCAATAATAATGTTTTTTTTGCTGTTTTAGAAGATTTTCAAATTAACCCAAAGTTTTAATCGGCGTCAATAATCTCATACTTACCGATTATTGCTAAAAGTACTTAGGGGGCGAAACGGTACGAAACTAGCGCCACTTCGATAGATAATTAATATCTTTAAACCATGGCCGAAATCAAAAATATGCGTCTTTGACGCCCTACATAAAGACGCATATTTTTGATTTCGGCCATGGTTTAGAACAGTGGTCGTCATCTGCGGCCCGCGGTCGCATAAAACTGATAATACAGTCTAGGGCGCACTAAAACAAAGACAAATCTGCTACGCCGTCCTAGACGGTCACTGTACCTACAAATGTATCCGAGACTGTGCATTATCTATCGACGTTACCTTGACTTACCGACTCTGCAAAGCTCTATTTTCAGAAATAACATCGATATTGCCTTACTAGGTACTCATTTGAAATAACGCAATGAGAATAGTATGTAGTCCCAAAGAAGCCAAACATTTACTTTACCTACCGACGTTACTTATTTACAATACAATCCATGTCTTAAATTATGTAGTGTGTGGCACGGAGCAGTACCCCAATTTGTCTAGGTGGCCCTTGACTTGTGACGATTGTGACGACCACCTGGTTTAGAAAACTTATTTATCGAGAGTGGCGCTAGTTTCGCACCGTGTAAGCGCTTAGCTGGAATGTAATTTTTTCCTAAGGGTATAGGTATTTTCTTTACAGTGTGTTTAAATCACATACTTTTGTGGCAAACTGTACTAAAATTTATATACTTTGTAAAGTTTGCGAGTTGACGACGAAAAAAATATATTAAATAATAAAGTGCCAACTCGCAAACAATTGCGAGTCCTAAGCTTGCGAGTTGACGACCGACTCGTGCGTTGAGTTTGATGTTTGAATATTTTTTTATCTAAGTTATTTCTTAAGATAAAAAAGAACTTCCTTCTCTAGCTCTTCGCCTTATTTCCCTTATATTTTTGTATATTAAGTACTATATTAATTACTAAAGACCCCGTCCCACTGTGTGGTATAGAGATCTATTCTTTGCACAGAATTCTTTGTTTGGCACCTTGATTTTTATAAACGCTATTGCTTTAACATATTATTGTTCAACTTATTATAATTGTTGTTATTACTTATTAAATTATAAGACTAGAATTTTTATAAGAACAAGCAAATTAAATAATATCAAATCTTTTCTTTTAGTACCCACTTTCTTTGGTTAATTTAAATGTTAAATTAATTGTGAAGCCATCTCCGCCAGCAAATATTCATTTAGGAAAAAGCTTTTGATTGTAAAGCCAACACAGGTTTAAGAGAAACAATGTCACAAAATTCAATTAAATAATTTAGGCGAAATCCCAAAGAATATAGGACGCGTCTTTGTTGTTATCGTACTTACTTGTTATTTTATAATCTATCCTTTACATTCACTGCGTCTACTTAACCATCATTAACAAACCTACATCAGTCTCATTACAGTACACTTGCATTGCCTTTGTTGTACATAAGTATACATGTACGTACATCATCATTGAAATATATATGTTACGTATACCTACTATAATAATACTTACGACAAGAACCTTGCATAGTTACTTACTTTGTATTTACATTGTTGATATGGTCTAAATTATTTAGCGCATATAGTTACAAATTTATTTTTACAAAAAAAATCTTACATCTGATACATACATAAAGTATTTAATTTCGTGGTAACGGAAACATACACATTACCATTTAATTACGTTAAAATAGATATGACATTTTAATATACTGCGCCAAACATTATAGAAACAGCTATATAAAAGTAATAAATCTATCATAATGGGATGTTTTGACTCATATTAAGTTATTGATATTTGGCTTTGGCCATCAAATATTAAAATTCACCGACCAAAATATTAACACAAAACTTAATTGGCCAATGAATTTGTAAGCGATGATAGTTTATTTAGTACATATACATTTTTGCATTATATTATTTTATTTCAACATACATACATATTCACTTATTTAGTGTCCTCGTTAGGCACAAATAATAATAATAATTCTGCATGAAGTCACTTTAGTTTTTTCTCTTTTTTATTTTGGTAACGTTAGTTTGGCGTATTTCAATAAAGTGACAGGTGACTACCAATACATAGTAAAAATAACTCAATACCCGCGATTGTCGCTATACAATGGCTCTAAAATCTTTAAAACCTTAAAACTATGGAACGGATTTTGATGCGATAGATAGAGTTATGTAAGAGGAAGGTTTTTATGTATAGTACAATGCACAACATAGTAATAGGTTAGGCGGTAGGAATTTCGCTTTGTCGACTAGTAGGATATAAACTGGATATAAACAAACAAACAAAATTATAGTGAAATACCGGATTATATGTATTAGTGGTAGCGGGATGAGAATATTCCCCATTACAACCTCCGACACGCACGCCCCGCCCACTAAGCACATTATCGGACGGCTTGCGATTATCGTGGTATAAAAATCCCTTAACTATCTTATTATTCGCACAATAAAATATCTCGAATTACTAATGCGATCCACACCACACTCGGGAGGCCAATTCCGCATCCATTTTATTTTGTTTTCTCTTTTGTTGATTCAGAAATTGAATTAAATAATTTAACATTTTTCAATCAATATCTTTATTACGTAGGTACAGTGGCGGTCTAGGACGGCGTAACACTTACGGTTTTTCTGTATTGCAAAATAGCTCTTGTTCTTTGCTAAAACAGTCTAGGCCGCACGAGATCATAGACAAATCTGTTACACCGTCCTAGACCGCCACTGTACCTAACTTAAAACCTGTTTGGGAGTTTTAAATAATACTTTGTAAAAAAACATATAAAAAACTTATAGGTGATCGCAATGCGACGGCTTGCGCTTGTCCCAGACACCGTCGGCGTCGCCGGCGGCGGCCGACGAGCGTCACGCGCGCTTGCTGCACGTCAGCAGGTTTTTGTAGGCCTGCCGGTACTCGCTCGACATCACCACATATATTATGGGGTTGATACATGTCGTCAAATAGATAAGGATATATCCAGCAATATTCGCTACAGGGTATGCTGTGAATTCACGAAAAATTTTAGTCAGCGTGATGGGAAGGTAGCATACCCAGAAAGAAATCATGATAGCCATGATCATTTTGAGGAGCTTTTTGTCCTTCGGAGTAAGTCTCGGGGAGCGCGGGTGCACGGGGGCCGGCGAGCGGCGCAGCGCTGCCGCGGCCTGTCGCAGCCGCTTGGCTGTTTCGCTGTGCGAGCGCGGCTTGGCCTCCAGCGCGCAGTCCTCCTCGTGCCCGTCCATCGTGTCCACGCCGGACGAGGAGGAGCGCTCCGGAGCGGGAGTCGTCGGGACGCAGTGCAGGGGCGGCGGAGCAAGAAATTGTTTTCTTTGTGGAACTACGTGGTTGGTGTGATCTGGCCCTGGAGATCTTTCAAGGGCCGTCGATGCTGATCCCATTGCAGAATCTTCAAAGTTCCCTCTGTTTCGCCTGGCTGGCGCACGCGATCGTCTGGCTGCTGCCCTCACAATAAAGAAAATTCTAGCATAACAAATCAATATGGCTAAGCAGGGCAGCATAAATGCTCCAACAAAAAGGAATTCCTTGGGCGATCTGTTGTGTTTGTCGGGAAGAATTGAGCAAGACCCGATGGTAGGGTCTAGTCCGAAGCGACCCCACTTTTCAAGCCAAGTCGCTATTAGTGCTCCGAAGGCACAGATCCAGGTGCTGGCTACCATAACTGCTAAATATTGACGCTTGTACATCCTGTTGGCAACAAAATATTATTATTTTTGCAGATGTGCTAAAAGTTAAGCTCCCTAAAAGTTTACTCTGTGTGTGATACTGTAAAGTGATACTATAATAATCAATACTGCATACTTACATCAAGAAATTAATAATTTTCTACTGGATTTTGGTCACGCAACGCAAAGCTACTACTGGGTGTTTCTGACAAGGCGGTAATAAATCAAAAGAGGGATTCTGCTCACCATAACTAACAACTTTCTCAAAGCAACATGGGTCGAACCCAAAAAAAAACACCTGTTCCATACATTGGTTCGATCAGCTGACGAGGTCAATGTGCGGGACGGCTAATTTACCGACTTGTCAGAAACACCTTGTATATCGCAAACTCCACTAAAAAGTAAAAATTTTCTATGATCGCAATGCATTTCCTCGCTTGCAAAAACTCGCAATGGCAACAACATTACAAAATATTGTCTGGTTTGTGTATAAGTAAATGGTAAGTAAAGACAATCATTCATTGTTTCTGCTTTTCTAAAACAATACATAAGTAAGTACTACACAAGCTTAGTTAAAGCAAAGCTAAATGAAATTATGTAACCAAGTAAATGTGGCTGGAGTGACTCATTCTCTATTGGATAAGGAGGTGGGTAGCATTTCGGTAAAGTACTTGCACGGAATCCACATCGCGGTGGGTTGCAGTTTAGGTCAGTACGAATTGATTTGGTTCAGTAAAATTTTGTCCTATGTCGCTGCGTTTTCGCGTTACAGCGGATTGAACTTGTCAAAAAAAAAACTATGCTAAATCATTTGCACGTGTCTGCCTTTGGGGTTCATGGTTACAATCATCTTGAAACTAAATAAAATCGAAAAGGCAGACAATTAGGGCTCTGCGTTTTCATGGGACGGAGTTGTAAAAATGTAAAAAAAAAAAACTATGCTAAATCATTAGCACGTGTCTGCCTTTGGGGTTCATGATTACAATCATCTTAAAAACCACGAAAATCGAAGAGGCAGACACTTAGAGCTCTGCGTTTTCATGGGACGGAGGTGCAAAAATGTAAAAAAACACTCTACTAAATCATTTGCTCGCGATTCTAATTGTGATCATTCAATTTATTTGGACTCCCTGGATAAAAAAAAACCATTTGGAAGACACTTTGCTCGCTGATTTTTAGGTTGTACGACTGTTTGAAATTTACGGAATCAAAGCAATGCGTGTATTTTATCTGAAAAATAGGATTCCTTACAGTTTTAATTCCGTCATACGTTTACAGGATGACTATATAATCATTAGCCCCACAGGCAGACAATGTGCAAATGATTTAGTATAGTTTTTCTTATTTTTACATTTTTGAAACGTTGTAAATTGAAAACGCAGAGCCACCATGTTGGCAGACAATTTTTCCGAGGTCCTTTTTATTGTTTTTATTCAAACTATACATAAAGTCTGCCAAGCGTGCAAATATATATATATTTTTTAAATCATAAAAATAAATTTAAAAATTAATAACTACAAAAGTCAGAGCCCTAGATGTCTGCCTCTTCGATTTTACGTGTTAACATGATGGCTGTTATCATCAGCCTCAGACGCAGACACGTGCAAATGATTTAGTAGTTTTTTTTTTACATTTTTGAAACCTTGTCAATTGAAAACGCAGGGCTACCATATTGGCAGACGCGGTCCTTGATGTTTGTTAGGGTATTATTATCTCTATTAATAGCGTCTGCCAAGCGTGCTTATTATTTAGAAAATTTGCTCGCCACCTCCTTATCCATGAATGAGTCAGATAAGTACCCTAGAAATACATAGGGTACTAGCCAACCTAGTTATTTTTATAAAGGGCTAACGAGCTTGCTATTATTCTATTGAATACCTTGTAAGATTAACTCACTTGGGATAGAGCCTGGGGTGGGAGATCATGACGTATCTGTTGATGGTGATCGCCAGGACGGTGAAGAGGGAGACGGCGACGAGCGCGTACCGAGCCAGCGGGAACATGCGGCACAGGAGGCGCCCGTGCGCCCACGACCGCTGCCAGAACGTGGACGCGGCCAGCGGCAGGTTGAAGCAGCAGAAAAGAAGGTCGGAGCAGGACAGATTCATTATGAACACTGCCGTAGCGTTACGCACCTTTAACAAAAAATAAAATTTGAGAATATTTTTTACACTTCTGAAGATGTGTAAGTACCTACTAAAAATTCATTTCAATTCACATTCAAATTTAGATAAGTATTGAAAAACGGCAAGGCAAGGGACATCCTTGTTTAAATTAAATTATTTTAGGAATAAATAAATATATTCACCTTTTTGCACCTAGCTAGGGCTACAATCGTGATGAGGTTTCCCGGGATACCGACTAGCATAAAGGCGACACAGCACAACGAGGCAAAGCGGAGCAGCGGCTCTGGGTACTCGCTGAACAGCTCGACGAGCGCCAGCTCCTCGTCCGAGCCCGACTCCGCCAGCGCCGCCTCGCTCCAGTTGCGCACCTCTACCTCGCTTCCGAACGAACTCTTCGCCAAGCTGGGGAAAAGGTCACCCATCTTCCAACTTTAAATATTTACACGCGACATTAACAACCGACATGCGCATTAAATCTGCCACAAAATAATCCGCACAATATTTGTTCGATAGTAATTCCTCAAAATGTTTCCCTATGTAATTAGTCACGCTAAGTTGGAACGCGTTTCGACGGACACCAGCTTTGATACGTATCCAAGAAATTCATTTGTTCGGTCAATAGAAGTTTAGTTATTGTGTGTATTTGTTGATAAAACATTTTGTAATGAGCGGCGGCGGACTGCGGCGGCGCGGCGGGGCTATCGGCGCGCGGGGCTCGGCGAGGCGCGGGCGCAGCTGCCCAGGAAGCTCCGTATCACTGAGCCACCGAGTTCATTGTTGCTCTGCGTGTGCTTCCTATCTGAGAACAAGATAAGTTTTAATTAGTTGAGCAATTGAAACAGATGCGACGTAATTTTAAATTAGAGCTGAGAGGGTGAGTAAGTGAGTAAACCTTGCGACTAGTGAAGTGAGAACTCGTTTCTGGAAAGACAAATTCAAATTCCTGTATGATGAATCTTAAACAACTGTTTAAAAGACCTACGTGTTAATATGGAGTTTTTAATAACGAAATATTCTTAGCTTAATCTAGGCACTACTAAAGTGGTAAGGTTTGTTAAAAGTTTGGTTGGAGTAATCTCCAGAATTCTTTCACTAAATGTGTTTAGTGGACATTATTGACGAGCAAACTTGGCAAGGAAAAAAAAACACTTCAATAGAACATTGGTAACATGCAACGCCCCAACAGATAAAATAGGTTAGTGTGGGTTAAAACTGAAAGTGTGACAAGTACGTTTATGAAAAGGGGAAAGAAATTAAACAGTTCTTTAGTTACATTCACTTTAAGGGTGTATTCTATGATTAATTTCATCGACGAAAACACCCCATAGGGGTCGCAGCCTCACCCCCCCCTTAGTATGATGTTTTTAATTTTTTTTTGCCAAAGTCTACCCCGCCTACTTTTAAATTCACAGTTAAAGATCTAAGGCTCACAGAACCTTCATTAGGGTCTTGATCGAAGGCTAAGCATTTAGGCTACCTAAGTTACTAACAAAATAACCAAGTATTGCTTTAACTTTTTTTTTTTAAGATGATAAACCAAAAATAATTTTTTTTTTGTACATTTTTTACGGTTTTTCAAAGTTTCCACAAAAAAATACAGATACTTTTTTTATTTTTTGTGTTTTATTGTTAGCTTTTGAGTTGTTCTCCAAATTGGTATTAGATTTAATTCTCTACGTCTATTACTTCAGAAATTATCAACTACCAAAAAGACCCTTCGCTTTTACCTTTTAATTTAAGATTTCAGTTTAACCCACTTTAATAAAAAAATAAAGTCAATATTTAATTATTTTGTTAGTTATTTTGGTAGCCTACCTACTTAGCCTTCGTACAAGACCTAAATTAAGAGTCCTTTTACGCGAACAGTGGCGCCACTCAAGAAAAAAAAAAAAACTAAAGTAAGGCACAAATAGTCCGTCGTGCTGCGGGGGCTGCCCCCGCAGCACGACGGACTATTTGTCGAATCTAAATGTCACTTTTAATCGCTTTTGACATTTCGATGCGGGAAAATGTATGGAGATGATCGACAAAAGTGACAGATAGATACGACAAATTCGAAAAATTGTCCGTCATGCTGCGGGGGCAGGTCATGGTTACCTTACCATATACTTTCAGGGCGTGCCGCGTGGCGCGTGGCGTGACTGGGGGAGTAATAAATAGTAAGCGTTCTGATTATTGAGGAGGTTATCTAGAGTAAAGGTGGAGGTGGTGTCGGCGGTGACGACGCGACGCCAGCTGACAGTGACTGATCGCACCGCCGCCGCCGCTGCCGCCGCCTCCGCCGCCGGTTCTATGCGAGTTTCAAGCTATAGCAAAATTACTCATGTGTTCTTCCAACTTGCTACTGAACGCGCTTTATTTTCATTTCAGATTAAAAGTCCGCGCCCCGCGGCTTCCCCAGCGCATTTTCCCTTGAAACAGCAAAATCCCAATTTTCCGCTCCAGCGGGATTTTTGGGATAAAAAGTAGCCTAAGTCCTTTCTCAACCTCTAGTCTAGACTATATTTGTACCAAATTTAATTAAATCGGTTAAGTTTTTTTCGGGGAAAGCGGGATAGACAGAGTTACTTTCGCATTTATGGATTTCTAATAGTTGGCCTATAAAACTTAATTAAAAATCTCAAGTCTTTATTTCCAGTGGTTTCGATTGTGGGTGAGGAAGAAAGTTGGAGGTTTAGGTATAGTTTAGATAAGAGTGAAAATCTACTTCTAACTACTATTTACTATCTTCTATTTACTTCTATATAAACAAACTTCGGGGAAACTTCGAAGTACCTCGAATTAACAACTATTTTGGTGACAGAACACATAAAAAACGCTTACCTTACCTACTGAATAAATTACCTGAATCTATTATCCGAGAGCCTAATAAAAATAAGTTTGCCAGGATGCTGAAGAGCTTTCTCCTGGACAAGGTGCAAGATTAAAAAATAAATCTATATTATAGTGTATAAGACATAAAATTGTATCTAATTATTTTGTATAATTTGTGAGACTCATTCGATCCCGCAGACAAACCGTATAAACGGTTTTGCGGGACTATGTATAGTTTATGGTAATAAGACATGTTTAATAAAATATATAAATATATATACAGGATGTTTCTGACAAGGCGGTAATAAATGAAATGGGGGGTTAGGCACATCATACCTGACAACTTTCCCTAAGCAACATAGGTCGAAATATCAAAACAAAAATTTGCTGTCCCGTACATTGACCCCGTCAGCTGATCGAACAAATGTATGGAACTGCTGATTTCAGTTTTCGACCCATGTTTCTTTGGGAAAGTTGTTTGTTATGGTGAGCTGAATCCATCCTTTCATTTATTACCGCCTTGTCTGAAACACCCAGTATATAAATATAAATCGTGGTAGGTATGTTAGTCTTTCTAAAACTCGAGAACGGCCGGGTCGATTTAGCTGATTTTGGCTTTGAAATACAGGTATACATACTGTTCGTAGTACAGGGAAGGTTTAAAATAATGGGAAATTTGAGAGGAAGTTGGTAAAAGTAACAATTTATTTTTCCTATACAAATTGTAGGCCGCGATCTTCTATTAGGAACCAACTCTCTTGCGATTATCGCCCACCGGTCCAGGACGTCCAGGACGAAGCGGCAGACATGATCAGTCCACTTGAGTCTGGCAGTTTCAGATCAGAAATAGGGGAAGGAAAGTAGCACACTAATGAGGCTAGATATATTTTTTTTTAATGATTTAACATGACAATTATGTTGATGATCGATTTAACACAAATAGTACTTATAAGTATTTGATTTATAGTTAGCTAAGAAGTGCTGGCCCCGGGGCTGATTGGATGCGTCCTCGAAAACTATTGTTTACCACAATGGGGCTGCGTGATGGATTAACTGTTCGTGCGATTCAATGAGCGCAAACTACATTGATAGGCTTAGATATAACTACAGCAAACTGTGTTGTGTGAGTGTAATATAATATATACCTAGACGTGTTTTAGGTTTTGGTATGGGTACTCTAATCTCTAACGATTTGTAGACAATTAAATAAATAAATATATATAAATTTTTATTGGAAAATTCATAAATTTACAATAAAACTTAAAGTAAGCCTTATATTAATTTACAGAGCTTAACATAAAATCAAGTCTGAACTAGGCTAATTAAATAGCCTGTATCTCAGACTGGGTTAAAACTAGAATTGTTATATTACAATATGAATAATAATAAAAAAAACAATAATTATTATAAATAACATTATAATTTTGTGAACAGTTTAATAACAATCCGCTTGCATTCCATTGCACGAATAAAATAAATAATAATAAACAAAAAGCATGTTGATTATATTGATTATGTTGTTTGTTATGAGAACTTGAGCTTTTCTCTATCTTTAGCGCGCTCAAAATCTAAAATCGCTTATTTTACATCCCAGGAAGATATTTGAAAAAACCTTTGTAAATGCTTTACTTGTGATGAAAAAACCTTTCTAAATGCTTTACTTGTGATAAAAAACTGAGTTTCCCAATAAAAAATATTTTTTCGCCCCTACTTGGCTTTTTTATTGGTTGTTTTGAAAATTATATCGTCTCCAGCTGTTAAGATTCTCAGAAAATTTTAACGATGAAACGCCAATTCACAGAGTTTCAGAAAAATATGAAATATAATTTTCTTTCAAGTAAAATACTTTGAAATAATGGAATCCGGAGAAGTACAGTAACCAATTAATTAACTTGATAAGCGCCCTAGGTGGCCTATCAATAAAACGGCAAGTAGAGGTGCAAGAAAAAGCTCCATTTCAAATAGACGCAAACGTTTTGGCCGAGAAACTCTTTAAAATTATGCTCATTCGTAATTCATTGCCTGTACAGGATAAAGAGCAGTTGGATACCAGTCATCTGCCTCATTATATCTATTTATTTATAATTTGGTTTTAATCTAACAAATAATCAATATTATCGACAATGATATAATAATTTTTAACTCTTTCTACTGTCGCGCCCAAGGAGTTAAAAACTGAAAGTGTGTTGAACGTTCATGAAAAGGGGAAAGAAATGTAACAGTTCTGGGTACATATAAAAAAAATATGAACTTAAGTATCTATTATCTATAATAAATTAATCTCTATAATATCATAATTATTAATATGTTTAAAATAAATTAAAATAAAATTTATTTCAATGCGCTAAATGGAATAAAAAAATATTTTCCTTTAAAACATTCCTATCAACTTATAACGTCATTACTACAATTTATATTATAATAACTCAAATTAAAAAAAAAAAAACCCCCGACCCAGTCAGACCCCAAGAGCTAATCATCTTAAAAAGATCATGGTCACCTTACCATATACTTTCAATATCATTGAAGTAAGATGGTACCAGTTTTTAAAATCGATAGGACATATAGAAGGTAGTTAGATCCCCTCATCCACTATTTAAGAGCTGATCATCTTCAAACTGCAAATCAGGTCATGGTTACCTTACCATATACTTTTAATATCATTGAAGAAACACGGTACCAAATTTCAAATCGATAGGACATATGGAAGATAGTTAGATCCCCTCATCCATTATTTAAGAGCTGATCATCTTCAAACGGCAGATCAGGTCATGGTTACCTTTTTTTTTATTTTTAGGCGGGGAAACTCCTAACGAGTATGGGGTTATGTGGGGTTCGCACCCACTAAAACCCCGCCAGTGTCCATCTCGGCTGTTGGCAAGGGGGTCACGGGTGATCTTTCGATCGTTATGTTCAACTCCGCGACCCCCTCCAGCATTGGCTGTTTAGCCTCTTCACGGGGGGACAAGTGGTGGTAGTCCCCCCTGAGCGCGGATGGCTCTTTCTACGCTCGACGGCGGAAACGGGACACCGCGTTCCGCCGTCCTTCTCGGGGCCGTTATATGACTACACGAGGCCCCCGCCTCGTGCACCCAACAACCCCGGGGTCCCCTCTTAGTCGCCTCTTACGACAGGCAGGGGATACCTCAGTCCTATTCTTCGGCCCGGAACTGCAGGGCGTGGTCATGGTTACCTTACCATATTCTTTCAATATCATTCAAGTATCACTTTACCAAATTTTAAATCGATAGGACAAATGGAAGGTAGTTAGATCCTCTCATCCATTATTCAAGAGCTGATCATCTTCAAACGGCAGATCAGGTCATGGTTACCTGATTTGATTTTTTGATTTAAATACTTTTATTCAGTTTAACATTACATTATAAGTACATTGTTCCCCAAACAGCACAGCTGTTTTTCGGAGATGTTTACGCTCTTCAACATTACAAACTTATTTATCGTTAAGTAAAAATTATAAATTAAAAATTAAACGCTTAGTAGGTACATACCTTAGCAACTAATTAGACATATTTGTATACAATTCTAATCGCTGTTTATAAAGAATTTTTTTAAAACTTTGTTTCTAATTTGATATTTATGTTGTGGTATACATTTTACATCACTATCCATATTGTTAAATAGATTTGGAATAACATAACGCTTTGTTCTTTTACCGTACACATTGGTGACCTTCGGTACCACGAGCCGTCCCTTTATGATTTGTCTTGTTCTAATAGTGTGTTTACAGGTTTTTTTGATCTTGAAAGCATCGTTCCAATATTCTTCTTTTGCAATTTCGTACAAATATTTTTTATCTACAGGCAAAATTTTACATGTCATAAATAGCGACTCGTAATTACCTTTAGCCTCCTTTCTTGTTTTTTTATCTACTAATAACTTAACAAATCGCAACTGCAATTGTTTTATTTTATTAATTTTAGTTTTAAAAGTTGACCCATACGAGCTGATTCCATACGATAACAAAGAGTCCACTAGTGCATAATAAAGGCAATACATAACTGGTCTAGTTATGCAGTACTTTAACTGTTGGAACTTGGCAAGCAAAATACGCAGTTTACCTATCTTACCATATACTTTAAAATCATAGATGTAACGTGGTACCAAATTTCAAATCGATCGGACATATGGAAGCTAGTTAGATCCCCTCATCACCTAGAAAAGAGCTGATGATCTTCAAACCGCTGATCAGATCTTCATCAGACATGGCTTAGAACACTCGGCCTGAAATTATCCATGATACAAAAAAAACTAAACGAAAATAGGTTCAGCCGTTTGGGCTCTACGATGCCACAGACATACAGACAGACACACGTTAAAATTATAACTCTTCTCTCTGAATTTTCGTTCGGGGGTTAAAAAGACTGTCGCGAGATATATGTTAATAAGTACCTACCCCTAAAAATACGGGGTTAGTGTATATCCGCCAAGTGCTCATTTCGCCAAGTGTCAAACGCCGTGTATTTTTAACCGACGAAAAAACAAAAAGGAGGAGGTTCTCAATTCGTCGCGTATATATATATATATATATATTTTTTTATGTATGATCACGCATAACTTTTTACTGTGTGGACCGATTTTGATAATTCTTTTTTTAATCGACAGGGTATACCTTGAAGTTGGTCCCATAAAAAATTTGGAAATAAATTTCCCACCCTAAGGGTGGGAAAATAGGGGTGACTTTTTGGTCGGCGGGTCGATTTATCCACTCACAGGTTGCATTTCCGTGTTACATTATAACTTTTGATACCTACTTACAATATCTTTGGAAATGAAATAAAATCAGCCGAAAGACGTCCACTGCTGGACATAGGCCTCCCTCACAAATCGCCTCACCGACCGGTCGTGATCAAACCTCATGTTAGTCCCTCAACCTTCACCAAGTTGTGTGGCCACCTTGTGGGGTGCGACCACCCTGTGAAGGGTGATTAGCTGGGGTCAAAAAAATTAGCCCAAAAAAAACTGAAAAGCAAAAAATAAAAACTTTTTATAAAAAAATTAAACCGCCGAAAAAACTGAAAAGCATTAAATAATAGGGAAACATTTTCTATTAATCCTTAATTTACTCACTTCTTAAAGTAATTTTGGATTACCAAGAAATTTTGAGTCGGTGCCACAGAATCAACGAATAAAGATCACTAAATTACCTGAAATTCAAAGAAATAACCGAAGAACGTGTGCCGCCGCGCATCGCGCTTTACATAGATAATGAATTTGCTTGTGTGGTGTGGCGCCGACTTAAAATTTCTTGGTAATCCAAAATTACTTTAAGAAGTGAGTAAATTCATCAATTTCAGTTTTTGGCGGTTTAATTTTTTTATAAAAAGTTTTTATCGCCAAGTAGATTTTGATTACAAAATTTTATAAAATACAGTTGGTTTCACTTATTACTTCGGTATTTCCTTTTAAAATTATTCATCTATGCATTTTAGTGCAATTTAGTTAAGTAGAATGTTATGTGAGCATGGAAAAAATTAAGTATAGAAGTCGAAACAACAACAAAACAGCTTTTTTAATTATAAAAGTTGTTTTATTTAAAAATTTAAATAGATAAGAACTAACAATTTTTCGACTTCTCTACTAAATTTTTTCCATGCAGCTTTTTTATTTATAAAAGTTGTTTTATTTAAACAAAAACATAATTGATTTTATCGAGTTTGGTGGTGGTACTGATTAAGAAAATTCACAACGAGTACCAGTGGTACACGTTTTGGTGGTACTCGTTGAAAACTACCGATGGCTTTATTCTTCTAGCAGTATTTTGTTGTTCCTTTTTTTTACAGAGCTAATAAAAATATACAGTCAATGCTGACTCCACAAGTAATAATATATGATATCAAAATGGTCACTGTTCAAAACATTTTCAATATTGGGTCAGATTTGACCAATGTCCTTATGAATGCTTCTTAAATCTTGTAAAATATGTGATTCGTTCATTATCTTACCCACAAATGGCCATACCGACCGGTCTTGAGCAACCTAGTCCAGTGTTACTCGCGTAGCCTTCATTTGGTTGTATGACCGCCTTGTAGCGCGGTCACCACTCGATTACTTTCTGGGCATCTGCTCTCAAGCTATTTTCCCTGCCCATTGCCACTTTAGTTTCGCAATTCTTTAGGTAATTTCGGTGACTTTAATTCTTCTGCGGATTCCATAATTTCTAATTCGATTACGCAGGGATGAGCAAAACTATTTCTATTACCCTTTCAGTGAACATTTCTATGTTGCGTTTGCACATACTGGCAACACACAATTTTCGTAGACTGTCGCTGTTTATGTTGATGCCTGAGTGCAGCGTTGAACAGTTTTAGGTATAGGATAATCCCTTTATTATGAACCCCGCTGCAGTAGAACAGCCTTTGAGCTCTGATCCTGTAGTCTAACTTATACAGTGTGTCCGGGGAAGTTATAACATAATTTTAAGGGTGTATTCTATGATCAATTTTATCGATGAAAACACCCCATATGGGGGGTCGCAGCTTCACCCCCCCTCAGTATAATGTTTTTTTTTTTGCAAAAGACGACCGCGCCTACTTTTAAATTCACAGTTAAAGATCTAAGGCTCACAGAACTTTCATTAAGGTCTTGATCGAAGGCTAAGTAGTTAGGCTACCTAAGTTACTAACAAAATAACCAAGTATTGCTTTAACTTATTTTTTTAAAGATGATAAACCAAAAATAATTTTTTTTGTGCATTTTTTACGGTTTTTCAAAGTTTCCACAAAAAAATGCAGATACTTTTTTTTTGTGTTTTATTGTTAGCTTTTGAGTTTTTCTCCAAATTGGTATTAGATTTATTTCTCTACGTCTATTACTTCAGAAATTATGAACTACCAAATAGACCCTTCGCTTTTACCTTTTAATTTAAGATTTCAGTTTAACCCACTTTTATTAAAAAATAAAGTCAATATTTAATTATTTTGGTAGGTATTTAGGTAGCCTACCTACTTAGCCTTCGTACAAGACCTAAATTAAGAGTCCTTTTACGCGAACAGTGGCGCCACTCTAGAAAAAAAAATATTTTCTAAAGTAAGGCTTTTTTTCAGAAAAAGTGCTCCTTTGTGCATAAAATCTTGGTCCCTATTATTTTTTTAGTATTTATAATAATATCTAGGTTTAGAATGTTTATGGATTACTGTTTTTTGCTAAAAGTAGCCACTTTTAACTACTTTTAGGAACAAACAGTAATACAGGAAACATTATAAACCTAAAGTGGCCACTTTTAGCAACAAACAGTAAAATATAAACATTCTAAACCTAGATATTATTTTAAATACTGAATACACAAACTAACCTTAGCGCATTGAAATAAAAACTTCATTTAAAATATTAAATGTATGTATTTTCCGAAAAGGCACTATCACATCGCGGCATAGCGTCTAGGGGTCTTGTAATGACTTCCTCCGGGCACCCCTTATAATACGGTGAATAAGGCAGTTGGGGTGGGAGGCCGTCATAACCTCGTAGCTCTCAGAGCGGTGCGAACTCTATCATATAGAAAAAGAATAACTTTACTACCTACAGCCGTTATACATTTCCACTTCTTACGTGCTTTTTCTAATAGCTTTTTATAATATAAGTATAACGATTCGAACATTATTGTAAGCTATTGTTTGCATGCAACTGAAAAATATGCATTTGACAAAGAAACAGAATTAGACGTGAATGATAAAACACTTAAAAGTATATCAATAAGTACATACACACTTGTATATTTTTAACCCCCGACGAAAAAACAGAGGGGTGTTATAAGTAACGTGTGTATCTGTCTGTCTGTGTATCTGTTGGATGAACCGATTTTCGTTTTTTTGTGTCATCGATAATTTTGGCTCGAGTGTTCTTATGCGCGTAATATCCAACTCGGTTTGTTTGAACTGCTTCACGAGTTTAAACTGCATTTGGCACTTTCTTTCTCATATAAACAAAAAGCATCAGCTGCAGCTTAAACAAGACTTGGATATTACGAGCCTTATTCATGTTATTGAAAATCTGTTCAGCCGTTTGAAGATCATCAGCTCTTTTCTAGTTGATGAGGGGATCTAACTAGCTTCTATATGTCCGATGTATTCGAAATTTGGAACCGTGTTACTTTAATGATATTGAAAGTATATAGTGAGGTAAGATTGATGATCAGCCCTTAAATAGGGGATCTTACTACCTTCAATATGTCCTATAGTTTTTATATTTGGCACCGTGTTACTTTAATTATGTTGAAATATATGGTAAGGTAACAATGCATGACCTAATCAGCAATTTGATGATGATCAGCTCTTAAATAGTTGATGAAGGGATCTATATAACTACCTTTCATAAGTCCTATCGATTTTGAATTTTGCACGGTGTTACTTCTCCTCCTTTTGAATATGACTAAGAAAGGGATTTTAAACTTTACAAATAAAACATAGAAAGCAGTGGGACGAGCCCATCTGTAAGATCATACAAAACAAGCTTATACAATTAGTCAGCAGTATGAGTTTGTACCGTTTGGGGTCGAAACTTTAGGGCCTTGGGGGCCAGGGGTGCGTCGACTATTCAAGGAATTATCGACGGTACCGGCGGGCTGGCTCGTACCCCTTGGCCAGAGAATAAGTCTGGCCATTCAGAGGGGTAACGCAGCCAGCCTGCTAGGCACCGTACCTTCCGGTGGCAGGGATTTTGAGGTAATTTTTTATTTTTAAATATTTCATTGTTTAGTTTTTTTAAGGTTTCATGTATGAACATTAAAAGCTGTAAACATAGGTCACAATTTATAAAAATATTGGGATTGTACTGGCAAAGCAGCGGGGCGCAGTCAGAGAAGGTTTAGAAGGTAATAAAATACGAAAAAAAGCGGAAAAAGCTGTGGGAAAATCTAGTAGTATATTATACACATATACATTGATAGTATACACGGTTACTTTTTTATCGTGGAGGAAAATTTAACACCCGGTAAGCATAGTTAGGACTGATTCCTGAAAATAAAATTGAAAAATAATGAACCGTCGTCACTTGAGGTACATTGAAAGATTTGTAAAAAAAACTAAAAATGTGTAGCATCAGAGCAATGACCTACGGTGGCTTAGCTGGTGCCAGACGAGTCAGGGGGTGGAGGGCTATGCGCAGGGGGCAGAACAAGGAGTCGATAGAGGCTTAAATAGGTTTTTATATTTTTTGTAATTTTCAAAAAAATCAAAAACCATTTATTTTTTATTAATTAATTCGAGTCATATATCATGCAAAGACTAAGTCCTGAAAGTTTTCGCCATGATAAAAAAATGACCGTGTATATTTTTATTATAATTATTATCATCAATATCATCATCATCAATCATCAATACAGTTATTATATATAAATAAAATAAAATATAATTATCATAGGTGAAACTTAATCTAAGTATAAATTTTTATGTAAGTTTTTCATTCATTTACCTAAATTATTAGCTCTGTTACGTCCTATTACGGCGGACTTTTGTTTACTCTTATTTACTTATTTTATTTGATTTTAAAAAGAATTCAACTTGATTAATTAAGAAACATGAATGTGAAAAGTGTTCAAATACAGTATCACAATCTTACAAAATAAGAAATGGCGCCTTAATAGAACGTGTATTTTGACTACCGCAGTAATAAGACGTTTTACCCTAGTATAGTTAGTAATTAGTAAAAAAGAAATGAACAAGGCGAGTGGAGATTTATTTTTTGTTTATAATGGCCCATTTACACGGAGAGAGTTTCTCGACTCGAACATACAATTTTCGAATGGAAGAAAAAATATATCATCATCAAAACTCTAAGTAAGATATCGCATGTCGAAGGGCGATTATCGCATCGCATTTGTCTACTGGATGTCCCCGTGTAAACAAACAAGAATCGTCTTTCGAGTTCACTAATCAACGAACTCGAATGATAAACTCGCCTTCAAATCGGTTAAAACCGATTCGTACGATTCTCGCATATACGAGAAACAATGTCATACGAGAACGCGTTTAGATAAGTCTAGAAATCGTAGGCGATTATCTCATTGCGATTTTTGCTGTAGTGTAAACAGAAACCCAGGCGATAATCGCCTTACGATTATCATATGACATACTGTATACGAGTTTTTGTTTTTCGGTTGAATGTAAACACTTTGAATGCGATTTCGATAATCGCATACGATTCTCGCCCCAAAACGTTCCAGAAACTCTCTCCGTGTAAATGGGCCTTAACTGTATTTGATGATAGGTCCTAAAATTAATTTTCAAAGGAAACAAGACAGAAGTTTCCGTGCCGAATGCCGTTCAGTTCGGCACGTTTACAACAGGCTGATATATATTATACAAATAATGGTTTTTAATTTAGACTCTTATTTAACTTTTCTTTGTTTCTTCTCAACTTATTTTCGATCTTTGTTCTTATTTAAATGTTTATACCTATAATTATGATGCAGTATTTACTTCTACTAATGAAAATCATAATTCAATTATTACTATTAATGAAAAACACAGTAAGTGTAGTACGTAAGTATATCGTCTACTTATTCGGTTTTTATTAGATTTCTACACCAAAAACTGTTTTTCCTTTTAAAGAACTTGAGGGCTGTGAGGAGTCTTGACATTCGTGTTACGTACATTCAAATGAACCGAGCGTATGCTCATTCTATCTCAACACCATCTTGTCATTTTAGTTCTGTCAGAAAAGCTCAAGAATGCTCTACGTGTTCACAATCAAATAATTTGAAGTAGTGGGGAAAGAATAAACATTCGCTCGCTTGTTGAATTCAACTGTTACCTAAGGATGCTCGATATTGAAAAAACATCGATGTGAACATCGATGTTGTGATCAATAGCTCAACATCGATGTTCGATGATCATCGAACCAGAAACATTGATGTTAGGCAACATCGATGTTTTTTAGCAGACATAAAGGTTAGCAAACGAGTTTTTTTTAATGTTTCGTTGCATTCAGAATAGATTCAGAATTAATATGTGGATGCATTTATTTTATAGGATTACTTTTATGTTTTTGATCGTAACTTTGATAAATCGATTTCTTCCAGGGGCCTGATGTCGATTTTGTGTTTGTAACATCGATGTTACGATACAACGCCGATTTTTCGATTTTTGATAAAACAACATCGATGTTACGATGTTCGATATAACGCATCGATGATAAAACATCGATGTTTTGCCTCCTAACATCGATGATCATCGAGCATCCCTACTGTTACCAAGCATCACGCTATCTATATATAAAATCCAAATACCACAGATCTACTCACTCACTCACTTACTCATTATCGCCCAGCCGAAACCGCTGAAGATAGAAAGATGAAATTTGGATAGTAGCTTCTTTACGTGACGTAGGCACCCACTAAGACGGGATTTTGGGATAACTTAAACGGGGCGCCGTATACAGGGTGTAACAGTTTGTATAAAACTCCTAAACTACTGGGTTCAGAATTTAGACTGTGGATTCCTTTTATATCACCAACATAACAAATGATTTAGTTTTTTTTTATTGCCCCTGAGGTCTTATACAGGTTGAAATATGTTTTTTTGCTAAAATCTAAACTAATGACACTAGGGACTTGAAATTTTCAAAAAAAGCTCCTTATAATATTACAACATCAAATATGATATCAAAACTGCGTTTATTAGTCCTGAAAGCCCTGATACAGGGTGTTAAAGTTTGTATTAAAAACCGAAACCGCTCATTATTTTTCTTAGAAATTGAAGTGGTCGATGTTTCTAGATTGTTGGGGGCGCTAATTACGAAAAAAACGGGACGCCGTATACAAAGTGCAACGTCTGGATTTAGAAAGTTGAAATTTACACTTTAGATTCTCTTTGATTCGAAATGGGTGATGTTTCTAGATTGTTAGGGGCGCTAAATACGAAAAACAAACGGGACGCCGTGTACAGGGTGTAAGGTCTGGATTTAGAAAGTTGAAATTTACACTGTAGATTCTCTTTGATTCGAAATGGGTGATGTTTCTAGATTGCTGGGGGCGCTAATTACGAAAAAAAAACGGGACGCCGTATACAGGGTGTAACAGTGTGTATGAAACTCCTAAACGTCTGGATTCAGAATGTTTAAATTTACACTGTACATTATCTTTGCATTAAAAACATCATAAGTAGTTTTCCTTTTTGCCCCGAGTTCATAACTTCTTAAACAAGTTTATCGCTAAAATCTAAACTATTGACACTAGAAACTTGATTTAACTTTAACTTATGGTATCATACTGCTTTATAGTTACTGGAGTTCTTGATACAAAGTTTTTATGAAAAACCGATACCGCTTATTATTTTTCTTACAAATCGAAATGGGTGATGTTTCTAGGTTTTTGAAATCGTTATTTCAAAAAAGACATCATCATTTTAATTTTTAAATGTAAAATGTAAATCGATATGTGTGGAGTTTTTTTAAGGATATTGGGGGTTCTGATTACGAAAAAGTTAGAAATTTTAAAATCCAACATGGTTGACATAAAGTTTAATTATAAAGGGGCGTCCTCTTAGTTTATGCGGATGCTGATACAGGGTGTAGTGGGGTACGACCACCCACCTTCCACCCACTTGTACTTAGGTTAAGAATATCATAATTAAACATATATTCAACCTGATCGGACGTGTATCAATTACACAAGAGCTACATCCTTACATGGCGACCCTGCCAGCCGGCCTGCCCACAACTAGGCAGCGCCGGTCGGCCTGAAAGTTTTAGAGGTGGAAAATGTAAAATTTGTCAAAATGTGAGAAAGTTTGGACAGTGAAATGGACACCAATAGTTTATGAAAATAATATATAAGTGAAATAGATATTAAGAAAACTTAATGTAAGAAAAATGTGCTCTTTGCATTCGCTTCGTCTACAATTTCTACAACTCGGAAATTCGGAACAACAATACAGTGAAGTTTTTTTTTGTTTTTTGGTTTCACAAGACTCCTACGGAATCCGACCGACAGTTTTTTTTTGTGTTTGGTTTTTTATAAAAAAAAAAAAAATTTAATATAGTATTCAGTGTTTTTTAAGGTGCGTTATTTGAGAATTTAGGATAAAATGTATAAATAAGTTTTTAATTAAGTATAATACCTGCTTACTTATATATTATTTTAAGGTTTTTTTTTTCTCTAGAAACAAGTCTAATATTTGTTTTATTTTATTTCGATTGTTGATGAGGCTTTAATTGAAAATATAAATATGTTACTGTTAACAGTTTTTATATATGAAAAGAGAAATGGTTGTTGAAGTATACTGGTTAAGAGTCGCGAACGACGATGATGATGAAAGTAAAAGGAGTATACCGGGTAGATGAACTGGGTTTTATTTTGAAGCGTCAGAGTATGCATATTATAGGGGGTTAGTGTAGATTCGCCAAGTGCTCATTTCGCCAAGTGCTCATTTCGCCAAGTGTCAAACGCCGTGTATTTTCGCCAAGTTGATTTTGATTACAAAATTTTATAAAGTAAAGTTGGTTTCACTTATTTCTTAGGTATTTCCTTTAAAAATTACTCGTTCATGCATTTTAGTTTTAAATTTATATTTAAAAGTACCAGGGCTACATGAACTAGTAGAAGGTCTGCCAACTCGGCGTCTTCTTGTGCGCTGTCACCCACTCCATTACTTTTCGGGTATCTGTTCTCCGATGGTTCTCCGAGCTATTTGCTCTGCCCATTGCCTGCATTTCGCAACTCTTTGGGTTATTTCGGTGACTTTAATTCTTCTGCGGATGCCATCACTTCTAATTCGACTACGCAGGGAAACTCTGAGCGAAACCAATTCTATTACCCTTTCAGTGACCATTTCTCTGTTGCGTTTGCCCATACTGGCAACACGCAATTTTCGTAGAAATTCGCCGTTTGTTGATGCTTAGATCTTTCCAGTTCTCGAAGATATCCTCGAGTGCAGCATTGAACAGTTCTAGCGATATGATATTTTATTATTCCCCTATGCCTCTATTATGAATCCCCGCTGCAGGCTTTGAGCTCTGATCCTGTAGTCTAAATTATATAGTGGCTTTTTTGTACAAACACTTCAACACTCGATATACCAATAGTTTACTTTGGCACCGCTGACTCAAACGAATCAAAACCTTTCTCATAGTTCGCAAATGCTTAGCAAGAGGCAGATACGCTAGTGTTAAATTGGTACTGCATTAGTGAAACTAACTGTAATAATTTTAACGACTTGGCGAAAATACACTCGATGTATGGAGTTAAAAAGTACTTGGCGAAATGAGCACTTGGCGAATCTACACTAACCCATTATAGGCTAAGGTAGTTGTATTCAGAAAAACGGATATTAAAGCTTGCAGCACAAACAGCTAAAGATTTTTGTATTGTAAAAAGAAACTGCTTGATATTGATTTCTTTAGGGCTTTGGATTAGACATTAGAAATGATTTCCAGATATTTCTGAGTATAACCACAGATCAGAGAGTATAACAAAACAAATGAACAAGTAATTTACATTTATTATAAAAAAGCGCTTGCGAAGCTGCGGGCAAAAGTTATCTATCTATATATATAAAACTCTTCCGTTACTGACTGACTGACAGACACCGCAGAGCCGAAACTACTGGGCTTAGCGGGCTGAAATTTTGCATGTTAGTTCCTTAGGGAGTGTAGGTGAGCACCAAGAAAGGATTTCCCAAAATTTCCATGGGAACGGGAAAAACGGGATTTTTGTGTTTACGAGAAATCTGCGCAAGTGAAACCGCGGGGCAGCCTCTAGTAATAAATAATTCTTGACACTATTAGAAATTACTTACATGATTTTATCTAAATACTTGTCGACCCGGCGAAATTCGTACCGCCTAACCTATTACTATGTAGCTCGTGTACTATACTTAAAAAACCTTGCTCTTGCATACTGATTCAAGTATCTATTAATCAAAACCGCATCAAAATCCGTTGCATAGTTATAAAGACATAAGCATACATAGGGACAGACGCGGGAAGCGACTCTGTTTTATACTATGTATATAGGATTATATGATGATGATGATATTGAAGAGAAGTATTTTTTAATGAACAGATTTAAACTTGTGGAAAACAAATACATACATTGTTATACCATACCTATGTACGTCTTGAACTTTGACAATGTCATTCACTTGCACATGTGTGTGCCATGCCATGGGGTTGCAGACTCCCCGCCCCACACCGCCGCCGCCGCGAGCCGCCCCGCTTGGGACGCTCTGCTATGAAGCGTTTTAATACCAAATATGTATCAGATGTGCATGTCACATGCACATGCGCCTTTTGATGTAAGTATATCATCATTATCACTACATATTATAAAACAAAATGCTTAGATCATTATCATTATAATAATAATAATAATAACACATCACACTCAGAGCCCCTAACTAGGAAGAACCTGTATCTAGGGTGCCCGAAACACATACAGAGACGAACATCACACCCAGACTGAAAACAAACAAAAAAAAGTAAACATTAAAAGTATGCAACAGATTTCGATGTGTTTTTTTAATAGATAAAGTGATTGAAGAGGAAGGTTTATATCATCAATATCAATACATAGTATAAAATAAAGTTGCTTCCCGCGTCTGTCCCTATGTATGCTTAAATCTTTAAAACTACGGAACGGATTTTGATGAGGTTTTTTTTAATAGATAGAGTGATTCAAAAGGAAGGTCTAAAAGTATTCAAACATGCACGATATAGTAATAAGTTAGGCGGTACGAAGTTCGCCGGGTCGACTGTATATAATAGCATTAAATGTAAGGCAGTAGGTGCAAAGTTTGCCTGGTAGACTAGTAATAGGCATAAAATGCTGTTGCTCTTTATTTTTAGAAACTTCCTATTTAAAAAAAAACAAGAATAATACAATACAATACCTTAAGAATGACGTTATTGAACACTTCTTTAATGTTTTAAGATACTAATTAATACTTATTACATTTTCAAATATTTTGAATCATTGTTTATGAAAATATTTTTAGGAAATACCCAGAAAAAGGGAAATAATTATAGCGCTCATATTATGAAAATACCTAAACATAAAGCCACAATGTGCGCTTATATGCTGTGAAATAATTGTGCCATCGTAGGGCCTGTTGTAGGTAGGTACTTACTTATCAGTGTAGTAGTGTAACGAACTCTATACAACAAAGTAATATTTTAAGATTTTTGTATTTTGACCTTGATTTACGACCTAGTTTCCAGGAAGTGCCCGGTGCCGAGCCTCGGAGACAAGGGCACCTCCCCTTTCAAGTTTCAAGTTAACGCCAGTGGTCGCCTAAAAAAGCATTTCTGTGGTTGTGTGTGTGTTTAGTTTAGGTGGAAGAAACAGTGACATTTTTATATCAGTTGAGTTGACATTATGTTATGATAGATTTCACATAGGCCACTTCCAAAATGTAGCTGGTTCCAGTAACCCCTTTCATCAGAGCTACATTTCATTTCTTACCATATTCCTAAACCTTAGAATCTGTTTAAGATAACTTTTTATCACAATACCTTAGATTGTAGATTCAACCCTGAAACTTTTGGGGTCCACTTGGACCACTTTGAGAACTAAAACATAAATTTAAAGGTGTAGTAATATAAATACCTAAAGGAATACCTATAAGTTACGATACGACGCATAACATACATAAAAAAATATACTCAGGATAATTTCATTCAGATAAATTCATGTTTAATTCTAATTTAAGTTTCTGAAAAGGGTAAAGAGCTTATAGAACCATTAAAGTGAGTCTATTCTTATTTTATTACTGTAGGCAGTAGTCTGTTGTTCCGGGTTAAAAATAGAGTAATGGCCGTTTTAACGGATCCGTTTGAACAGTTTCAGGTGTATCTGTATAGCCAGCCACGTCTATCCATTAGTAGTATATTATAACAAAAATGGTATAACAAGATAAAATATGGTAAAATATTAAGTGTGTCATGTGTGTTCACGTACCAGCGCTTATAAGTACTTGTAACATCTGTAACATCTACATAAAGAAAGCTGGTTAATGCTGGCTGGATGGCTAAAAAGTATTAATACACAACTTCAGTAGCAGAGAGTAGATAAGCACTTTTTGACGCTACCGTCCCAGTGTCCCACATAGATTTTCCATAAATTTTCCATCTAGCAAAGATATACCTGTAAAGAAATTAAAAAAAATCTATACAAAAAAAGCTTTTCTTTCTGTTTTATCATGAACATTATATTCAGAGGAATTCACGTAGTTTAGAATTTTTTTTGTTATGTTTTCTGAGCCATGTACTAAGGTTAATGCTACTATCGCCACGTTTTCTGCTACTAAATAATGAAGGTATTACCTACAAAAAAAAAAGGAAAGGAAAAAAAAATGTAACACGTCTTTTTATTTTATAGCAATGAATTCTACTGATCATCCCGAACAAACAGTAGATTGTATCACAGGGAGCAAAGTTACATTTTGACGGCAAGGGCGCTTTTTTGAAACCACAGCGAAGAAAGGGATTCTAGAGTAGAATCCCGAACGTAGCGAGGGATTCAAAGTACGTACGTCGCCCGAGCCAAAAATATATTTTGCTTCCGTGTGATACACTCTGCTTGTCATCACCCACTATGAGAAAATACATGAATAGTAACAAATAAATTTAAATTAACTGATAAGTAATATAAAACAACTAAAAACTTATATTTTTAATCGAGTTTTTTTTGCATTTATGAATATTTATTCTCTTGGCATTATTCAGGTAATATCCATCACATTTCATGTGGAATTTCTACTACTTTTAGGACATCGTAGTACTTTCACTGTTGAAGAACTCTTCAATACATAGTATAAAATAAAGTCGCTTCCCGCGTCTGTCTCTATGAATGCTTAAATCTTTAAAACTATGCAACAGATTTTGATGTGGTTCTTTAATAGATAGAGTGTACATACTTTGTATAATTAATACTGTCAGAGAGTGATATGATGATTTGGGTAGGTATACATCCTTGTTTATGTGTATTGAAATTGAACTTCAATTTCCTTTCATATCGTGGCAATATTTACTGAAAAATAATATATTTCTAAGGATTTTATCTTGGAAGCAAATGTGAGAAGGGGAGTCAGGTTCCCCTTCGCGTCGCATAAGCATCCGGAATATTGGGAACATATTTGTAGCTATATACTATAATTTATTATTTGGTGAGTATTACACATATAGTAAGTATACAGAGTGTTTGGCAGTTAAGTGGACATACGTTAATGTAGGACAGGGGGACCGTCTGCAATGCGTTCCACCCCAAAGATATGGGGAAGCCCTATCATTTTTTTAATAATGTTTTTTTTTATTTTTTTGAAATTTTCCATTTTTAAGACTTTAGACTCAAATAACTTTTCTAAAAATTAACCAATTCGCAACCTTTACATTGTATTGCCATCTAGACTCATATTTTCGTCTTTAAAAACTATAATAAGGTGCACAAGACAGCTACAGAGAAAACTACGAGCCCTCAAACTACAAAGGATGAAAAAAAAAATTTTTAACATCGACTTTGTGTTCAATTAAAAAAAAAAGTAAAAATAGTGGAGTTCTAACAATTTGTCAAAAACATCTTCAGTTCATATTTTTTTGAACGGCATACCACAATCCCAATTTATTCAAAAACTGCTACAGTTCTTCGTCAACTTTAACGAGGCGGACGTCTTTTTTTCGAAATTCAACTAAGAGGAAAGTTAAATTCTTTCGTCTTTAACCTGCAGGGAACTATATAAATCAGAGTACCTATAGTTTTAGATGGTTAAATGTTTAATTTTTTTATCATCATCTCAGCCGAAAGACGACCGGTCTTGAGCTGCCCTCATCCAGTGAAATCCCACAGTCTTCACCAGGTAGTCAGACCACCTCGTAGTGGGTCTGCCTACTCTGCGCCTTCTTGTGCTCGGTCGCCAATCGAGAACCTTTCGGCCCCAGCGACGATCTGTTTTTCGAGCTATGTGCCGTGGCCATTGGAACTTAAGTTTACAATTATTTGGGCTATGTTAGGCACACTTCAATTTTTAAATTAAATAAAAAAAAAACTCAAGGTGAAGTTATTATGAAAGAAAAAAACAAAGGTTCAATAACTCGGAAACGGTTGGGTTTTGACCTCGGTACCTGAGGGTTAAAACTATTGGTAATGATCCCTACTCACCTCCAGAATGGTCAGGTCTCATCATCTTCATCATTATCATCAGCCCGTAAGAGCCCACTGCTGGACATAGGCCTCTTCCCTCGCACGCCATGCACCACGGCGGTCAGGTCTACTTACCAGTAATCCTGACATTAAGGTTAGCAAATCAATGACAGCGACAGCAGGTTGTTAACACTGTTGATCATCAAAATTTTAATAATGGCTTCGTTCGCCCGCACTCAGCTTCGCCTTCGCTTTTTAACTTTTAATCGTATATTTCTAATTTACCGCTTTAACTGAAATCGTTTCAAGCGTTTCCAGTTTCAATACGTGCGGCTGCGCTTTAAAAAGTAAAATTAAAAGCATTATGTACCCTCTATGCTAGCAATAACCAGTGAGTACACGGGACCTCTCAGCGTCATATTCAGAGCTTTTATAAATACTAATAACTTCAGAGAAGCCATCAAGTATCTGGTTATAAAAAGTTTCTATAAAAAAGGGCACATCTGAAGTGAAGGAGGATTACATTATACAGTCCAGCACACTTCAGCCTCCTCCCCGCAACAAACTGCCATTTCCATGCGGCCTTTTTATACCCAGCCACTTTGCCTGAGTCAACTTACCCTAAGAGCTCTACGGTAATAGTCGTAATTTAGCTATTATCATCGTTGCTCAGCTGCTGGTCGAATTTATTAAGATTATACATACATTATACACACTAAAATGATAAGTATTTGGCGTTTCATAATTTGTTTTCGAAACTAATGCAGATCGTAGGCAGCTACTTAAAGATAACCTCTTTTAATTTTTTTAAATATATTTTGGTTTAATATCCTGGATCATTTATTTATTACGTATTTAGGTACATTAAAGTTCATCAGGACCGATTTTACCACCACAAATATGTAATTTAGTCTAAGCGAAGCAATACTGTCCAAAGTGAGTTGGGATAAACTAGTTGAGATGAAGCTTAACTGGTCTGTAACCTTAAGGTTTGGTGGTTCAAAAATTTGTGTTTTTGAGATTTTTTTAAACAATCTGAGACATACAAAATTGATGTCTTCATTCTGAAAAAAATATATGTGTTAGTTAAGGATCTAATCTAGTCATCATACTAAAGGGAAACAGGATCTAATTAATTTTAGTTGATAGAAAAAAATCTCAAAGTTACCCCTTTTTGTTCCGTTTTTTCCATTTTATTTTTAAACCGCTGATTGTTTTTATTTGATTTTTGGAATGAAAATTGCTGACCTTAAATTTTAGACATACTACTATAGTAAGAATTTTTAAGTTTAACGAAAAGACAAAAAACCAGCAAAAACTAAAAAAAAACATCGTTTTCGCGCGGTCCGATGCCATGCCGCGCCGCTCCCTCCCTACCCCGTCAGTACCCTTGTGGCCACGGCCGAGGCCGGTTCCGTGTCAAATTTTTGTTTTCGCGCTCTCGTATTTCGTTTTATTTTTATTCAAATGTAAACAAGTTTTGACAACAGATGTCAAAACAATGAACCATAACATCTGATTAGGATCTATATGAAGCTGAAAAAAAACAATTTTGATACCGATATTACATTTAAAAAACCGTCGCATTACAAACTTACCTTTTTTATTTTCACAGACAAAACTTAAATCGTAGGGATGATAGAACAATAGCTGCTGACGAAAACTTGGTTGTTTAACTGTAGCAGCGAGCGGTCTCAGATCAGACAGTGATATTATAATATTATATAAACTTACATAGACCTAAATATTTTACACAAGTTATTTTGCGTATAGTGCTTGATAGCTCAGACTTGCCTTTGGAAAGTTTTATAGCTCGAATTTCTGCCATCTTGGTTTCAAAATGTTGGTAGGTATGTCATTTTCGTTATCAGCGAACCCGGAAATCTACTTATTAAATAATTTTTCTCGTAAAAAACCTATATACTTACAATGCAATATACGCGCTACCGCATCCAGTGTGCCCGCCAGTTTGAGAATTAAACAATAGATAATAGAGGTACACAACAATTTTATTTAATCCAACAGTACACGCAAAATCATACCTACAATATAATTAAAAACAAAAAACATAGTTTACCTTCAGTTTACATATTTAACTAAAATAAAATAACATGTATGTAATGTAAATGTGCATGGCGTGCCAGAGAAGAGGCCTATGTCCAGCAGTGGGCTCTTACAAGCTGATGATGATGATGATGAATGTATTGTCAAGCCTTTTTTTCTGGCTTACTCCGCACTTTAGGTATAAACCTGCAAGTACGTGCGGCGGCAATACGGAAGCGCAGCGTTCTACTTTGTCTATGCCTAAATACAGAATGTCAAATCAGAAGAAACCCAAGTTTCTTAAAATTAAAAAAATATTTAAAAAAATATATTAAGTACATTTTCAGAAATAATTAAATTGTGTACTTCTTACAATATTAATTTATTTTTTGAAAATAACACCATCTTAATGTGATCCGTTACAATAATTGTAATTATTAGAGGTACAATTGCGGCACTCATGCAAACGAACGTCTAAAAACTTTTTTATCAAAAAATTAAACCGCCGAAAAAAAAACCGAAATGCATAAAATAATAATATAATTACTAAGTTCTTAAAGTTATGTAGGGTATACCAAGTAATTTTAAGTCGGATATCCGATTCGGATATTTTCTTTTTGATCAATAATTGTCTTCGGATTAGTTTTTATTTTATTAGACTTTAGTCTAAAGACCCTCTAAGAAAACCCTTTAAGAAAAAGTCCTTTGAAGTCAGATCTGGTGGTGGCCAGGGAATGACGACTACTCTTAGAGAAATAAATTACGGACGATAGGGAAAGTGGTTTAAGAGATGTATCTATTTCCCGCATTTATAGGTATGTAAACATAGTAAATTGAGCAAAAAGTTATCAACTCAAACTGTATAGTAATTTGTATGTAATGTTTTTTGAGTCACAAAATCAAATTAAAACAATCAGTAGTGTATTTCTAATGGAAAAAAACACTACAAAAAGGGTTTACTTTGTTTTATTTCTACAGAGTGAAATTCATTAGATCTTGTTACTTTTTAATAACTTGTCTAAACTAAATCCTACATCTATATTTTTCAGAATTAAGAAATCTGTTTTATATTTCTCAGATGGTTTAAAAAAAAACTCGTTATTACAAATACCTTACCTAAACGCAAATTCTTGTTAGCTGAAACGAAAATCGGAAAGAAAAATTGTGCGGTAGGTATAAACATCTCGATTTAACTTCGGCTTGTATGAAAAGTAATAAAATTTAAAACTGCCGCGACATTTCGCATTTCGACGCGCGCATGTCACAGCTGCGAGGGTGGGGGACCCTCATACCTAATTAGGATAATTAGAATAAGAAGCTTCAAACTACAGGTCCTTAATGAGACAGGAAAGAAGACCTAATGTGATGATGTTTCAACCGAAAACTAGAATGATAAAACGTCAATTAGATATATAACATACATACCTTGTATTTAATTTAGTTTTAAATAACATAATTTACAAATTACATTCATTTAGCAGTTTTCAACAAAAAAAAATAACAAGTTTTAATGGCAGTAGGTTTAATTAAAGTAACAATGGGTCGCCGAGAAGCAGCGCCGAGTCAAATCACTCCAGTCTCAATTTAATCCGGATTTTATTTGAATACTAGAGGCTGTCCCGCGGTTTCACTCGCGCAGATTTATCATAAACACAAAAATCCAGTTTTTTCCCGTTCCCATGGGAATTTCGGGAAATCCTTTCTTAGTGCTCACCTACACTCCTTAAGGAACCTACATGCAAAATTTCAGCCCGCTACGCCCAGTAGTTTTGGCTCTGCGTTGTCTGTCAGTCAGTCAGTCAGTCAGTAACTGAAGAGTTTTAATATATTGATTCTTGCGGGTTTGTCAATTAGTCAATTTCTTTTTTTATCATTATTGCTAGCAGCAAGTATGAATAAAGGATTGCAATATGGACAACAGTATACAGGGATGTTCCGAATGTCGAATTTTAGACATGCGAATGATGCGAATGCGAATGCGAATGTTGGACAAGGTCAGTGCAAAGACTTAAAGTATAGAAAAATCATACGTTTTTTTAGCAATATCACAATTTAAAAAAAGTAGACTTCCTATAAATACAACAAACATAAACATACAATCAATATAGGTACTTAATTCTTTGTAGTTATCGCAACCAAAAATCAAGATTCACACATTACACTAAAACAGTAACTCTTCCAAAAACGTTGTATCAAAATGTGGGAAATGGTTTTTAACACATACGCAAAGTCATTTAAGAGCCAGTTTTCCGCGATGCTAGCGCCATTCTCGAAAAAAAATATATCTTCTAAAGTAAGGCAAATATCAAAAACTAGAGGCTGCCCCGCGATTTCACTCGCGCAGATTTCTCATAACTACAAAAATCTTTTTTTTTTTCCCGTTCCCATGGGAATTTAGGGAAATCCTTTCTTAGTGCTCACCTACACTCCCTAAGGAACCTACATGCAAAATTTCAGCCCGCTACGCCCAGTAGTTTCGGCTCTGCGTTGTCTGTCAGTCAGTCAGTCAGTCAGTAACGGAAGAGTTTTATATATATTGATGTGACACAGTATGACACTAGGTAATCTTGCTTAGTATTTTATGAGCACAGATAAGTAGTCCTAAGTTAAAAGAACAAAATTATACACAGATTGTTGCTAAAAGTGGCTACTTTCTTTAGTATTTAATTCAAAAGCTATACAACAGTATTTTGATATTTAGTTTAGAGATATAATTTTTTAATTATATGAATTAGCGAATGGCGCTAGCATCGCGGTTAACCGGCTCTTAAAATTTATAAAAACAAATAATTTCGCCAGAATAAATAAAAAACGCGAATAAATTTGAATTTCGCGCCGGAACATGACGTATCGATATAAAGTAATTCATCTTCACACAAGAAACTTGATGTCAATGGCGGCACATTCGCATTCGCATCACATTCGCATCATTCGTTGAAGCGAATGTTTAAATTATGCGAATCATTCGCGAATGCGAATGCGAACGTTCGGAACATCTCGCAGTATACAAGAGTGTAGTATAGTGTAGTGTACGGCGGGCTGAAAAATTGCACGTAGGTTCCTTAGGGAGTATACGAATGGAACGGAAAAAAACGGGATTTTTGTTTTTATGAGAAATCTGCGCGAGTGAAGCTACGGGGCAGCCCCTAGTACATAGTATAAAACAAAGTCGCTTCCTCTGTCGGTCCCTAAACATTATGCTAAAATCTTTAAAACTATGTAACGGATTTTGATGCGGGTTTTTTAAATGGTAGAGTGATACAAGATGATGGTTCAATTGAGCGTATAACACATGCACAACATAGTAAAAGGTTAGGCGGTATGAAGTGTGCATGATCGACTAGTTAAGTATAAGAACAAGATCAGGTATTGGGATGGAAAGGAACTTTGTGCTTACGGGTATAGTTTATAACATACCTGTCCGAAGAAGCGTTTGCCTAGCCTAGGGTCTAGGTTCTATTTGTAATGAGGCCTCGTCATGGAATTAGTAGTATAATTAGGATTACCTTACATAGCGGAGACTTCAGGCATTTTAAGAAATTCATGTTCATTCATTCATTTCATGTTTCATTAGGTTTAAGGATCAAGATTAGTCCCTATTCTTAAGGTATATAGGTATAATTTCAGTAGAGAAATAGTAGTAAACCCAACTATAAATTGGGTCGAATATTTCATAGGAACAATAAGTGTAGAGTAATAAACAAAACTCAAAAAAAAAAATTGTAAACGTATGAAGTAGTTACTTACATTAGTTTTAATGATGTCTATGTCGTGGCCATATCGTAAAATTGCCCATTTCATGAAATGTGAATTTTTCATGAAATGACCAATATTTATTAAAATCGTTAAAATCTCAACGTTCAACGATTTGGCCAAGTGATCGATTGACTATTTCATGAAATGGCTAAACGTTAGCGATCATATCGTTGAATAGTTAAAAATTTCTCCGCTAGTGGCGCTGTTGTTGCGTGTGTTGTGTGATTTGATGTGACGCGCCATACGTTTTACGATAATAAAATGAAAAAAGTGAATTTAGGTAAGTGAGGAAAAAGACGATAAAAGTAAGTCAGAACAACTACGTTTTGATTCGAAGATTTTTGAGTTTTATGCAAACCAATCGATAAACGAAAGCATCTTCAAAATCTTCAAAATGGAGTTCCTAACGAGAGTTCCGATTTTTTAAAGGTCCGTATTTAAATCATACATTTCTCGAATATAGTAAAATAACTTTTTTTTACTTGTTATTGTGTTCTGAGTTAGATTATTTATATTTAGCTAGTACGGGGAACTTTACAACTTAAATAATGGAATTTAAATTTTTAGGTTACACAACAACGATTTGGCCAAACGTGGTCGGCCAAATCGTTAAACGTTGAGGTTTCGACGATCTGGCCGAAGGAATATTGACCATTTCATGAAATGTGCACTTTTCATGAAATGGCCGGCCAGATCATGAAATGGCCAATTTTACGATTTGGCCACGACATCTACTTAAAATTCAATTTATGTCAGAAGCTGCGTTTTAATTATAAAACGATTTATTGTTCTTTAAGGTAGGACTAATAAAAAATTGTTACGTCTTTGCTTTTTATTTTATTTACAATGTGCAGCGGTTATATTTACTATTTACTATAGTTATATTGGTGCAGGCATCATGTGAGGGGATAGCTTTATAGCCATAGAATTTTTTGACACGTCAAACGGATTCTATGTATGAATGCAAATTTTTATAGTAAACGATTTCGATTCTACCCACTTGTTGCAGAAAGAACTAGAATATTTTCCTTTGGCGGAATTACATTTAAATTGTTTAGAAGGCGCTTAGATGTTTACATATTATTTTGTATTCTGCATGTTTTGCCCTAAGGTACTATACGTAACGCTACTGCGCCGCTGAAATGGAAACAAATCGCAATTAACAAGTGGTTTGCACACCAATTAACGTGTTTGCCTTAATTGGAATATGTGTATGCAAATAAATGAATTACCATTTATACATGAATAACAAACTTTCAGACTGAATTTAAATATACTCATAACCTTTCATAAAACGAAAATCTCAATGAAATAAAGGAAAAATACACTGTAAAGTGCGATTTATATACACGTGCAGCGTACAGTACCTGGTAGGTTAATGTGTGCAAAGAGTTTTTGTATCATCAGATGATACAAAAACTCTTTTCCCTGCGACAGAGATTCTCTGTCGCAGGGATATAAGAAAGTATAGCAAATTCGATTTTAGGTCCTGTTCAAAAATCACTGGTGTTTAATGATGCAAGTATGTATTTAATATAGAAATTGGTCATGTAGATAATTAGTGGGAATGCGGCTCTATCCATTGATGGTATCCATTGTATCAATACAACGGCAAACCGACTGACTCGACACGTTGACTACCACTACCACCTAATACTAATAAGGCCAACCAATCAAGGTATAAATTGTTTCGAAAAACATAAAATAAAGTGACGGGCAGAATAAAACGAAAAAAGGTTGATCTAATCATTAAGGACCTGTAGTTTGAAGCTTCTTACCTAATTAGGTATGAGGGTCCCCCACCCTCGCAGCTGTGACATGCGCGCGTCGAAATGCGAAATGTCGCGGCAGTTTTAAATTTTATTACTTTTCATACAAGCCGAAGTTAAATCGAGATGTTTATACCTACCGCACAATTTTTCTTTCCGATTTTCGTTTCAGCTAACAAGAATTTGCGTTTAGGTAAGGTATTTGTAATAACGAGTTTTTTTTTAAACCATCTGAGAAATATAAAACAGATTTCTTAATTCTGAAAAATATAGATGTAGGATTTAGTTTAGACAAGTTATTAAAAAGTAACAAGATCTAATGAATTTCACTCTGTAGAAATAAAACAAAGTAAACCCTTTTTGTAGTGTTTTTTTCCATTAGAAATACACTACTGATTGTTTTAATTTGATTTTGTGACTCAAAAAACATTACATACAAATTACTATATAGTTTGAGTTGATAACTTTTTGCTCAATTTACTATGTTTACATACCTATAAATGCGGGAAATAGATACATCTCTTAAACCACTTTCCCTATCGTCCGTAATTTATTTCTCTAAGAGTAGTCGTCATTCCCTGGCCACCACCAGATCTGACTTCAAAGGACTTTTTCTTAAAGGGTTTTCTTAGAGGGTCTTTAGACTAAAGTCTAATAAAATAAAAACTAATCCGAAGACAATTATTGATCAAAAAGAAAATATCCGAATCGGATATCCGACTTAAAATTACTTGGTATACCCTACATAACTTTAAGAACTTAGTAATTATATTATTATTTTATGCATTTCGGTTTTTTTTTCGGCGGTTTAATTTTTTGATAAAAAAGTTTTTAGACGTTCGTTTGCATGAGTGCCGCAATTGTACCTCTAATAATTACAATTATTGTAACGGATCACATTAATATGGTGTTATTTTCAAAAAATAAATTAATATTGTAAGAAGTACACAATTTAATTATTTCTGAAAATGTACTTAATATATTTTTTTAAATATTTTTTTAATTTTAAGAAACTTGGGTTTCTTCTGATTTGACATTCTGTATTTAGGCATAGACAAAGTAGAACGCTGCGCTTCCGTATTGCCGCCGCACGTACTTGCAGGTTTATACCTAAAGTGCGGAGTAAGCCAGAAAAAAAGGCTTGACAATACATTCATCATCATCATCATCAGCGTGTAAGAGCCCACTGCTGGACATAGGCCTCTTCTCTGGCACGCCATGCACATTTACATTACATACATGTTATTTTATTTTAGTTAAATATGTAAACTGAAGGTAAACTATGTTTTTTGTTTTTAATTATATTGTAGGTATGATTTTGCGTGTACTGTTGGATTAAATAAAATTGTTGTGTACCTCTATTATCTATTGTTTAATTCTCAAACTGGCGGGCACACTGGATGCGGTAGCGCGTATATTGCATTGTAAGTATATAGGTTTTTTACGAGAAAAAATATTTAATAAGTAGATTTCCGGGTTCGCTGATAACGAAACTGACATACCTACCAACATTTTGAAACCAAGATGGCAGAAATTCGAGCTATTAAACTTTCCAAAGGCAAGTCTGAGCTATCAAGCACTATACGCAAAATAACTTGTGTAAAATATTTAGGTCTATGTATGTTTATATAATATTATAATATCACTGTCTGATCTGAGACCGCTCGCTGCTACAGTTAAACAACCAAGTTTTCGTCAGCAGCTATTGTTCTATCATCCCTACGATTTAAGTTTTGTCTGTGAAAATAAAAAAGGTAAGTTTGTAATGCGACGGTTTTTTAAATGTAATATCGGTATCAAAATTGTTTTTTTTCAGCTTCATATAGATCCTAATCAGATGTTATGGTTCATTGTTTTGACATCTGTTGTCAAAACTTGTTTACATTTGAATAAAAATAAAACGAAATACGAGAGCGCGAAAACAAAAATTTGACACAGAACCGGCCTCGGCCGTGGCCACAAGGGTACTGACGGGGTAGGGAGCGGCGCGGCATGGCATCGGACCGCGCGAAAACGATGTTTTTTTTTAGTTTTTGCTGGTTTTTTGTCTTTTCGTTAAACTTAAAAATTCTTACTATAGTAGTATGTCTAAAATTTAAGGTCAGCAATTTTCATTCCAAAAATCAAATAAAAACAATCAGCGGTTTAAAAATAAAATGGAAAAAACGGAACAAAAAGGGGTAACTTTGAGATTTTTTTCTATCAACTAAAATTAATTAGATCCTGTTTCCCTTTAGTATGATGACTAGATTAGATCCTTAACTAACACATATATTTTTTTCAGAATGAAGACATCAATTTTGTATGTCTCAGATTGTTTAAAAAAATCTCAAAAACACAAATTTTGGAACCACCAAGCCTTAAACTTAAATTTTGATTTAATAAGAAAGTTATTAGGCATTATTATTATTGAATTTGGTAAACGTGCTTGCTGAAAATATTAGAATATCAATTTTCTGATTTTAACATTTTATAGTAAGAACACGTACGATACGATATGAATATAAAATATCCAGCCGGGGCGGTCGGCAGCTTCGGATAACTAATAATAAGTTTCGGGTGACACTGACAGCCCGATTGGAATTTTAGATGCAAAACGGAAACTTTCCACAAGTTTCATAGCAATTGATCCCTATTCGTCAAGCCCAGACGTCAGCGGCACGCTCGCGCGGCGGATCCATATGATTGTTAGTACAAACTGCTTTAGCTGGGTGAAATCAATTTCCTTTAGTACCTTCTACACTTTTTGGGACCTTCGATTTTCGTATACATCTTCAGAGCAATACTCAATCTTCGCTATCGACAATATTTGCCGGTTTCATTTTGGAGAAAAGTTTTTAGGGTTCAATAGTTAAGCTATGTCAGTCAGTTCCTACGCCGGTTTGCTCAAATACTGTGTAAGGTATACAAGAAATCTGTATTGTGCCGTAAATAAAATATGTTTCAAGATTGTGGTTTACAAGAATTACGAATAAAAATCTGAAAAATTATATTTTCTGCCCCTGACAAATTGTAGACAGCAATTCCATAATTTGACAATAAACAATTCTAAATTCATTAAAAAACAATGCACAATGTCACGTCAAGCAAGGCTTAATCTAAACTAATAAAGTCCCCTTAAGAGGCCACACGGTGCGAAACTAGTGCCACCTCGATAAATAATTAAGATCTTCTAAACCATGGCCGAAATAAAAAATATGCGCCTTTGACGCCCTAGATAATCTTTCTTAGAATGTTGTGTAGCTTTTAGGATAAACGATATTAGAAATATTCTTTTGCTGCCTAAAGTGGCTACTTTTAGTTTCATAATAGAATAATGATCTTAGGAATCTAAGATCATTATTTCAAAATGCTAGACAACAGAGCCTTAAAAAATTCTAAGCAAGATCATCTAGAATCTAGATTCTAGATTTCGGCCATGTTTTAAAAGATATTAATTAGTTTGGTGAAAATCAACAAGCTGATTATTTTTATAATTTCGGTGGATTTTTTTATTATTAATGTTATTGACATATATTTACCCTCTTATTCATAAAAAGATAAAGAGCATTTTAGTTATTTGACGTATGTCAATTTAGACTGGATGTCACGTATTTACCATACAACAAACCAGCGAAGTAGACCTCCAGTAACGCTACTTAAAATCTACTGTATCTTTATGAATAAGACGGTTACCCTCTTATTCATAAAAAGTTAAAGAGCATTTTAGTTTTTTGACGTATGTCAATTTAGACTGGATGTCACGTATTTACCATACAACAAACCAGAGAAGTAGACCTCCAGTAACGCTACTTAAAATCTACTGTATCTTTATGAATAAGACGGTTAGTGTATAATAAAACTTTAACCTGTTTCGTAAAATGTACGGGAGTGGCCATCTAATAAAATCAAAAGTTAATTAAATAATTAATTTTAAAATTTTTATGAGTCCACTGAAATGAAAAGTGTCCACCGAGATGATAAAATCGTACACCGAAATGATAAAAATTACCGCCCAAATGATAGATTTGTACTGAAAATGAATTAGTCTCTACCGAAATTTATAACGCCCACCGAAATGAAAGTAAAATTTGTCCCCTCATCACTGAAATGATAAACTTATTTTTTTGTGAGGATCCACAAAATAGTTATAAGCGGCGCTTATGCACTTAGATGTTAAGCTGGACTAATCCGAGGCGAGGAAAATTACGAGGAATGACAAAACGCAGTTTTGCCAGAGCTATCGATCTAAAACTTACTGTCCTCTGAAATGATAACATTTTTCAGGACTAAAGTTGAGTGCTTGTCAAATGTGTAAGAAAGTAGATAAACAAAAAACAATAGTTTTTATTGATAGCCTATATTATTATAAAACTAGTGGACCCGGCGAACATCGTACCGCCTAACCTATCTTGTGCACGTTTTAAACTCATAAACCTTCCTCTTGTATCATTCTATCTATTAAAAAAAACCGCATCAAAATCCGTTGCGTTGTTTTAAAGATTTAAGCATACATAGGGACAGACGCGGGAAGCGACTTCATTTTATACTATGTACTGATTGATATTGATGATGATGATACGCTAATCGATCAAAATCAAAATCGTGAACGTGATTGTAGGAGAACATACTTTACGAGTGAAATTGGGTTCAGGACAAGCCACCGTGATGATAACATGACACTTCAACAATTTTTTTTTAGATGTTATAGGAGCCCTTTCTCAATGTTTTTTTTTTGCCAATGTGGTGGTACTTACACTCCTAAAATAATATATCCTAATTATAAACGAGCATATTGCACTACCGAAATCAGGTTTGCCATGGTTTTTTTTCGCTTGGGATTTTCACCCATTTATCGAAGAAGCGCTCAGGTGAGGGTATTTTAATCTTTTAATCTTCTAAAATGTAATTTATTTCAACGTGCATCAACAAATCTTGCAATAAATGCATCAATCTAAATAATAAATTGCATTAATTATACACCATAGTCAATGTTTTTGGTTGACATTTTATAGTATAGTAAATCGGTCGCAGAACGACGGTGCTAAAGTTGCTTTTAGTGAACTTCGATTGAGTATATATTGACTGAAATGCGTTGTATTTCAGCTAGGGATAAAAAATTGCTATCTAGCATTTTATTTAAACTATAAGTAAACTGCGCCGAAAACAGACCTCTTGATAAAACTGTATAAATTAAACCATAAAATAACTAAGTTGATGTAAATACTTTAAATCTCTAAGTTTGGCGCAAGCAATGAAACCAGTTGGGTAGGAGTCCTCAAAACAAAGACTGTGCTGGCTTGAATGTTATCTTATGAAATTGAGAGCGTCTGCCTCAAATACCGAATAATAAAGCTCAGTTTAGGTTAGGAAAACTCTTCCTTATTTACTTACTAGGGTATTTTTAACAGAGTTGTATAATGAAAATATTCTCTCCAAATTTTGCCGCATCCTTTATCCCTGAGGGTGCATTAAGCGTTTGTACGCAACATCTTATTTTGCTGGAAATTCGGCGAAGGTTTCCGTCCGGGCGATGTTCCGTGACGTGATAGCTGTCAGCGCCACCCGCGAGGTACATAAATAAGCAGAGATCGGAAACCTGATAATTCTTTAAGAAGATGTGTCGATGTGAAGTAATGTATTAAAAATAAAATAATGAATTCGCTTATCGAAGGTTACGTACGTTACGTATTATTTAAGTGAATACCTTCTGTTAAAATCCTGGAATGCTTAATAAAAAAACATGATTTTGAAATTCATGAAAAAAGGATTTACATATTATTATGCACCGCGCACCCTAAGTCGAGCCCTAGGGCCTCACCATATTGAGTAAGGAGAGCACTTGCATCAGCCAAGGCGCGTAGCTCTACTATATTGGCTTTATGCATCAGCCACGTACAGTGAGCTCCCAAACCCCACTAGAAGCTACCTACTTGTCCAACCTTCTTTTAAAGTAAATAAATAAAATATTGCAAAAGAGTAAAAAATAAAGTAAATTCAATTCATAGATACTTTGTATGATGTTGTGTATGTTTTTTTGATTCGCTGCCAGAGTTAGAAAGGCAATTTATTTTACTAGTAAGTAACCATGTATAACATACTTATGTATTAGCAATAATTGCGTTTTAGAAATTACTGTTAGCCTTATTGTAAAACTTAATAATTAAATAAATGTCGGAACAAAGAAAAAGAAAGCCATCCAAAAGATGGCAAGAGGCGACGTGGTCGACCTAGAAAGCGGTGGAGCGATGAGCTGGGAGCCCACAATAAGACCTGGTGGGAATGTGCCCAGGATCTGGAGAAGTGGAGAAAGGGGAAAGAGGCCTTTGCCCAGCAGTGGGACGATACCAGCTGCTAAAAAAAAACATAACATTTAACCTTAATAATTTCATTAGGCGCAGATCAAACATCGAATTAACGACACTATCGGGAACAGCGGAGCGGAGCATCAGAGGGCAAGTCGAGTTACCATCCGTAGGACTACTAAGAACACACTTCTTCCAGGCAACCCACAACAGACTTACAGACATACAGAGTAAAATATTGGAGACACTTTACTCGTATTTCGCGCCGCTCGCTCGGTCGATCGGACCAAGAACTGAAGATAACTCATTGCGTACCTATAAAGTGTATTTATGTCTTAAAAAATAGTGCCTCCCTACAGGATCGTATCCCAAGTGTTTTTTTTTCGATAAAAACACTAATTATTCAGCTTACTGTTTATTAAAAAAAAATCCCTTTGACGAGAAATAAGAAGACAAGAGGATCCTCTATTTTTAGCTCTCATTATAATGATTTTAATATTTGAGGAATTTTAAATTAAATTAATAATTAATAATTATCATATTTAATTACTTTATAAGATTAAAATTGTTATAACTGTCTGTCAGTCTACCCCTTGTTCGCACACTGCGACCGTCTGGTGCGAGCATCATCTTGTAAGTTGTGAGTAAATTTTTTCTATGGTTGTGAGTCGTAAATTAAGCTGTCAGAACAGAAATCAGTGAATTAAAAAAAAAATGGTAAGATGTAAAATTAAAAGCGAGGTACTGAAAAGAATGAACACTGGTTGACCTTACAGCCGCAGGCAAACGGCATTAATAAAAACAAACATGGGGAAAGTTACCGTTCGTTCAAGCGGAAAGACGCAAGCCGAGATTCTATTTCGAACACCTTATTATGCAGTCAGATTCCGTCCTGAGTCCGATATCCGGCGTCGTCGACCACGGCGCGGGCGGCGCGGCGGCGGCGGCCCGCGGGAAGTCGTGGTCACAACTCACAACAAAGCCCCGGACAGGCTCGCATGCCCGCCAAGCACGATTACCATGTTTTGAAATGTATGTGGTGTGTTAAGTAGTCTTAACTAATTAAAACAAGTTAACAACTAATGTATTAATTACTTTGTGTCCACTTGAAAATGTTTGACACTTCTCATAAAGTTTTATAAGTACCTAATGAAAACTCAGTAAAATTTTATTTAATTACTTACTTGTAGTTAAAGTTTAAACAAAGTTTTACTAATTATAGTAAAATCATCATAATGTAACACTTTCGGAAAAAAATACCGTTAAGTACCATAAACGTATATCTAATTTATATTATCTTTATAAACTAGTACTTAGAAAAATTTGTCTCTTTGCACGTTTCAGTCGATGTTATTTACGCGGCGAATTTTAGGATAGCGTCGACGGTCGGCTTCGGAAGCGCGTTAACTCGCCAACGGCAAGACACCGACTGCCGTTTTCAGTCAGCTTCTGAAAAAGAAGCACACGACCGCCGCGCGAAGCTGCCAGCCGCTAGCGCCCTCCCGCCCCAACGCTGTCGGCGTTGTTTTGGATCACACCCTGAGTGGGGTCACTCACCTCAGAATCGAGTGAGATGCTGTGTTTTATTGCGAGCTTTCAGAACAGCCCTAGCCTCTTATCAAAAGGAAAGGAGGCTACAATTTCAGAATTATCAATGATTGTACGTAACGAACCAAACATATTAGAAAAATCTCTTGAATTACGGACAAAGCTTTGTGCGCCTCGGTCCGCCAGACCGCCCGGCCACCCGCCGCGCCGCCGCCGCGCCGCCGCCGCGCCGCCGCCCGCGCCGCCTGACGCTGAGCCTCATTGGGGACAGATTGCTGCGCTCTACTTACGTTTCATTGTTATCGTGTTTAAATTTTATATCTCCTGTACCAACAAACGTATAACGTAGGTGTTATTTTATCGGTTTGTGCTAAAAAAAATATTCATCCATTTGATATATTATTCTATACTTACTTATCAGTTCTATCTAAATTATGCAATTTGGTACTTAAATTATCTCGGTTATCCAAAGTTTTGTGATTTATCGGAGTCTGCAAGTAAGTATGATGTTTTAAATGTATGATAATTCGTACGAATTTAGTTTGAGATAGTTTATCCTTTATAAGCATTCTTCACCCGTAACTAGTCGAGCCTGCATATTATGCATTGTAAGTAAAAAAATATTTTTATTTAGGTATTGCATCGTAACTTGCAATTTTTGATTTATAATAATTCAACGTTTTGAGTATACCTATATATAATTGTTGTAATATAATTTACTGAATATTTATAAAAAAATACAATAAACAGTGGCGGTCTAGGCCGGCGTAAAACTTCCGGTTTTTCTGTATTTCAAAACAGCTCTTGTTCTTTGGTAATACAGTCTAGGGCGCAAGACACCATGGACAAATCTGTTACACCCTCCTAGACCGCCACTGTACGTATTTTTATACTATTTCGTAATTTATATTATTCTGATACTGGTGTTGTCTGATGAGGCTTTATAAAAATACATACATGTGTTGTTTGTTATTTTTAATAATTTTTCAGGAAATTAAATAAATTCAAAATTACCCTAGAATGTGTATATGTATTTTGAAATTGTATTCGACAACAGAATAAATCAATATATATAAAACTCTTCCGTTACTGACTGACTGACTGACTGACTGACTGACTGACTGACAGACAACGCAGAGCCGAAACTACTGGGCGCAGCGGGCTAAAATTTTGCATGTAGGTTCCTTGGGGAGTGTAGGTGAGCACTAAGAAGGGATTTCCCGAAATTCTCACGGGAACGGGAAAAAACGAGATTTTTGTGTTTATAAGAAATCTGCGCGGGAAAAACCGCGGGGCAGCCTCTAGTTAAGTATAAGTATGTTATCAAACTTGGTATGCGTAGCAGCACAATTGCGATCTGCTTTATTACTTTTTTACATTGGAATGCTTTGCATAATTTTTTTTCGTAATCGTCTAATCTTATAGAAATACTGACACAGAAACATTACAAATTATAAAAAAAGGTTTAACGTTCGTTTCCGCTCTAACTTGAAAGTAGTTTCTTTTGTCTACCAAAATTATCTGTATAAGTATAAGTAATAAAGTTACCATGTGTGGAATTTATTTAATTAAATTTTAATGCAAAATCTATATAGAATAGAATAAAATAGAAAACACTTTATTGAATACAAAGTAATATACAAGAGTACATTATTAAATCTAGGGTGCGGACAGATTGCATTTGCATGCAATGGGCGGCCTTATCGCTAAAAGCGATTTCTTCCAGACAACCCACTTGGAACTAAGATGGATACATATTAAAATGTTCTTAAAGTAGGCGATATAATATTGAGTATTAAGTATTTCTAGCGCTAAGTTTTTAAAAAAGTCACCATGGATTTTATCTAACTAAATTTAAATTTAAAAATTAATATATTGAGTATTGAGTATTTCTAACCCTTTTACAAATATTAGTTCAGAAGGCGACTTCTTGCTATTCTAAACGAAAAAATATTTTTGAAAATATTGTCTCATGAATTATGTTAAATATAATTAAGAGATTGTTGCCATGCAAACAGTAGACATACTACGTATGTAAGTAAGTACATAAATAAGAAGAAAACTTTAGATTTGGTCTACTTCCTTTAACGACGCGGCGGGTAGAGGTGTCCTCAAAAGGTTAATATCATGTAAAGCAATGAGTGGCAATTTGTTAGCGGTTATGACGTCTCCCGGCCCGAGCCGCGTTCGTTCTGGCCTGACGCAGAGCTTCTTTTGTTTAATGTTAATTAAATACAACTATAGAGGTATAGTAGCTAGTAGAAAATTAAAATGGCTGCTTTGGATCGAGTGAGCGACAGGTACTTAATAAGTTTTTGTGGTGAATTTTCTTTGTGTTTTGTTATTTTGTCGAAGAGTAAATATTTTAACGTTAATTGAAGAATTACTACTTTGACTTAAATAAAATTCTGAGGTATTTAGCCCGTTTCTGAAATCTTAATAAAAATATTATACTTACTTAAATTTTCTTTCAACTAAGAAAGTTTGAGAGGTTTAGTGCGGAAGGTGCGTGCCAGCAACGATCATGTAGTTCCTGAGGAAAATGTTGCACAGACGAACAAAAGAAAGCGAAACCACAGATTACTTAATAGTTACGCGAAACTATTTGTGTTCAGGATTTTTGACAACGATTTCGAAGGGCCACAAATCATCACTTGGCCCGAGACAGTGCTTTCTTTGAGAAGTCATCAAAAATTTAAAAATAAATACTTCCCTGACATAATAAAATAATTATTGTTAAAGTCTCGAATCCTTGACCGTAGGGTCACAGGTATGCAAATCAGATATCCAAATCTATATAACCGTATGTGAGCGACGTGGTAGGTACTCGCCATTTCCTCCGAGGCATTGCAACTTTTTCAAGTTCCGCGGACGTGTTCGGGTTTCTTTATTTAATTATCAAATGGCGATGTCAGCAATAAGCCGTTGTGGCGCGACCATAACAGCCCTTTTATATGGTCAGTGGTTAAATAATTATATCCATGATTTTATACACAGTGCCGGCCCGTTGTTAAACAAACTTTGATTTAGATTGCTAACAAAGTTTCGAAATGTAAGGGATTAGTTTGGTATTCAAATTGGTTTTTGCTTACGGTGCTGTGTTGTTGTTTTCAAATGCTTATATACTCTAATATTGTTAAAGTTTATATATGCCTATGAAATATTTCCTTTTTATTGTCACAAAACGTGTATTTCCGATGCTATTAAATATTCTGTTTTGAAAACACATCGATAAGAATGGAGAGTACAAATTGAAATTGTTCGAATGTTACTCAAAACACAATGAGCTGGCTGCACTGCAGCGCGAGTTTATAAACACTTGTCATACAGGTACTCGCCTTCTGACATTCTTTATTATTTTTTAAAAACGAGAAGCATGTGTAAACTCGTGGGCTACCTTAGACCAGGCGCGCACTAGCGGCCGGGCCGCGGTGGCCAGCTCGCAGCGGCCAGCAGCGGCCAGCGAGCTATTATTTCTAACAATCTTGTTTGGGACATATTTAAGTTTAAAAATCAAAATGTGCCAAATACCCCATTTGAGAAGAGCAGGGAAGGACTCAGTGGCACAGCGGTTAGAGCGCCAGCCGGGCGCTGGTTTCAGAATCCGGTTGGCAGTTTTACAGTATTTATTTGTATAGAATTATTTCATGAGATTAACAAAACTTAGTGGCAATGTGCAAGGCATATGCAAGGCGGGGCACGATTACAAAGAAAAGATGACTTCTCAGGGCAGAAAAGTTCTTGAATGCCAACCGCACACCGTTAAAGGCACAGTAGGCAGACCGGTCTATATGGGGGTTACGTTTTAAAGGGGGAGCCTATGTTCAGCAATTCTGTAGGTCCGGGTGTAAGAATAGGTCTACTACATGCCCTGCCTGCCGTACGAGGCGACTAAAACGGGGTCATTATGGTCGAAGGTGTGAAGATGAAGGGCGGGGGCCCTACACTCTCATCAAACGGCCCCGAAAAGAGCGACGACACAACTTGTGGCACTGTGTCTTTGCAGCTACTAAGGCAAAAAGGGGAGGGAACAACATGCCATGTAGCAGCTGAGCGTGGGAAGGACTCCGGACGCTGATCATTAATCTGGGAACCATCCCAGGGTACTTAACGACATGCGACAAAAATGCTGAGACAGTCACTGGAGGTTTTAATAATAATAATACCCATTTTACAATAGTTCTTATGGGTGTAAAGTCACAATAAGTTTAGAATAGCTTTAGGGTGAATATTCAGAGCCTGATTTTTTTTCTGTCCGGGGCTTTATTTTGTGACTTTTCAAAGAAAACTTTTAATTTGAAGATTTAGATTCAAACTTTAGCTTCCATTCTGTTTGGGCCGGCAAAGTTTATTAAAAAATACATAGTTAAAGCACGCCGAAATCTTACCTAAAGTCCAAAAAACCGGAATATTCTGATTCCTGTGGGGCGTCCGGGCTCCATTTTTTACTATAAATAACTCCATAACTTTTTTTTGAAAAAACATATAGGTATAACATTCAAGATCAGTTAAGCATAGTCAGATAGTTGTTTATTACAAATAAATTGTCCCTGATTGATTACTGAAGCTAGTTTTTAAATAAATCTAGCATTAAGATTTGTCGCGTGTACCGTGTGATTTCTCTGGCGCGTGCAGCAATCACTTTCATGGTTAAACTAAGCTATGTAGAACTCAGCAGTTTTGTGGATGGTCTGTCCCAAGCTATGCTTTATAGTGTGTATGAGGTAATTGCTGGCTAAGGTGCTCCGTTTAAAAGTAATGATGCCAAATATTTGATTGCTCTGATCGTGGTTCAGTGGTCACCCTGATTACTCTGCAATGTTTATCTTATATTATAAAATAGCTATGTTGTGTTTGAAGATTATATTGTATGTCATGTATAGTTGGGTGTTCCTCATAAAAGATCTGGTTTTCTATCCTAAACCGTTTAAGCTTGACGGATCACTTTATGTTTTTTTTAATGATTGCTATGGTCTGATATCTCTGGTTTTTTCCCCATAGGAATCAGCAATTTTCAGCAGTTTTGCACTTTTATCCTGAAAATCAGATGTCAAACCAATTGTTATCATCATAATTATTATTTTAGACAAAAGAGGCCTAATCGTATCTTGCATTGCGCGGTCGAGCGCCACTCGAGAACTTTTATTTGCCCATTACGATACAGTTATGCAATTTGTTTTGGCTACGTGGGAGTTTTCTGATTCGATTATACAGGAAATTTTCAAGCATAGCCCTTTAGAGTGACTGGTAAGCTTTTTGATTAGGACCATAGTGAGCTATTTCTCGGTCCGGTAAGTCATCACAGGCAATACACGTTGATCGTAGACTCTTGTCTTGAGCCTGATATGGCAAACGGTATTGGTTAGGCTTATGGTAATATGGAGGAAAATATGTAGCAAAGCTTGCCCATCGAGTTTTTTTCGACGATCGCCCTCTGCCTCTCTGCCTATTGTACCGTCCTAGTTGGATAGTTTGGCTATGTATTCGTCGACTACTCTTCGAGCGTACGTAAAGAATCCAATATTAACAGGAGCATTTTAAATGGGCGTTTAACATAATGTTGGTTTTGTCCATTTTGAGAATCCAACTAAGCTCATCCAACATTGTACTGAGATCCTGCGCGATCTGGATCCATTACTATGAATCGATAACACATCGAGGCTGATTGAACTATTCCCCGTTTATGTTGATGCCTAACCTAGTTATTTCCAGTCCGGAGCCTTGAAGAGATCCTCGAGTACAGCGATGGTATTGACATTTACAAGTCTGACTTCCTGCTGCAGTCTCATATACTTCGAGTTCTTTGTCTGAAGTCAAAATTACATTTACAAAAACATCAATACTTTGCTATAGCTACTATAGTCCACTTGGCACTTGGCACCGCTAAAAAAATTGTAGCACTGACTAATCCTTAATCAAATCAAATACAAAACAAAGGCTTTCTCGTAAAGGTCTAGGCAGGAGCATTATACCGTAAATGACAATCACTAACCAGCCTAGCCAGGCAAACTTAAGCTAGAGCATTTATATCGGCTTCGCTGATCAGAAGACCTGCAACAACGCACACTGAATTATATAAGAATTACCAAATTGGATTAAATTATTACGGAAGATTTTGAATTGAAGACGCCAAAACTCCTGCGGTCTATCGACATTATTGTGATGATCATGGTTATGTGTCACGTAAATTGACGCTGCACTGACCACAAACCTGCCCTTAGGCATTCTACCATTCCACTATGTTCCATGTCATTCCAGTAGGCAGCATTGCCTCACAAGCTGTGTGGAATTAATTATCTAAGTCTTCACAGTTTGAATAGGCCTCCAAAATGTGTATCTTGCATTTGAATACTTGTTCGTTAATTTTTTTTGGCAATTCTTACCTTACCTGCGTGTTCATGTCAATGAATCCCTAACTAATTGCTGGCAATGCACTATTGATGGTCCACAAAAAGTGGCTGCAATTTCAAAGAAATATGAGCAAGAGCAGCACGCAACACCAGTTGGTATGTACAACTTTTAAACAGATGCCGGTGATATGTTTGTAAGCATAATATTACTAATTAAAAATATGATGAGATATTGAATAGAATATAATAACATCTTTAGAATATCACAACTTGGTCTTACTAAGTCTCGCTTCGGTATTTTCATTAATAAAAAAACTAGTTCATGTATGATAAATAGCTTTTTTTTGGAAGGTTTAACTACTTAAACTCAAATAATTTTACTGTTGTGATTACTTTGGAAGCACTTTTCTGATTGCTCTGGACCAAAAACTTTAAAACTCAATTATTCATAGGAAGACCTAGTCCAAAAATGGTGCCCAATCAAAAATATTAAAGCTAGTAAGGCATACTTTCATAAAAGTTAACTGATATTTCAAAAAAACTAAATTTGAAAACTGCCAGAGGAGTCAGCTGAATATCGCCGTTCTGAATATTCACCCTTTACTATAGTTTTACTTCTCTGGTTAATTCAGACACATCCAGTCTAAATTTGACAAACGTAAATAACTAAAATTCTCTGTAACTTTTTTACGAATAACATGGTTAGATTTAACATTATTATTTCAGGATAGAATTGTTATAAAAAAAATATTTCTAATATAAAAATTATAAACGAAAAAAGTTATCACGCGCACCGCCTTCCGTCCAGTCAGTATAAAGAAAGTTGCGGTAGAAGGGGCCTTTAACCAACAACCAAGCCAAAAATTTTATGATTTGGGTACCTACACATTGCACAGAATGCCAGATTTTAAGAATCTTTAAAAAAAAAAGGGAAAAGTCAAATTGGCATTAGCTTTTGCGGTTCCTGTTTATTCTGTGATTAAAATAAAATAAAAAGTAGTTTAACTGTTTAATGTAGTTTTTTACAATAAGACGTTTTTGTATTACCTCAGCGATGGTGCCCGCATGGCCTATCAGGATTTCCAAAATAGCCCCTGGAGCAATACCAGTTGGACACCACTGCTCTACAATATTTTCTGAACTGACATACGTTTTGTTTAATATGTAAACGATCTAAAAATTTTAGTGGGTGCGATGCGAGACATATCCCTTTTTTGTTTAAGGGGAGAAATGCCTATTGCATATCCCGGGGGTATGTGGGACCTTAAACAAAAAAGGGATATGTCCAGGATTCGGATAAATAATAGGTTCCTAAAGAAAAAATAATATGGTGACGTGACGACTTGACGAGTTTAAAAACTGTAGAGATAAATTTGATATTTATTCTTTTGGTTGTCATGGAAGCTAATCTAATCCAACAGTCGATTTTGAAAGTTGATGAACGGGCCTCAGAAAATGTATTTTCGGGAAAGGGTTTTAATGAATAAGTTATGCTTGTTATATAACTGGAGGCAAATAAGATTTGGGGAAGAGCAAATTGAAGCTCACATTAAAATACATTTATAATACTAGTAAATATACCTATTAAATAAGTATTCTAGTAGAAAACGAAGGTAAACATAAAAAAGTAAATTAAATTTTATTTTTATTAATAAACCTTTATTTTACATAAACTGAATTATTTAATAATTACAACGCTTTATATAAAAATAAAGTTTTTTAAATTTAAAACCATAACTACTTTATAGAGGCGGGCTGATAAATTTATTAAACATCTCGCTGTCCCGGCGAACTACGTACCGACTTTGATATGGAAAATGAAATTATTGTTTCAAATATTTTTCTCGTAATTTTCCCATATTTTCTCACCTTTTAAACCATCCCTAGATTACTATGAATATTTCAAAACCAAAATCAGGTAAATCGTCCCGGTTGTTCTCGAGTTTTAGCGAGACTAACGAACCACGATAAATTTTTATATAATATAATAAAAGTAAAAGTAGATAGTAGATAGATAGTAGATAAAGTCAATGTGAACGAGTGAAAAGTTAACGAAAGGCAGGAAAAGACTCACACTCAGCACTAAAGGTTTAGCCTGAGCCCTCCAATCCAATGTCAATATTTGTCTCTTTCGAAGCCTCTGCGCGTTCCGTGCGCCGCGGCCGCCGCGCCGCGGTTTGTTTGCGCCGCCCGAGCCTCCCGAGTCCCGAGTCCCGACTCCCGCCGCCGCACCCGCCGCCGCACCCGCCGCCGCCGCCGCGCCAAATCGCCCAACATCCTCCAGGGACCGAGCAAAACGATTTGTTGTGAATGAGGATATCTATTAACGTTGAATATGAAAAAAAGAATACCTACATTGGTATCCGGAATATGCCGTCCTAGACCGCCACTGTACAAAAATGATCTTTAAATGCTTTTTACATTATCTGAGGGCTGCTTCTCATTTAAATATCGATTAAGTGAAATACTATAAAGTATATAGTATAGCTGAAAAGATGCTTTACTAAAAATAAAGTGAAGACGACGAAGCTATACGCGGCGTAGTCTAAGTAGCGAGCGTGACTACGAAATAACGTAGAGCTACTACGCGGTTCCGAACGTACTACTACGTCATATTACGTTTACACGCGGCCGCGCCTAAATATTCTTTATTGCTATATCTGGGTAAGATTGATTGAAGAACCAATTTCCATGAAATTTTTTGCACATACTTTTAGTTACATTTTGAACTCTTTAAACCCTAAAACACGCTAATCGCTTTCAGTAGTTTTTTCGTTTTTTATAAAATAAAAAAATATCAATTCAAATATGAGATCCGTGGGGTCCGGATAAGAATTTAAAAACATTGAATAATTTATTCACCCTTATGTAATTTTTTAATCCAATTCAAATCTCTACAATAATAATTATTTTAAATTAGATAAAGTACCTGGGCATTTCTACAGACGGGCGAAATTCAGTGGCAATTTAAAAATAAAATATACCCCAGCGAAGTAGGCTGCTCAAATTATTTTAGCCACAACTATGTATGGGTACGCAGTGTGAGAGCATAGAAACGTTTTTGAAAATATAATATAAATACCTGAAAAAAAATCCGAAAGTCATAAAACCTGACATCGGTGGGGTGTCCTGTTGCCCGAATTCATGAAAGAGTCACTTGTTACAAAGTAATATTTGATTAATTTATATATATTCACGCCTTAGTGATGAGTATATTAAGGCTGTAGTTACCATGAAAAACCAAAAACTTCTATATTTTTTATAATACACCACTCTGAATGAGCGTCCTGAAATTCTCCCTGATTTCGATGGTGTTTACAAATCATCACCCACAACCATAATGATTAACTTTTCGCACTACCTGAAGTACTCTGCAGCTTGATATAGTCATGGCCTACACGCCGCGAGCCAGAAACCTGTGCCCAGCCGACATTTCAGTAATTTTTTTCAGGATAATTGTGACACTCGGTGGTTTTGGGTACCCCTCTGTCCTGAATTCGGTGTAGGTAAAAAATTTCTAACCGTAAGAAATATTTAACTTTCAACTAGTGCCATGCACTCGTCATCGGGTTGGTATTATTTGATGTACAGATGATTGTTGTGCTGTTTTTGAATTTCGAGTTAAATTTTGATTTGTACTCTTTTGTGATTTCGCTGCTTCTGATATCGGTGGTTTTCGGTGGTTTTTTATACACCGAAGTCAAAAAAACATCCACCAAAATCAGATTTTTACTTCGACCGAGTGCTAAAATAGCTCATATTACACATTTTTGTGATAATATTACTTATTTGTGGTATATAATCAGTGGTGGTAAACAATATGCATTTAAATTTGTACCATTTTTGTGTTCCTCTGACTCAACTTTTTCGGAGGGTAGTATGAAAATTAATATTGAACACCGGTACAGCGCTGTACCGAGTTGAGTCAGGTGGGTTTAAATACTAGTTTACCCGGCGAACTTTGTACCGCCTAATATAATACTATTTTGTGCATGTACCTTCCAGAAACCTTCTTCTTAAATCACTTTATCTATAAAAAAAACCGCATCAAAGCATACATACACAGAAGCTTCTCGCTGTAGCGATTTTGTGTTATAAATGTACTGATATTATGTACAAACAAACTTTGCATTTGAATAAAAAAAAATAAGTAAATTATCGTTATTGTTATTATACTTATAAAAATGTTTATAATGCTTAAACGTTATCCTTATTATTTTGACTATTAAAATTAATTAAACATTAATTTTAATACGAGAGTGTCCGTATTTATCATTGAATATTTAATTACAGTATAAAGTTATTCAAAATTTATGTAAATATTTTCAGATATACTTTAAATTATTATTAAATATTTTTTAATTCTTAAAGCTCTTCTTGAAAATATACAGAGTTCAAAGAAAATATATACTCCGAAAATACTGTTACCAAATCACACAAAAAATATAAAACACGCAAATGTTTTTCAATGAGCGCTGCTTACTACTACAACTATTTATACTGTGTAAATAAAAATTTATTCAAAATTTTAATGATAAATTGTATGGGATTGTGCTTTCGGTGGATAGATTTCAGATTTCAGTGGTAAAATTGTGATTCGGTGGGTAATTTTTCTGATTTCGATGGAGACAAAATATTTGAGGTCAGTTTTTTCTGAAACTGTTATCTTTTGAAGTGGGCCAAAACAATATTTGAATACAGAATTAGCTCTTTTGTATGGTTTTTAATCATGAAGTCTCTAGGTCAAAATAAAAAAAATGGCACCGAAGTCAGAAAAATCTGTTCACTTTGTAGAAATGCTCACCTATTAATTTATCGACCTCCTATACTTACAATTTTCTCAGCATCTCAGCAATCTTGATGGTGAGAAAATTGTATAGGTAAGTATGTAATTGATGATAAGAACCTGAAGGTTATACGATGCGAGCTTTCGTACAGCAGTGTCTTTGTGGAACCTAGGCTGCACGCAGCGAAAAAGGTCGCACTAGGGCAGCCCGCTGTGCCACAGCCACTCTTTTAGCGAGGGCACGCTTCAACTCTGCGCCTAATGTCCGACACGAGCTTCACTAGCCTGGCTGTGCAGAGCGCAAGGTACATAGAAAATTTTTAGCTTTCCAATCGCCTTTTTTTATTACGTACCGACGTACCCCGGGACAAAGTAAGAAGGTAAGGTATGTAATAAAATTCCATGGCCATTGGGATTCAATGCTAACAAAAACAATTTTAAATTTACTTACTGCTATGTACTCAAAATCCAGCCATTGTCTACACAACAGGATTGCGTCAAAATATTATATGTAAACGATTTTAAAAGAGGCGTTCTCAAATTAATAATTTGTGTCAATGATGGCAGCAAGAGTCGCACGCCTTAAGCCGCATAGCTAGGTCGTTTTCAATACGTTCGAAAAGATACATAGGTACGTATTTTGTTTCAGTTTTTTAAAGTCAGAAACAAAACTGGAAGTGTATGACAGGAGAACACTCAAAGTTATCCGTTGTTGGTACATCCTGCTCCAAAATATCCCTAAATCTTAACATTATGGCGAAATAGCCGAATAACAGTGAAAAATGTCTTATTGTTGTGAATGGATGAATGCAAATATCTATTTTTATTCTTCGGCCCCGCGACCATCTGTTCTTTGAGCTATGTGCCCTGCCCATTGCCACTTAAGTTTCTCAATTATTTGAGCTATGTCGGTGAATTTAGTTCTTCTGCGGATCTCTCCATTTCTGCTAAGATCGTGTAGAGAAACATCGAGCATAGCGCTTTCCATTGCCCTTGTCTATTTTATAAGCTGTGTGCTTATTCTGAACTGTAATGAATGTTTTGCTAAATATACAAGTGCTTATGACCTAGAGATGACAATGAACGTCCTGAAATTGTGAAGATGACACGTGAATTCACTAGTACTTATCCTAAAAAAAATAAAGGTTTTATAAATAAAAGAAAAACAGTACTCGCCTTTATAAAAAAAATTAAAAATCCTACATTGATGCCACTCCAACATTTGCGCAAACCAATAAGTTTACAAGTTCGTGTTTTCTCAAATTGAATATTCATTTGTGTTTCTCGACAAAGAAAATTATCTGAATTAGGAACGCCGCAATACTTTACCAAATAAAATTCATTTGAGCCAGTGTAGAAATTAAGATATTAAAAAAAAAGTAGATTATATTACAAGGGCGTAAAGTAATGTAAAGTATGTATGAGGGTGTCAAATTAAAACCCGAGTGCCGTGAGAGTGTGCAAACTCGGGAATAAACCCTTATTCATAAAAAAGTAGATACGTAGGTAAACCTACGTAATTATGTTTACCCAATCAGCCAGTTTGTTTTTAAATCTACTTTACTTATTTTTGTAACAATAATTAATAAGGAAACTAAAATTGTACCTAGTAAATACTCAATATTACTACTAAAAACACGTAGGTAGTTAAAGAATGATAAGATTTACCGCTTTTTTTTTCAATGTCAGTCTCGGCACAGATGCACAGATTAAATTAATTTAAAATTTTGTTTGCTTTTTCTTTTACTTCGAATTCTACATCTGCAGCATAATTGTCCTGGGGACAATAAATAATGTATGAAAATTCATAACTTCGGCTATTATAAACCGGAAGTCAACTGTAACCAAATTGTAGTTTATTCAACAAGGGTGTAAAGTGATGTATTATGTACGAGGGTGGTCTTGTTAAAACCCGAGCGCATAGAGAGTTTCAAGGGTTTATTCCCGGAAGTAGTGAGGGAATAATGACTTGAAACTTGAACAAGCAAGGATTTTGACCTCACCCGAGGCAGAATAACTTTACCGCCAAGTTGTATATACTTACTGCTTATTATTCCATTCGACGAGAAAATTCACATAAAAAAAGCAGACCCTATTTACCTACCTAATTTTGCTGACTTAATCAGCTAGCATGTTTCAATCCCACTTTATTTCAATCATAAATTTTTGTAGCAATAATACAATATAATGCATCATAATTGCCCAGAGGTCAACAATAATGAATGTATGGAAATTCATAATTGACCGGCTATAAACCGCATGTGAATAATGAGGAACTTTACGACTAGAGAACAGTAATCAAAAAGTCGACTCGAGCGGATGGGAAAAAAGGACCTTTAAGGTCGTAGCTCACTTACACGACTCTGTTCCCACCCAACAAAAATTATGTTAATAAAATATGGGCTCTAAACATTGCTCTATAGATATATTTTACATTGGTATCATAAATTAGCAGACAGCTCGGCGAGCTTACTGCCACCGTTAGACTGCTCGGTAGGTAGTTGACGCCCCGCTGGCCGCACGTTATTAGACGAGCGGTCGGCGCGGTGTCTGCTAGCAGTCGCCGCGCGCGCCGTCGTCGCTGCTAGTGAGTCAGATCTATCAAGATTTCGCACGTCTGGCCGTCTGCTAGCTGTCGCCGCGTGGACTGATGGATGATTGCCTGCTAGCTGTTGCCGCGTGGACTGCGAGCAGTCGTCTTAGTTTGGGGAGGTGTTAGGTGGGAGCGGTGTTGGTTCAGAGTCGTGTAAGTGGGCTACGACCTTTAGAATGTAGAGTCGTATAGTGCCACGTAAGGTGTTGCACTCACCTACTTTATCAGTGCTGTAGCTCGTAGCCCCCATCATTTGTTCGGTTCTCGAGGCAGGGTTGCTTTATCTTTAAAATTATATATTATTAACTTATATTGCGAGCACGTGCATCACTCGTCCAATGGCATTATATGAATGTCCGTATACAACAAATTATAATTGATATAAAATTAAGTAATAATAATAAATAAATAAACTGTATCTAGGGTGCCCGAAACATAATACAGAGACGAAAATTACACCCAGAACGGGAAACAAACACCGATATTCATCATAACAATATTCGCCCCGCCGGGAATCGAGCCTGGTGCACCCGCGTCTCAGTCCACATCACTGCTATGCAGCTATGGAGCAGTCAAAATGAGATATTATACACTAGAAAAACATATGAGGATTCGTAAAATATTATCACATTAGATACTCGATAGATACTTCTTTGTTATAAATACGACAGTGTGATAACGTCATCTAACAAAGTTGTTTACCACTGTCAGAAAAAGAAGATTGGCCCTTTGGTAGATAAATGGGAGCCAGGTCCTTGTTATTTATAGCCTAAAAGAACAGTCCGCAAATGACCTACGCGAGCAATTTATTTTCTTGCTAATTATTTTATAGAAGACCCGTTACATACAGGTATCATATTAACAATATAAATATTATGAGTATCTTTCACATTTTTTACCGAAAAAAGAAACTATATTTAGGTAGGTACCTATGTAAATTTTACTCAAAAATTGTTTTGTTTTATATGTATATGAAGCGTAAAACAGACAAAGGTTAGATTTAGACCAGTTAAAAATGTAAAAATATGTCACCGTAAAACTAAATCTTTAATTAAATGATTACCCTTTCCGACGAATCGTAAAATACCTTCTAAGTACAATATCTTGACGATCACATTATACTTTGACATTTTATAATACAACTTTGTATGTAATAGTGTGAAATAAATGAATCTAATCTAATCTAATCTAAGAATAAAAGGCAGGTAGGTACTTACAGAATTAGTTACTGTTAAAGCCAGCTACTGTAGAAGACTTATCTTTACTAAGTATTTATTGAAAAAGACCCTTTACGTTAAAACGAATAAAAACAGTTTAATTTCTTCCATTATGTAAATAGGATCCATCCACTCCTACCGGAGATTAAACACTTTGAACTAATTTGAATTTGTCTGGGTACTTTGATTATACCCAAATTTAAAGCTATATATGTATGTAATGAGTACGCAATAGCACTCTTTACTAAGTACCATACTGAGCTGTAATATATGATAGATGTTTGAAAATAGTAATTCGGTACCCTATTACTTACATAAAATAATTAATTGTTGAAACAAAAATGTCTGAAATTGTTCGCATTTTACTATAGAAACAATTCTTATTATAAATAATATATATATACTAGCTTTTGCCCGCAGCTTCGCAAGCGCTTTATTATAATAATTGTAAATTAATTGTTCATTTGTTTTGTTAAGTATACTCTCTAATCTGTAGTTATACTCAGAAATATCAGGAAATCATTTTACTTTCACGTCATCATTTTACTTCATTTTACTTTCACGTTTGTTTCTCAACAATTTCTCTAGTTTTTAAGATTACTTTTTTTTGTAAAACTTTATCGGCTCTCTAGGTCTATTTGTTAGTTAAGTTTTTTTTGTTTTTCTCGTTGTTACCATATGACTGTATGTTGCCAAAATAAAATAAAATAAAATAAAATAAATAAATCATTTCTAATTTCTAATCCAAACCCCTAAAGAAATCAATATCAAGCAGTTTCTTTTTACAATACAAAAATCTTTAGCTGTTTGGGCTGCAAGCTATAATATCCGTATTTCTGAATACAAAAACTAACCTTAGCCTTTATGCATAACTCTGACGATTAAAAAAAAAATCCAGTTCATCTACGTTTACTTTCATCATCATCGTCGCTCGGTACCGATAGACGTTCACTGCTGTATATTGGTCTTGCGCGACTCTTATCCAGTATACTTTAACAACCATTTCTTTTTTCATACAAACAGTTAAGCCCTGTATCAGCGTTCGCAAAAACTAAGAGGACACCCCTTTATAATAAACTTTATGTCCACCATGGGGTGATTATCAGGAACCGAGTTTTAGGTCTGTCCAAGCTTATATCTCTATAACTGTTGTCTTTTGAATACTGTTTTTTTTTTTGTACAATAAGTAAGTCGGTAGGTTCTTAGAGCATCACATAATTCAGTACAATATATTATAGGATTTTCACAATGTTTTTTTGAAGATGAAAATTCTAAGTTCTTTGGCGCGTCCATAACTTACTTTTTTATTTCTGATATTTCTAAATGACCGAAATAACAAATTACAAATGCTATATAAATGTATTACATTATAAATACATCTGAGGAAATTGTGATTAAATTTTGGTTAATTATTTACTAGGATTTTTGGCTTACGACCCCAAAAAGTTCTGTCCGTCAAAAAATTCTAATTTCTTTGGCGCGACAAAACCATTGATCTTACACTGCTTTAACGAGACGCACCTCTGTCTATTGACCACTCCCCGCTCTAGCTAGTCCCCCGCCAACAAATACAGGAAGCAGAGTTGCCTCGGGTATCACGGCGACAAATTAAAATTTATTTTCATCTCACCTGTGGACTTTGGTCCAGTAAGTGTCTAATTTCTTCGATATCCCTTTTTATGTTAATATTTACAATCATTTAATTCTCAATTTTTGTGTGAATTGTATTATTAAAATTATATGCACGTGGCAATAAGAGGTTTTATTAGCGCTAATGCTTTTTTTTTAAATAAAAAAAAATACAAGATTTCTAATTTCTTTGTCCCTAATTTCGTTGTATTTCTTTGGCATTTTGCGCCAAAGAAATTAGTTTTAATCCAAAGAAATTAGATTCAGTACAAATAAATTATAAAACTTATGTCAAGTCGAGTATTATAAATATAACTTCATGTACTGTACGGCGTTGCCCTACATTTTAGTGTTAATTCATCAAAACCTCGCGCCCGCCTCGCGGCCGACGCGCACCTGTAGAGTTCAGTCGTTAATCAACCGCGGTATCAATCATATCATCCCCCCATCATAGTATTTAAAGTTATTTTGGATAATATACTCAGTTTATTAAGTTAATTGAGTTGTATCATTTATCATATCAATCAGCTTAGGTATCGGACACATCAGACCGTGTATCTAGGCACAGATGAACGGACACTAGCAGACCGTACATGTACAAATATAGTAAACCATAACCAACAAGGGCTTTCGATTGAAGTTTTTTTATATTTGTTGATTCTGCTCATATTTTTATTAAAAATTTCAAGATGTAAAATGAAATGTGCGCTTAAAATTTATAATCGCCCGATCGAGAAGCAACATTCAAGACAGTAATTTAGGAAGGAAAAAACGAACTAAAAAAGAAAGACTTAAAATAGACGAAGTATGTTTTATTAATTGAAATGACAACATAACAAGCCTGCGTAATCAAATATTGAATATCGCCGTTATCTTTAAGGAAACACCTGGTCATAAGAAAAGACTTATAATTTAACATAAACACAAATATTTTGATTATGCATGTTTAAAATACCAATAATTAAAGTTAATTTGAAACAAACCTTTTTTTGTTTTTATTATCTGCCGCTTGTTTGTTGCAGATATTAAAAACTTGCTTGTTATAAAATTTAAAACTAATTTCTTTGAACACGATTATAATTTCTGTGGCAACATTTCTAATTTATTTGGGGGCAATTCTAAGATCTTTGGCAGTTTCTCTAATTTCATTGGACAAAAATCTAATTTCTTTGGGCAAAATCTAATTTCTTTGGGGGAATCTAATTTCTTTGGCAGTCATATTTTAGAACGCTAAAACTTCGAAATGGCTCGATCAATTTTAGGGCGAAACACATTATTTTGTAGGTTTTGACTACGTCTACAATGTATGTTATTTTTTGTAGAGTAAATATTTAAAAAAAAATGCGCCAAAGAAATTAGTAATTTTAAGCCATTTTCTGATAATCACCCCATGATGGATTTTAAAATTTCTAACTTTTTCGTATTCAGAACCCCCAATATCCTAACAAAACCAACATATCGATTTACATTTTGCATTTATATAAATTAAAATGATGATGTCTTTTTTGTAATAACGATTTCTAGAACCTAGTAACCACACCCATTTCGATTTGTAAGAAAAATAATAAGCGGTTTCGGTTTTTCATAAAAACTTAGTATCAAGGACTCCAGTAACTATAAAAAAGCAGTTATGATTATATTTAAACATCAAATATGGATACCATATTTGATGTTTTAATATTAATAGGAGCTTATTTTGAAAATTCAAGTTTCTAGTGTCAATAGTTTAGATTTAGCGATAAACTTGTTTTACCCTGTATAAGAACTCAGGGGCAAAAAAAACACTACTTATGATGTTTTTAATGCAAGATAATGTACAGTGTAAATTTCAACAGTCTTAATCCAGACGTTTAGGAGTTTCATACACACTGTTACATACTGTATACGGCGTCCCGTTTGTTTTTCGTAATTAGCGCCCCCACCAATCTAGAAACATCACCCATTTCGAATCAAAGATAATCTACAGTGTAAATTTCAACTTTCTAAATCCAGACGTTACACCCTGTACACGGCGTCCCGTTTGTTTTTCGTATTTAGCGCCCCTAACAATCTAGAAACATCACCCATTTCAAATCAAAGAGAAACAAAACACAAAAACAAACTTTAACACCCTGTATCAAGGATTTCAGGACTAATAAACGCAGTTTTGATATCATATTTGATGTTGTAATATTATAGGAGCTTATTTTGAAAATTTCAAGTCCCCAGTGTCATTAGTTTAGATTTTAGCAAAAAAACATATTTCACCCTGTATAAAACCTCAGGGGCAATAAAAAAAAACTAAATCATTTGTGATGTTGGTGATATAAAAGGAATCCACAGTCTAAATTCAACATTCTGAACCCAGTAGTTTAGGAGTTTTATACAAACTGTTACATCCTGTATACGGCGTCCCGGTTAAGTTATCCCAAAGTCTTAGTGGGTGCCTACGTCACGTAAAGAAGCTACTGTCCAAATTTCATATTTCTATCTTAAGCGGTTTCGGCTGGGCGATGATGAGTGAGTGAGTGAGTAGATCAGTGGTATTTGGATTTTATATATATAGATTTACCCTTGATTTTCTACTTGTATAGTATATACATAATGCTTGTACGTACACTGTGCAGTTTTATACAAGCAAAACGTCTAATAAAGTTTATTCTAATCAAACCATTGCAAAAGCTGCCTTGCTTTATTTTGTGTACCCATTTAGATAATAAATTAAGGTACAATATTATTCTTAAAAAACATCAATTCCAATAATCCCGAGAGTCTGCCATGTTTTAATATTCTCCGGAAAGGAAAATTACTAAATTCCAGGGAAATCCCGCTCAGGGGAATTTAAAAGTAAAATATATTATATATTGTTTATTTATGAATTGAGTGGAACTATTTATTATATACAACCTGTCCCGACGAACTTCGTATCACGCCTTACAATTCTTAAAAAACTTCTCACCTATTTTTCCATATTTTCTCACCTTTTCAAACCTTTCCTGGACTACTACAAACATTTTAAGACCATAATCAGCTAAATCGGCCCGGCCGTTCTCAAATTTTAGCGAAACTAACGAACCACGATTTATCAATCAATCAATATATATAAAACTCTTCCGTTACTGACTTACTGACTGACTGACAGACAACGCAGAGCCGAAACTACTGGGCGAAGCGGGCTGAAATTGTGCATGTAGGTTCCTTAGGGACTGTAGGTGAGCACTAAGAACGGATTTCCCGAAATTCTCACGGGAACGGGAAAAAACAGGATTTTTGTGTTTATGAGAAAACTGCACGGGTGAAACCGCGGGGCTGCCTCTAGTCAATATATATATAACTCTTCCGTTACTGACTGATGGACTGACTGACTGACTGACTGACTGACTGACTGACTGACTGACTGACTGACTGACTGACTGACTGACTGACTGACTGACTGACTGACTGACTGACTGACTGACTGACTGACTGACTGACTGACTGACTGACTGACTGACTGACTGACTGACTGACTGACTGACTGACTGACTGACTGACTGACTGACTGACTGACTGACTGACTGACTGACTGACTGACTGACTGACTGACTGACTGACTGACTGACTGACTGACTGACTGACTGACTGACTGACTGACTGACTGACTGACTGACTGACTGACTGACTGACTGACTGACTGACTGACTGACTGACTGACTGACTGACTGACTGACTGACTGACTGACTGACTGACTGACTGACTGACTGACTGACTGACTGACTGACTGACTGACTGACTGACTGACTGACTGACTGACTGACTGACTGACTGACTGACTGACTGACTGACTGACTGACTGACTGACTGACTGACTGACTGACTGACTGACTGACTGACTGACTGACTGACTGACTGACTGACTGACTGACTGACTGACTGACTGACTGACTGACTGACTGACTGACTGACTGACTGACTGACTGACTGACTGACTGACTGACTGACTGACTGACTGACTGACTGACTGACTGACTGACTGACTGACTGACTGACTGACTGACTGACTGACTGACTGACTGACTGACTGACTGACTGACTGACTGACTGACTGACTGACTGACTGACTGACTGACTGACTGACTGACTGACTGACTGACTGACTGACTGACTGACTGACTGACTGACTGACTGACTGACTGACTGACTGACTGACTGACTGACTGACTGACTGACTGACTGACTGACTGACTGACTGACTGACTGACTGACTGACTGACTGACTGACTGACTGACTGACTGACTGACTGACTGACTGACTGACTGACTGACTGACTGACTGACTGACTGACTGACTGACTGACTGACTGACTGACTGACTGACTGACTGACTGACTGACTGACTGACTGACTGACTGACTGACTGACTGACTGACTGACTGACTGACTGACTGACTGACTGACTGACTGACTGACTGACTGACTGACTGACTGACTGACTGACTGACTGACTGACTGACTGACTGACTGACTGACTGACTGACTGACTGACTGACTGACTGACTGACTGACTGACTGACTGACTGACTGACTGACTGATTTTTTGATTGATTCTGACACATTGCAGGCTTGAATCACTTGATCGGCTAAACGTGGGTCCGGCTCTTGAGCTGGTACCTCTGCCTAACCCTTCGGGGAATAAAAGGCGTGATATTATGTGTGTATTTATTAATTATAATTCCAAGGAATAGATAACTATAGACAATATAACTTAAAAAAAAAAAAAAACAAATGGGAATTTACGAAGACTTTTTAAAAACCACTTTCAAACAGACCTAGAGAGCTGAGCAATAAAATAACAGCAAAAACCTAGTCCGTGCGACGAATAGTTCAGTCATTTGGTGTTCAAAAAAAGTTTAGTAACCACAGCTTTACTGGCTTTACATAAAGTAATACATTATAGAGTAAAGGTAAATAAACTTCTCTGTAGGTACCTATATATAAATTCTAATAACAGCCAAAAAACAACGCAATGACTCATTACGTAAAACGTGGTAAAACACTTTTTGATTTCAAATTTCTATCCTATTAATTATTAATTAATACGATTTTTACAGCCTTTACAACAAATAAAACTCAACTTATACCTCATTAAGAAAAACAAAGGACATGGGAAAACAACAGCGAACTTGTAAATTGAAAACACCAGTTTGATTGCGGTTATTTCTCTGGTCATTCTTAGGGTTTCCAGTCACGTTGTATTTATTTATTTTAATAGTGAAAATCTCTAAATAAACTTAATCAAGAACATATACCTACTCACTTATAGGTCGTTACATTTCGTCTGTTTCTGTTATTAAAAAACAAGTTGGTTCACATACATTAAAGTAAGTACCTAATATACAATACAGAAGGATACATTTAAGGTAAATCTTTATATACTCTTATTCCAAACATATAGATTACGATTACAACCAGTACATTTAACTTATAGTTACATTAACCCCAAAGTGGGGTAAATGTAACTTTTAGTGCTCTAATTCAACAATACTGTAATTTATTTTATTTTTAACGTTATTAATGGCGAAACTATTTAATGAAAGGCGTGGAATAATTTAAATTACGTTCCTATAACGTAGCTAATTGTAGAGAAAGACAAAGTAACAATTTATTAATTTTAAGTTACTTTTGCCCCGGGTGACCTTACCTAAATACATTACAGAAGGATATTCAATCAGAGCGATAGCACAAGTTGTGAAGGTAGTTGAGAACATAATCGAGGGCACTGTGCGGTGTGCGGGGAGTCGTCGTGTCTGCAGTGTGGAGTCCGCGGCCAGCGCAGCACTTTCTGTTCTCACTCTTTCTGCTGCTTGTAGCAGAGATAACATGCTCCGAGGGACATTGTCTAGTGTCACAAGGATTTTTAATAATTAATTTGTACTTATCTGCATTTTAGATTTTAGCTCTGCTGTCTCTGTTTAGACATTTGTTATAAAACTAACTAGGTATTCTCATTCCAATTTTCATTTTTTTTTTTATAAACAGTATTTCATTAGTTAGCCAGCCCATTTAACTTTGTAATGGAATAAGGTAACTAATTTAACCATCTTCCAAGGATCGTAGCTAGATGTAGTTCTGATGACACTACAATAATATGATACTGTCGAGCTGATCTGATGATGGAACCAGGAAATATGAACTGGAGCTTCTGATGAAACATCGTATCTTATCTGTGTTTGGACTTGTTAGAAAGTCTTGCAATGGACTTTGAACACGATTAGGTAGAAGGTCTGATGATGCGAATCATTGCCGTGTTTGGACTTGTTAAAAAGGTATTGTAATTAACTTCGGACAAAAAATAAAGAATTAATGACAATATAAAAAAAATAACAAAGAATAGAAGAAGAAGAAGCGTGTTTTTTTATCTATATATTTATCATGTATAATGCTGTAGTTTCCTGTTATTTAAGAAACATTAGCAAAGCCTTCATAATGAGTGCCTACCTGTAGCATCATAGCAGACGTAACGACCTGTCGACTACAAATTTTTAGGCAAAGTAATACTAGATGAATTGAATTTCGGTCCTGCAAAAATGATTGAGACCCTTGAAAACTAAACCCATTTGCTTTTTCATAATGTTGTTAGTAGAGTGGTGACCTCAATTCCCGATAGCTTGCTACTTCCCCTACAAACAAACAGAATGAAACGAATTTGCGAGTGGTGTCCTATTTACGGTCGCTGGGCCGGTTTCTTGTTGCCTCTCTCTAATCCTTTAAGGTCTTACTAATTATACGTCCTGTGAACCGAAACTAGAACTCAGCGAACTAATTTGAAAGACTGCGAGTGGACGTAGCCGGACGTTGAACTCTACGTATGCGTTGCGTATTTTTCCACTATGGCAATAATGAGGCTGACTGCGTCAACCGAATACGGTACTTGGCATATATATTTTTTTATTTTATTTTTTATATTATGGTAATAAAATTAAATAAACGGCCAAGTGAAAGGACTCGCGCTTAGAAGGTTCCGGTACTAATATAATTAGGTTAAGAAACACAAAGAATTAATATTTGGCTGTATGCTAACTATCAATGTTCCTTTGCCTGCCCAGAACGGGCGAATAAAAAAAAAAGTTTGAACGTTGGTTCCGAAACAACGTGTTTTGTTAGCGGGCTTTAAAACAATAATCCAATAAACTTATAACAACCGTACAACGTTGCCGGGCTTTAAGCCCACCCTTTGAACCTAATTTGTGAACTTGGCATTGGCAAAATACTCCACTGAAGTCCATTAAATAAAAATAATAATAACAATAATTAATTAAGTATTATGATATGGCGACGATTTTTATTGTCTTGGTACCTATAAAGCGTAATTTGTGTAAAATTGACTAGCTTTAGCATAGTTTTCAGAAGTTACAACTGATCGTTATTTGGTGTCTGTTGACCAGGTCGATTTCTCAGTACAAAGTTGGAACAAAAAAGGAAGATTTTGGCACATTTTTTGCATTTATCTCTAAATTTACGTAATTTTTAAAGTTTTTTTCATATGTTTGTATTCTTTGGACATCTAGAAAAATTTCGTGCAAACAATTCATTTAAATGTATTAAGCCGTTTTAGAGAAAAGTGCCTTTGACAGACATACAGACTGACGGACGGATTAGGCAATTTGGGTGAAAATCAACAAGCTGATTATTTTTATCATTACGGTGGATTTTTTTATTTTTAATGTTATTGACATATATATTAACCGTCTTATTCATAAAGATACAGTAGATTTTAAGTAGCGTTACTGGAGGTCTACTTCTCTGGTTTGTTGTATGGTAAATACGTGACATCCAGTAAATGGATTTTTGTGTTTATGAGAAATCTGCGCGAGTGAAACCGCGGGGCAGCCTCTAGTATTATAATAAAATGATACGCATATCGATTTAAGTCAAAATCGTGAACGTGATTGTAGGAGAAGACACTTTACGAGTGAAATTGGGTTCAGGACAAGCCACCGTGATGATAAAATGACACTTTGTAAATTTTTTTTTAGGTGTTATAGAAGCCCTTTCTCAATGATTTTTTTGCCAAGGTGGAGAAGTACATACACTACTATAAAAAAAATATCTTAATGATAAACGAGCACATTGCACTATCGAAATCACGTTTGCCATGTTTTTTTTTCGCTTGGGATTTTCACCCATTTAATAAAGCCCAGGGACGAGTACCCGAAACCTTAAAAAAGACCAATACCTAATATTTTTTAATAATAAAACCAAATTGAGTTTGATCTCTAAAAATAGAGTAATTAGCGCCTAATGTTTTTTCAGTAAGTAATACATTTTTGGTAAAGCAATTCGTCGCAAGTCGTCACAAACTTAACATGGAATTAAGACTTATTCACAATAATATTTCTCTAAAAAAAATCAGTCAAATAGCGTATTGTCACTGGTGCAGGGCATGTCATTCGGTCGGTCCTAATTATATTATGGAAAGATTCTGTGTATGGAAAAGCGCTGTGTCAAAGCTTTGAGAAGAATTTGGAATCTCTATATACTTAAACGAAATGTGTAAAACGAGTTTTGTTCTGGTTCGTAAATTTTGGGACCCCGTAAGCTGTAATATAGTTATATACTGTAATATTCCTATCGTTATTTAAGAACTAGTCGACCCGGTTAACTTCTGTAAGTATTTTGTGCATGTATTATACTTATATAAAACTTCCTCTTGATCGCTCTAACTATTAAAAAAAACGTATAAAAATACGTTGAGTAGTTTTAAATATTTAAGCATACATAAAAACAGACGCGGGAAGTGACATTATTTTATATTATGTAATTGATAATAAAAAACGCTTTGACGATATGGCGTTGCAGTGTTAAAGCAGTAGTAGTGAATTTCTTTAACTTAAAAATAATTCACGACTCGAATAATACGTGTGAATTTTAATTCCATAATTTAAAAAAACATTGAACTTATAAATTTATGAAACATGATAAACCATTTCTAGCACCTAGGATACTTAGGTTAGGGAGTTTCTACATAGTAGGGTGTAATGTTTTATTTGCATCAATTACACAGAAAAAGCAGAAATATGAGTTGAGTATTATATTATGAGTTTAAGAGTAATAGATACATAAATAATACTGGAGGGTAATTCCAGGGTAATTGGAGGCTATCGATATTATAATGCTTTCGAAGTATCTATAGGTGATGAGGCATAACAATAATAAAAGGCATACATTTTTAATTACAATGTGCGGATCAGTAACGAATTAACAAAATGTAGCTAAATGACAGTTATAATTACGCAACATGATCATTTCTATATTGACCTGTCTGTCAGGCAGGTAGGATAAGTATAATCCACTCGGTAGATTGCGAGTTGCGAGCTCGGGCGCAGTGTCCCGTGACAGCCTCTCCCGTCATTGATGGCACTATAAATGGGCTCCCTTATTGCTGGAGTAAACGAGGGAAAATGGAATGAAACGCGAGGTTTAAGTATTCAGTCATGCATTTATTTGTAAGCTTACTTACCAAACTTAACCAATACTCGTAAAAGCTTTGTGATCCCCGCTTCTGCTACCATCCATTTATATCCACACTTTCTGGAATAATTATATTATTTAAGTAGCAATAACATGATTAGGTCCAACGATTCGTTCGATTACCGGTATCAGAAATCAATAAGCCATAATATAGGATATTCGAGTAACTTCAGCAGCAACTCAGGCAATATAAAGTTATTTATTAGATGTAAGTAGTTACTAATGTGCTAAATTTAGTAACTAAAAAATTAGTAACCAAAATGATTAGTTTTTTATGTCACTGCAAGACGAACTACAAAAAACTCATCATCTCAGCCAAAACACGTCCTCTGATAGGAGGCATTTTATATTATAGTTTCCGCACCTTTGTATTGTTGCATTGATTTTGTTGCACTGATTCCCGGTCCCGGCCCTGTCTCCCGGGATTAGACACGTTGGTTGACCCCGGAATTTTTACTGCTTATATTCCTGCTTTGTGGACAAAAGTCTGCGACCAAGTCTGCGACATATTTCTTAAATGTTTTTGTTAGCTTCATCAGACACCCGCATTTTGTAGGTAGGTACCTACCACGACTTAACTTAGCACAGCCTAGCGGGAGGTTTTAGTGTTTGCGAGCCCCACCCCACATACGTGGGGGGGGGAGCGTCGGGAAATGCGATAGGCATTCAGATTCAGACAGACCACGGTTACGTTACGCGTTGAGCGTTCGCATTTTAGTATAGAAAGCGCCTCTGGCGGAAAGTAGCAAAACTAATGTAGCTGGCGGACTCGGACGGCGTAACAATTCCAGATTTTTTGTATCGGAAAATACATCATGTTCTTAAGTATGTTCTTAACTCGGGCGCATGAGACCATATACTTACAAAAGTATTACGCCGTCCGTGTCCCCCACTGTACATAAAGAATTACCTAACGCGTAGTTAGGGCACTGGTCGCAATTGAATCAACGGCTTATAAATCCGCAAAATTCTAAGCAAACGGATAGGTCTCTTCAGCAATCTTCTGAATTCTATTGTACAGAACCCTTTAAATAAACCTTACTGCTGTACACAAAATTAAATGTTTTATTTTCTGTACACACAATATTAAGATTGCCAGCCAGTATAAGTCATAGAGCACATCCGCCCGTCCCTGATTACAGCGTTAAAACGCTGACAATTTAGTCAGAATGCCTATGTAATTAGGTATGTATGTATAATAACTTAATTAAGGCGTGTTTCAAGCGTATGCTAAACTGTCCTGGTCCAGGCTCCTCGCTTGCGGAGGGCCTAATGAAGCTTCCCGTGGCAAACAAACTGCGGTCCCACCGCCGGTCCCCTGACATCCTCATTACGAGCAAATAGGGGACCCAAAACTATTAGCGTGTTACACTTATCTAACTACTTGTCGAGGTGATATATGAGAGATATGTCACTCAAAGTTGTTTTTTACTTTCGGCTGTTTTTGGTACCACTAGGACCGATAAACTAAAAAATAAATAAAAAAGGTAAAAATACTAAGCATCGAGTAGGTACTACTTGTACCTAGTTCTTCTAGCCGCGTTTCAGTATGTTTGATTAATATACTAGCTCTGTCCCGACGAACTTCGTATCGCGTTTTAGAATTTAATATGGAAAAAAGAAATTGTTGTTTAACATAATATATAAAACTGACTGACTGACTGACAACGCAGAGCTGAAACTACTGGGCGTAGCGGGCTTAAATCTTACAAAAGGGTTCCTTGGTAAGTGGAGGGGAGCACTAAGAAAGGATTTCCTGAAATTCCAATGGGAACGGGAAAAACGGGAATTTGGTGTTTATGAGAAAACTGCACATTGCTTACTGCATCATCAATTACAGCGACTTTAAAAATTGATATGTTATGATAATCACTGTGATAGTTTATTTAAATTATTAAACAAACAATCACTGAGATATATAGGTAGGCTGTGCACAGCAGTGTTGCCCGCGGTTTATTACCGCAGGCTAATTCCATACCAAATTTCTTTGAAATCGCTCCAGACGTTTAGACGTGATGAAGTAACAAACATACATACTCACAAACTTTCGCCTTTATAATATTATTAGTGAGATGAGATAAACGGCGGTTGTAGTGTAGGTATTATTCACGGTAGGATGTCACCATCTTGGATTAATTCCGTAAACGTAATTATTATTTTCGCCTGTCGATCTCTCAGTAGAAGATTTCTTTAAATTTTCTTAGCTTTACGTATTTTTAGTACTTGTTACAAAAAATCTTTCGTCGTATAAGTACATTTCATAAAGATTTGATAAGCTATTTAGTAGAAATGCTATTGACATCCTGTCAACCTGTGATCTCCTGTCCATGTGGACGGAGGAACAGATTAGTCATAATAAGGTTACGGACGAGTTAACGGAACCCTAAAAATTGTGTTTACTGTCCAAATAGAGATACAAAATAAAAAACCATTGTTCCATCTAAAATTTGTATAAGTAAGTAGGTACCTTTATTATTTCTTGAAATAAATTAGTTAAGTTACAATGGTGACGTAAGTACGAAATTCATTAGGTTGTATTGTATGAGATGGGTATTAAGAATGACGCGGCCGGGTGCGCCTGCTTGAGGTAGCGTATAGCAGAGTGAGTCATGCTCACTGTCCCTCACTCACTCGCTTGCCTGACTCGTTTGGCTTACAATACCGTGCGCCGGCGCATTGTGCTCTGTGACTGACTGCTGACTGCCCCTGCCTGCCGCCAGCGTGCACTACCGGACTAACTGCCGGCTGTGTCTACGGTCACATTCAGCTTAGTGGAACAGATGTTCCCAAACACTCGCTTTATTCTACAAAATTGTGTTTATAAATATAAAATCAAATCTATATAGTGACGCTGACTTCCAAACTGGTCATGCCAGAGACAGTTAAATACGTGTTAAAAGTTGTTTTGTCAACTTTATTTTACTACAGCTTGTTATCAGTTGTTAGAAGAATTCAGCAAAATTGGACTTAAGCTAGCTAGGAAGACCCTGAAAGAACAAGTGCCAGAAAATTCATACGAACCGTAAGTTTATTTTTATATCATCGTGTGTGTCTCTTATCCGTCTTACTAACTTCACTGATAAGAGCTGCTATTATGATTAGTAAAAGAAAACATAACAACGTTGTTCATTAAAAAAATATTTAGTTTGATTCTATTTGTTTTAATACGTTTTATAATAGCAAAGTAGTAGATGGTTTCCTAACTATTAATTCTTTGATTATTTACTCACGAAGGTTGCTCCTGCTGTTGTAAAAATAAAATGTTCGTTATTATTGAGACTTCGATTTTATTGGTATACCTACTTCGTCGACCACAGAATATCCTAATTTTCGACTCTGATTCCCAAGCATCACTGATTACTGAAGCCGCAGCTCGTTTGAGTTGAAGCACAGATTCAAGTCCAGTATTCATTCATATAGGTAATTATTCTAAATAGGTATTGATAAAAACTATTTCAGGTATTATATTATATTATTGCTTTGTCGTATACACAAGGCTACCTAAATTACAGGCTACCGCTACTTGTATCAGGCACTATTGCTATTTATAACAAACGAGCTTTCCCGGCTTACTTCGTTAGGCCATAGAATATAAGACACTACAAAAGATTTGGCTCTATAGACTATGTTCTTTTGACTGCCCAGAATGGCCGAATAAAAAACAAACAACAACAACAAACCACCTGTCAAAATATGTAAACAACGGAAAAAATATTGCACCTTGGCTTACATTATTTGAGTTTAGGTAAGGAACCCTAATTTTTTTGAAAATCTAATATAGCCTATGACACTCGGGGTTAATGTAGCTTCCTACCACTGAAAGAATTTTTCAAATCGGTTCATTATTTCCGGAGCCTATTCGTTACAAACAAACAAACAAACAAACAAATCTTTCCTCTTTATAATATTGGTATAGATTATAATATATAATCCAGCAAACATTCAGTAAATTTTTCATTGATACATTTTGTAAGATTTGAGCTCTTAGCCACTTTAGTATGTTAAAATTTTATAGCAGCTGCGAATTTATTCTTAAATAGCAAAGCGAATGTCTCTCCGTTTCAGTTGATTTCGTATGGCTACTACTTGTAATTGTACTGCAGAAAATGATAATTTATGCAAAACTTAAAAAGCGCCACAGATAAATAAGTCTCAGTAATTTAACGTTAAACTCACGAACATATAAAGCCACTATAAAATTTTACTGTTTAAATAACCTGGCTGATAATATTCCAAGTTCGAGTACGTAATAAAAAAAAGTAAATGAAAATTTACTCACACCATAAGTCTGTAAAGCAAAAGGAGGAAGCAACGTTATAGGAAAAAGTATAGGGGACTTCTACCTTAAAAATGACAAATTGGAACAAAAATTTATTACAAGACCGTCGATGTCGCAAAAGGTTATCAAAATTGCGCGATTGAATCGAATCCTTGTTATAAATAAAATATTTTTATCATATTAAAAGTCATTTCGTAAATATACCGCACAAATGTAATTATTCTAATACTAGCTGCCCCAGCGAACTTCGTATCGCGCCTTACAATTCTTAAAAAATTTTATTCCTAAACTTATCGTACAAATAATAAAAATATATAATTTATAAGTAATTGAATTCAAAAATTATTCTGTAATATAGTAGTCTCATCATACTCAGTCACATTCAACATACTGCCACCTGAAACACTGACTTGTTTGATGATGTATATTGTCCCAGGAGTCTAAATGTCTGAACACAAACCTTGATTGCACAGTTGAAAGATGAGAAACACAAGAAATTTTATTTAAAATAAATATGAATGAATGAATGATTCAACGCCGTATGTCACGATCGCGGTCGGAGCAGTTTGTCAAAAAGAAAGGCATAACCGCTAACTGTCCATTTATGCCAAATGTTTGTTTTTGTTATCCTATAATGCAACGTATTTTTCAATATCGCAAAATGTATGATAATCTACTTTGTTATTATTTACTTACTACAACCAGTTCAACCAACGAACTAAAAATTATAGTCGCAGAAAGTTTTTATTCCTAAACTTATCGTACAAATAATAAAAATATATAATTTATAAGTAATTGAATTCAAAAATTATTCTGTAATATAGTAGTCTCATCATACTCAGTCACATTCAACATACTGCCACCTGAAACACTGACTTGTTTGATGATGTATATATTGTCCCAGGAGTCTAAATGTCTGAACACAAACCTTGATTGCACAGTTGAAAGATGAGAAACACAAGAAATTTTATTTAAAATAAATATGAATAAATGAATGATTCAACGCCGTATGTCACGATCGCGGTCGGAGCAGTTTGTCAAAAAGAAAGGCATAACCGCTAACTGTCCATTTATGCCGAATGTTTGTTTTTGTTATCCTATAATGCAACGTATTTTTCAATATCGCAAAATGTATGATAATCTACTATGTTATTATTTACTTACTACAACCAGTTCAACCAACGAACTAAAAATTATAGTCGCAGAAAGTGCGATGTGCGATGCGATGTCGATCCGCATTGATCAAACATCACTTAAGGCTCGGTGCTTCAAAAATTTGTGTTTTTGAGATTTTTTTAAACCATCTGAGACATACGAAATGGATGTCTTCATTCAAAAAAATATATGTGTTAGTTAAGGATCTAATCTAGTCATGTTACTAAAGGGAAACAGGATCTAATGAATTTTACATGATAGAAAAATGCGTAACTACTTAAATGCAGCTAATAGGCACTTCAAAGTAAAAATTAAAATAGTAAAATTACTTATGTACTGAAACATAAATTCTTCAACAGTTTTTTTTTGTTTTTGTTAGGTTTTTAGATGTGTGAGATATTATCGTTTCATTACCTAAGCTGTTTGAAATTTTACTAAATGATTCTAGCAAGGATGTACTTAATAAACTAAAGAAAGTACTTACTAACCAATTTTTTTTTAAGTTATGGTGAGCTGTTCTGTTTTATTAAAATACACAGGTACCAGTAAGTTACCCCATCTATTACTTTCAAAAAAACACTGACGTTTGAATAAAGTATATGAAATACTTGAGTACCTACCTACCTACATAACTATAGCCTAAGAAATTCGTGAAATTTCCTTTCAAACTGACAGTAATGCAGTCAAACTATGTTTATAACATTAGGTACCTACCTCTATATTTATATTCCAAAGCAAAATGAATCTTAGGTTGGACTCATACATAATAAAACACGGGAGCAATAAAAAAAAACTAAATCAACCTATCCTTCACCTCACCTTCACTATTCCAAACTATGAAATAAACAGCAACACCAGCAAGAAACGTCATTCATAGGAAAAGTTAAAAAAAAAGCAAAGGTTTTTTATGTACTTACATAATTTAGTAATAAGTACATTATGAACAGAATTCACAGTAGCTCAATGAGTAAAGCCAAGTAAACAATAATAACTAACCAGTTTTTAAACTATAAATGTAAATGGTGACACGAAGAAATAGTGACGCAGCCTTTTGAAAGATAAGATTATTATGATCAAAAGTAGTCACTATGTTGTTAGAGCTAAAGTCGCAGGCGGAAGGCCCGGCAGCCGGCGTTGACTCATTGCCGTGGCCCACCTGACTGCTAATGGAAATGTGTTTGAGTCAGCAGCCTTAATGATTCAGATTATTTGCCGAAGACATATTGCGGAACTCAAGAATTGAATTTTTGTATTATTTATTTATCCTAATAATGGACATAATAATATCTAAGAATGCACCATTTTGATCTGACCTGCGCATAAGGCATGAGCATGGCATGAAACGACTTAGGATGACGCGGTGGCAAGGTAATCTAGTAAAATAATGTAAACCACCCAAAGAGCATGGCGTTTACCATCGCGGAATGCCATTCGCATTACAAATGCGAGGATTAGTGGTGTGGAAACATAGCGGATTAGTGGAGCAATACACAACCGGTTAATATATCCCAAGTCGATTCGCGTGAAAACACAGCAAATTAAACCATTTAAAATCTTAAAGTTAAGTACCTTCGTTGGTTCCGTGACGTCAACGCCAGTGGCTACTTTGGGGTCAATATTTGGCCATAATTTTGCTACTTAGTACATATATGTACTTTTATCTATTTTTACGATAGGCACCGACAAAATATTACATTATGTCTTTGCGACAATGTCCGGGTGGTATTCTCTTTGTTAGAAAAGCACAAAACCAAAACTCATTATTATACTATTAAAATACCCATAGATCTGTTTTAAAATTTGTGTCTACCACCAGAGACTGGAGCTTGTAGAGTCATGGTGTGGACATGGTCATGTCCTAGTTGTCACACCTACATTTCAAACGGGCGTATTTACATAGGAACTTTGTATAATGTGTCGTCAATACATTGTGTCGTGACTACGCGAGCAGCAGCAGATCTGTCTGATCTAGGAAGGAAAGCGTTAACCGCAGAGCCAACATTATTCACATCACGCTGTTAATATTATTAGCTCATCAAACATTACTGGTCCCATTCCTTTCCCTTTTCTTACTTTTGCTAGGAAATTGATGTTAATGACGCTAGCTGAATTAATCACCAAAAGGTATATTTTGAAGTGGAATGATACGACTGTAATTATTTTTAAATACCACGACGAAAACTTTATGATAATCGGATAATCAGCCGTAGTATTATAGGCACAGGTCGATCTTATTTTATTGACACGGCATTAATTACATACGTTCTTAGTAACTATATTTATTAAAAAATACCTATAATCATTTCCAAAACGATAAACAATTCAACCATAAACTATACAATTCATAGCTCTCGTAGTATTTATTAATTCCATGAGCTCTTCATAGCATCAGTCTTAAACTGATTAATATAACTGACAGTTATGTCAAAGGTCATTGCGCACAGTTAACAATAGAACCGTTTGTATGGGTCATGTATGGGTAAAATTAAATTCTAGTTTTTTCCGTTTGCCTTGCTATTTATCAATATTTTCTCACCTTATACCTTCCCTGGACTAGTACGAAAATTTTAAAACCTAAATCAGATAAACCGGCGCGGCCGTTCTTGAGTTTAAGCATGACTAACGAACCACGATTAATTTTCATATTAAAGTAAATAGTGAATAGTAAATAGAAGTAGATTTAATATAAATTAGTATGGAACACAAGTGAGTAGGTTGTGATGAATAATGTTTGGTACTATATCTACTGACAACCTAAAAAAAATAAAAAAAAAATAACATAGTTACTTGAACTCCGGCAGAGTCGGCGCGGAGGAACGCTTGTTTCCGATGTAACGACAAAGCTCTCCAGTTATCTGAAATAAATCTTATTTCGTTCGGCTTCAGTTAACGCAAAAAGGACCAAAGAAGGAAAGTTGAACTTCTTCGAACGTTTGGATATATTTTTCTGCTCAGTATAAAATAAATCTGTTCACAATCTTTTGAAAATAATTTTTCCAAGTTACTTACGTCGTCGTCGCTTCCCTTGAATTAATTTTAAAAGATCGAACGGTATGTTGGGGTTAAAGTTTCAGCAATCCAAAAGTTAATCTAAACCTCCATGGTATAGTCGTTATTCGGATGTATAATGGCCTCTCAGGTGACAATTAATTCTAATTGCGCTCGTTTGCTGCTTGGTGAAGATCACGCCAATGCGGGAAATTTCTCCAATACGTTCGTAGGTATATATGGTCGGTCCTATATATCTTAATGTAGTAGCATAGCACTAAGCCAGTGCTCAGTGTTGCCAACTCGAATTAGCTGTGCCAGTGTGGGCGCTCTCGGAGACTCAGATTAACAATTAACCTTTAATGAGGCGCGAGCGTGTGAAACCACTAGTGCAAATTTTAGTAGGTTTAGGGCGCATCTTTATGGAAAATAATGAATAATTTAATATAACATATTTTATTATTTATCAGTTATTATAAATTCAATAAATAATTAAATGATGCGAAGACAACATTAAAAAACCTGAACTAAATTACTTTTTTAACTTTGTGTAAACAACCTTACACAGCGCGGCACAAACATGTTGAAATTAAAAAGTGCCAGCACTGTATGGTAGTTTGTTTCATTTTCAGAAATTTCCATACAGGATTGCCACATTTCGATACACTTTTGTGCCGCACTACACTTTTTATATTTTTTGAGCAAATAAAAAAAAGGAAAAAGCTTTCTCGAATAAAACTTAGCTGATAATGTCTGTGTACAAACCAAAAATTGACCGAAAAGAGCAATAATGACAATTCAGCGATGATGTCATTTTATTTTAGACAATCCGAGCATCGATACTTAAAGAAAGCCGGGAGTGGCGTGGGTGTTCCTTTGTTGAAGACAATCAGCGGTGACTACTTTACTTGACATCTGGCTGTACTGTTAAATTAGTTAATTAGTGGTGCATCCGACGTCTTAAACTGTTTCATAGCAGCATAGCAGCTCAAATTTAGATAAACAAAGAGTAACACTAATTCTTTGCTAACTTTAATGTTTGGTTTTGTTAATGTAAAAGCTTTATTCTATTAAACCAATACTAGGTACTGATATTAAAATTACACTTCTTACTTACATAATTTTAATAACCTTTCTGCATAACACTTTTAGGTAATCTGTGACAGAACTGAAGTTTCATAAAATGTTGATGAGTAGTTTTTCGTGATTCCACGGAAATTTTCGCATATAGGTAGTCCAATATAGGTTTAATAACATTTCGAAGTAAATTTTATAAAATGTTATTAAGACGATATACGAGAAATAAATCAAACGACCGAGGAACAAAGGATGTCCTTTTCCCTCAAACATACTAAGGGATAAAAACTTTTTATAAAAAAATTAAACCGCCGAAAAAACTGAAAAGCATTAAATAATAGGGAAACATTTTCTATTAGGCCTTAATTTACTCACTTCTTTGAGTAATTTTGGATTAACAAGAAATTTTAAGTCGGCGCCACACCACACAAGCAAATTCATTATCTATGTAAAGCGCGATGCGCAGCGGCATACGTTTTTCGGTTATTTCTTTGAATTTCAGGAAATTTAGTGATCTTTATTCGTTGATTCTGTGGCACCGACTCAAAATTTCTTGGTAATCCAAAATTACTTAAAGAAGTGAGTGAATTAAGGCCTAATAGAAAATGTTTCCCTATTATTTAATGCTTTTCAGTTTTTTCGGCGGTTTAATTTTTTTATAAAAAGTTTTTATTTTTTGCTTTTCAGTTTTTTTGGGCTAATTTTTTGACCCCAGCTAATCATACTTCACCGGGTGGTCGCACCCCACAAGGTGGCCACACAACCTGGTGAAGGTTGAGGGACTAACAGGATGAGGTTCGATCACGACCGGTCGGTGAGGCGATTTGTGAGGGAGGCCTATGTCCAGCAGTGGACGTCTTTTGGCTGATTTTATTTCATTTCCAAAGATATTGTAAGTAGGTATCAAAAGTTATAATGTAACACGGAAATGCAACCTGTGAGTGGATAAATCGACCCGCCGACCAAAAAGTCACCCCTATTTTCCCACCCTTAGGGTGGAAATTTTATTTTCAAATTTTTATGGGACCAACTTCAAGGTATACCCTGTCGATTAAAAAAAGAATTATCAAAATCGGTCCACACAGTAAAAAGTTATGCGTGATCATACATAAAAAAAAATAAAAAAAAAAAAAAAAAAAAAAAATATACGCGACGAATTGCGAACCTCCTCCTTTTTGTTTTTTCGTCGGTTAAAAAGGACAGTCATATGTCAGTCGCCCACATCGGTAACATTTTATTGGAAAAAGTTATAAATATTAAATATCTTTTAAATTATTACTTTTAAATCAAATTTGAATTACCAGAATTTGATATTCTTTATTATCATTATTCCTATGTAGTTTCTACAAAAACTTGTTAGTAATTTCGAAGAACTGGCTATTCCCGTTTTTCGGAATGGTTATCTTTGACGAAATAATGTATCGAGGTTTTTTGATTCCACTAGTGTTTCTCAGTTATAAAAAACTGTTATATCCTCAAAAACGTTATATTAAAATTCCAGATCTTTACCTCTTAAAGATTAAGAGAATTACTTGATTTAAAAACCCTTCAAAACTCATATAGCGTCTTAAATAGGTTTCCTAATAGCACACTTTCAACTAATTTTATCATATCGCTTCCGTTATATCATCTCGTTGAAGCTTTAGCAACCTGTAGCCTACATCCAAACTTTACCGAAAAGCAATATCTCTTATTACGAAAAAAACTATGGTAAACTTAGCTTGAGAGGATCAGGCGATATCCGCGTCCCACTAAAAGTTGGATTGTACCTACGGCCGCGCTGCCACCGCCAATAAACCTCCGCCATTTAATCAATACCTACCTACTGCCCTCGCAGATAGAGCATGACCCACGCTTCTGTACCTTACCTGCTTTTTTGTGGTTTCAATAACCGAATCTTTTTATAAAGTTTTAATAAAGGTTCATTAGTATTCATTTCTGAGGAAACATCAGTGACACACTTACATAGGAATCGGTAAAAAATTCTGAGCTTTATTAATATATTATCGATCCTTGGCTTTAGTATTCTTGGTTCTGGAAGCTTGGATACAAAACAGAAAGTTATGTAGAGAACAGAAATTCTAAATTCTTAGATGAATAACAATTTCATATTGGCTAGGAGATCTTAAGAGGAGGGTCAAGCAGCCGGTCAAACGCATTAGTAATAATACCGCCCACACTTTGTGAGTATAGACTTGTTGTTTCAATTTAAATGAAAAAAAGTACTTTAACGTTCATTGGTGCATTCGAAATAACAACTATCCACAATTTTACGGTAGAAAACTCGTCGGTAGCGGAACCCACGCGCTAAGTGGCTTCAATTGATTGAGGCAATTGAGGACTCCCGAACACGCTCGCATGTTAATTGGTTGAACCCTACTAATTTCAAAGTTTCAAGTTGAAGTGGGGCCCATGCGTCGTGGACGGATGCTTTGTTTTCTTCAGAATATTATGAAAATGACACCCTTTTAATTACCTCCATCCACCCTTCATTGTTGTCTGTAGCGTCTTTTAACACAAAATCTTTTACCAACGAAAATAAATTATGGCTACGAATTCAACAAACTCAGAAAAATCGGAAGCTTGGGTATTATAAAAAAAAAGAGACATACAGAGTGTTTCTGACATGACTGGTAATAAATCAAAGGAGGGGTTCTGCTCACCATAACTAAAAACTTTTCAACACAAAATCTTTTACCAACGAAAATAAATTATGGCTACGAATTCAAAAAACTCAGAAAAATCGGAAGCTTGGGTATTAAAAAAAAAAAGAGAGATACAGATTGTTTCTGACATGACTGGTAATAAATCAAAGGAGGGGTTCTGCTCACCATAACTAACAACTTTTCCAAAGCAACATAGGTCGAAATCTCAAAAAAATTTACAGCTGTTCCATAAATTGGTTCGATCAGCTGGCGGCTCAGTATTTCACTAGTAATTAAAACGTAAACTGTATCATATACTGGGTGTTTCTGACAAGGCGGTAATAAATCTAAGGAGGGGTTCTGCTCACCATAACTAACAACTTTTCCAAAGCAACATAGGTCGAAATCTCAAAAAAATTACAGCTGTTCCATAAATTGGTTCGATCAGCTGGCGGGGTCAATGTACGGGACAGCTGATTTTTGTTTTGAGATTTCGACCCATGTTACTTTGGGAAAGTTGTTAGGTATGGTGAGCTGAAGCCCTCCTTTAATTTATTACCGCCTTGTCAGAAACACCCAGTATATGATACAGTTTACGTTTTAATTACTAGTGAAATACTTACATGCCAAAATTACAAAAACTTTAGAAATACTTATTATATGCAAGTAGCTGTCCTGGTGAACTTCGTATCGCGCCGTACCATTTTATATGGAAAATTTTATTCTTTGACGTTAGGAACACACCTAAATTGCTTAGACAACCAGTGAGTGCTTGTATTTTAATATAAACTTTATATAATAGTAATAAAGATCAAATTGACTCTACATTTTAGTTAAAAACGTTTGTATGGGAAAAGAAAAGGGCTTTTGAGAGTTTTTAAGAGTTTTTGTTTTAAGTTTTTCTTTTCTTGTTTAATATTTGAAAACCATCCTTGTAACGAATATAAAAAAAATGAATTTGTAAAATTTGTCCAGGCGTTGTGGAGTTATGTGCTGTACCAACACATTTTGCGATTCATTTTATATTGTAAAACATTACAAACACTACTTTTTTATGTGATAAAGTACCTACCAGAATTCGAAGGCTATTCCCTTGAACAGAGGCGTGAGACAGGGAGATGTTATATCTCCAAAACTGTTCACCGCCACTTTAGAAGATGCCTTCAAACTTCTAGAATGGAAAGGGCAGGGCATCAATATTAACGGCGAATACATCACTCACCTTCGGTTTGCCGACGACATCGTAGTCATGGCAAGGTCGATGGAGGAACTCAGCACGATGCTCGAAGGCCTCAACCGAGTCTCCCAACAGGTGGGCCTTAAAATGAACATGGACAAGACGAAGGTCATGTCTAATGTCCATGTTCTGCCTACCCCAGTTATGGTTGGGAACTCGGTTCTCGAAGTTGTCGACGAGTACGTATACCTAGATGAAACCATCCAATTAGGTAGGTCCAACTTCGAGAAGGAGGTCAATCGCCGAATCCAGCTCGGATGGGCGGCGTTTGGGAAACTACGCAACGTCTTCTCGTCCAATATTCCTCAGTGCCTGAAGACGAAGGTAATTTAACCAATGTGTGCTGCCAGTGATGACATACGGTTCTGAAACGTGGTGCTTTACTATAGGGCTTATGAACAGGCTCCGAGTAGCTCAACGAGCCATGGAGCGGGCTATGCTCGGGATTTCTATGCGGGATCGAATCAGAAATGAGGACATACGCAGAGAAACCAGGGTCACCGACATAGCCAAGCGGATAAGCTCGTTGAAGTGGCAATGGGCAGGTCATATAGCCCGCAGAGCAGATGGCCGCTGGGGCCGAAAAGTTCTCGAGTGGAGACCACGGATCGGCAAGCGCAGCGTAGGACGTCCACCGACCGACCAGATGGACGGATGATCTGCGCGAGGCTGCAGGTCCACGCTGGATGCAGGCCACCTGCGATCGGTACAGATGGAGAGCCTTGAGGGAGGCCTATGTCCAGCAGTGGACGTCCTACGGCTGAAATGATGATGATGATGATGATGAAAGTACCTACCTATGCGTATCTTAGTTATTTCTGAATTTATAATATTTATTGTATACTGACCCTGTTATTCATAAAAAGTTAAAGAGCATTTTAGTTATTTGACATATGTCAATTTTTACTGGATGTCACGTATTTACCATACAGCAAACCAGAGAAGTAGACCTCCAGTAACGCTACTTAAAATCTACTGTATCTTTATGAATAACACGCTGAAACTATAAATGCCAAAGAGGTACTATAGGATTTATTTAGTAATTTCGTGAAAGTTCAAAATAATTTATTCAATTTAGGATTACAAGTTAAAAAGAACGTCTTTATAACAAGAACACATTCTATTTAAATCAAATATCTTTAACTGCATGTGGTGACTAAATTGAATAGGCTCGTGTAACTAAACTAACTCACCTATTTGGTTTTTATCCAAGGAATTGCTGTTTTGTAAAACGGTGATATCATGGTAAATAATTTTAAGTAAAGAATCGTTTTTTACCATAACAATAGTCCAATGATCCATGAACAGGATAATAATATAGGGCGTTGACTCGCTTTGGGCTTGACGCTTGACACGCCGCTATAATCATCAGCGCGTGAATCCTTCCCAAACATTTATTTGTATTGGTACCTACCTACTTTACAATACAACTTTACCAGCTCTGTAAGCATACCTATTTAGATTCTAGGTCTGAACAAGCGAGAGCTATGTGCACCTGCGCCTGCGCCTGCAATTTAACAATTTTATTAAAGAATAAATAGCGCTAATCGCGAAATTTTTTTATATTACAGACCATGGCTGAAATAAAAAATGTGCGCATGCCAAAAGTGGCGAATTTAGGCAAAAATCAGTAAATTATTTTGGTCCTTAAACTTAGGACCGAAAGGTATCAATTTAAAAATTCTAAACAAGTTTATATTTAAGGTTATTCACACACATTTTTTATTTCGGCCATAGTTTTCACTATTTTCTGAGCGCATTTGCCCCTTTTTTTTTTTTATAACTTTATGTTTTTTTTTTTAGTTATCACGATGGATGGCTTTACGAACATCTCTGAAGATACCTCCAATGTTCAGCCTAGCGAGTTATCTAAGTAAGTTCCTAATTAAAAAAATATTTACAGGGCTACCTACTATTATTAATATTATCCTTGCATGTATTTTATATTTATTTATCATCCTAAATATCAATACATGGTATAAAATAAAGTCGCTTCCCGCGTCCCTATGTCCCTATGTATGCTTAAATTTTTTTAAACTATTAATCTGATTTTGATTAGGTTTTTTAACCGACTTCAAAAAAGGAGGTTATTAGTTTGACCTGTATGTATGTATGTTTGTCCGCGATTATTTCGCGTTTGGCTGAACCGATTTTAATGCGGTTTTCAGATAAGTATTTTTTACATTCCTTTGTACCTATTTTAACCGACTTCAAAAAAGAAGAAGTGCTCAGTTGATATATGTGTCAGTTTATTAAAGGCGGGTTCCTTATTTCGTAAAAAAAGAAATTATTAATAGATAAGTACTTAGAGTGATTCAAGAGGAATGTTTATATTATGTAATATAAAATGCACAATATAGTAAAAAGTAAGGCGGTACGATGTTCGCCGGGCCGACTTGTATCCATTATGTTATAATGCTCCTAGCCCAGTTCGAGAGTAAGCGTCTATATATTTGCTCAATTTTGGCCTAGATGAACTTGTGTACTCCTAATTTAAGCTTTGTTTTATTTTTTGTTCATTTAGCCTAAGTATCAACATGTATTTTGGCTTCAGATTAATTATTATTTATTTATTATATCATCTAAGACTACGCTTAAAATAACGCAGTTTCCGCTACTTTAGGTTTGCTGTGTTGAGGGACTTCTAAAAGTTATGTCAGTCATTAATATTCCCTCTATATCTTCTTCCTATAGTTATGAACTTTTATCTAGTTAGGTATCAGGTACCACTCCTGCTAATGAAATTTTGATCAGACTAGTAGTTTGTATTGAGCCGTTACCAACTAACATTTTCCTAGTGGAGTAGATCAATCTTAACATTTTTGTACTCTAAAACATAATGTTATAGGTGGGTGCTCACAGTTTCATACTAAATTAAAAGTAACGTTAGTAGGTATATTAAAAGGAATAACAATACTAACGATTATTTGTATTTTGCTATTTACATCTTATTATTGAACCAGACCCCAGACACTGAACGATATTCGTTCGTTTGTTGTTTTACATAGAGAAAATTTGTTCGTAAAAATTCCAAGCAACGCCGGTAAACAAAAGTAATGATTGAAATATCCGTTTTCGATAACTTACAATCCACGTGCTTGAGCAAACAGCGCTTTTGTGTTGAGAGGAAAAACAATCACGAGAAGAAATATCCTGTTTCTTAAAAAAATACTTTCATATTTATTACTTGTTTAAACGAGAAAAACTTCGGTATTTTACTTTTTTACACCAGGGTCTCAGAATTCATTATCCCTTTACCTACCGCCTACGGTGTTATAACTACCATTCATGTAACACCCGCCAAGTATAAATGACATTAAAAAGTAGTTTCAGAAGCATCAAGCGTATGTTTTGCCCCGCGCAAACATGTCGGTTAGAATACGACAAACAGTGTGAGTCTTTTTAAAGTGCACTGTATACGATTAGGAGTGATACTAGACCCAATTTTATCGACAAAAAAAATAATAAAAAAAATCGATATTTTTTTATTGACATTTTAATTTTCAAATTAGCAACTATGCTTATGGTGGTAACTCTCGCTATGGCGCGAAATTCAAATTTGTTCGTGTTTTTTAGGTATTCTGGCGAAAGTAAACATTTTTAATTAAGTTTACATGAATTCGCGTATGTAAAAAACCATCTCCCACATTGCAATACAACGTTTTTGGAAGACAGACCTACAGATTTTGTGTCTAAGGGGTGAAAGGCCAAAAAACAAGTTCCTTGAATATACACAAAATCTGTAACTCTGTCTTTCAAAAACGATATATCACAATGTGGGAAATAGGTTTTTAAGTACGCGAATTCATTTAAACTTTATTAAAAATGAATACTTTCGCCAAAATAATTAAAAAACGTGAAAAAATTTGAATTTCGCGCCATACCATGAGTTACCGCCCTAAAGCATTATAACTTCTGAACTAAGTGCTGTATCACTTTGAAATAAATGCAGTAATCATCACAAATTATACGCAGTAGCGATACAATTAAAAAAATAATAACACCATTTGCCATTAATAAAAATAAAAACATAATGTTCAGGAATTTGCATATTTTTTTCAATTATTGTCAAAAGTCTAAAAAATACACCGCATTTAGTTATTATTATTATTTGTTAAATTTTTCCTTTTTTTTGGTCGATAAAATTGGGTCTAGTATCACCCCTAATTGTATGTGCACTTTATAAAGTCTCATCCTGTATATAACGTGTGGACGAACATAAATTATGATTATTACTGCTGACATATTATCGCTGCTGAAAGACCAACTAGCAAGGCCCATAGGTCTGTTACGGAAGATTGTGGAGACAGCGAAGTAAACATTAGTAGTGTGACTAGAGAAGGTAACTATAGTACACATGAGTCATGAGGCTGTAGTGCTAACGCTCTGTGGACTCCGTGCCAGTACGATGCTTTAATATTGACGATGATCACGACAAACTATGATTTTTCGTTTTGAAATAGTTTAAATAGTTAAATTTATTTTATATTTAAAGTAAGATTTTATTATTAGGTAAAGGTAAGGTTTTTAATAATGTAAAGTTATGGAATCACATTGTTAATGACATCTGCACCTTATTTATTAACTTGATTAGAGGCTGCCCCGCGGTTTCACCCTCGCAGATTTCTCATAACCACATAAATCCAATAATTAATTAATAATAATAATTTGTTTTTTCCCGTTTCCAGGGCAAGTTCAGATAATTATTTCTTAGTACTTCCCTACACTCGCCGGGAACCCACGTGCAAAATTTTAGCCCGCTACGCTCAGTTGTTTTGGCTCTTCGTTGTCTGTCAATTTGAAAAGACAATTTGAACATCAATTTAACCCTGTTAAATTTAAAAATAAATTAATGTCCGGCATTTTAGTAATTTGATTTACAATTTTGATTATAATTCCAGATTCTCACCGGGCCTCCTGAGCTTTGCAGCCGTTGTTACGGGCTGCATTATGGTGACGGGACTTTTTGGAAACCTTTTGACCGTTGTGGCCCTTCTTAAATGTCCTAAAGTGAGGAACGTCGCCGCGGCTTTCATTATTAGGTAACGACAGATCTTATACCACTATTTCAATTATTTATTTAGGTAACATCATCTTCATCTCAGTCGAAAAACGTCCACTGTTAATCTCCACTTCATATACCGATATGTCTTGCCCGACCCCCATTGAGTTTTATCATAAAAATCCTTCATGAAATATTTCTTCATCAGACATACTATAGTTGTGACGGTCGAAAATATCAAAATTCATCCAGTCCCAAGCAGGGTACCAACCAGTTACCTAGCTCTATTTAGAGACAGGATAAAACCCAATTATATTTAATAGTGTAGATAGTTAGTAAATGTATACTAGATGGTTCTAGTACGTATTTACCAAGGGTTACAACGTCTAGTTATCAGGGTTTAAATGACCGTGTAATATGAAAACACAGACACCGTATTTTACGCCGAGAAAAATATTTTTCATAGGTACATATTTACTGAGATAATACTAATTTATCTTTTTGAGCACTTTCAAGACCCGCGACGCCCGCTTTCATTCTTTTTTATTGCCCAATAAGTACCTATGTATGTTTACAATTTTAGCAAACGTGGCTTATCTTGCTAGCTTTACTGCAATAGCTACCAATAAGTATGTGATGTAGAACCTTACTCCAGCGACATGAAGGAAACATGAATTCGCGCTCCTAGAATTTAAATTAAAAATCTCGGAGTAACAATGATGTTTGGTAGAAATTTTGTTTGGGAGGAATCTTTATCAGCAAGTGAATTGAAATTAAGCATTGCCAGAATTTTAATATTTTAGGAAAACTTACTAGCTATAACAATATGGCCTACATTTCAATTATCTTTACTAATTAAGCTGGTTACTAGAATTTTGGTTTAAGTTTACCGAAGATTTTTCCATAACATTCCAGTTTCGTTTTTTAAGTCGTTAGTCAGTCAGTAACGGATTTATGTGTAGAAATATACTTTGGTCTGTAACGGGCACCGTAGCTACTTAATATAAGTAACGTCTTTGGTAACAGGGGATAAGTCACTTGATATTGACTGATGGTAATTTGGCATTGTTCTCTTCATAATTCATGCTCCACTGCGCCACAGTTTAATAAATCTGCGCAGCGCACAGCATCAGCAGCAGCAGCAGTATGTGTCCTTTTGGGATTTTTCTGGATAAGATTAGGTTTACTTAGTTGGACCCGTTTTACTCCATTTACGCCTCTACATAATCTATAATCACTTTCGCATAACATACAATTTGCCTTTATTCAGTTTCTATTGAAGTTGTGCTGTATAAAGTATAAATAGTATCAATTTTATGAACTACCTGTGTTCCTTGTTATAGTGAAAAAAATCAGTAGCAATTATTTTAAGAAACGTTCAAAATACAGAAGATTTTATATAAAAAAGCACTTAATTAATATAATAACACATCACACTAAGAGCCCCTTACTAGGTAGAACCTGTCTGTATCTAGGGTGCCCGAAACATATACAGAGACGAACATTACTCCCATACCGGGAAACAAACATCGATATTCATCATATATCAATATTCGCTCGAACCCAGGTGCCCCCGCTTCTCAGTCCACATCACTGCCAACGAGCTACGGTACGGAGCATTCAAAACACTAATAAATAAAATTATTTTACTATTCAGTGTGTATAAGTTGAAGGCTAAGAAATTTTACCGGCAGATTCTGCATTGAAATGCATCGACAAAACACCCCACTTTTAGGGGTCGCATCCCCCTACCCTCCAAGTTACAGCTAATCAAAGTTTACCTTTGCTTGCAATTAACACTTTTATTGTTATTTTAGGCCTATTTTGATAAAATTTGTTTTATTTTGAAGGTAACAATATTCCTAATATTATTCAACTAGTCAACCCGGCGAACTTCGTGCCGCTTAACCTATAACTATTTTGTGCATGTATAATACTTATAAACCTTTGTCTTGAATCACTCTATCTATTAAAAAAAACCGCATCAAAATCCGTTGCGTATTTTTTAAAGATTTAAGCATACATAGGGACAAACGCGGGAAGCGACTTCATTTTACTCTATGTATTGATAACAAAATCATATCGATCATGGAAATGCCAATTGTCGTAAGGGACATTTTTCGAAATTTCGTTTTTGATGCCATTATACTCAGTTTTTCACGCTCTATCGAATGGTATATTTGAAACCTCTCTAGCTTCCAAAAAATGTCCCTTACGACCTGACTTTTTTTGGGCCTAGCTCAGAAATTTATTAAAAAAAAAGCTTTATGGAACATTTAATTTTTCCACATTGGCGTAAGGGCCAATAAATTAAAATATTCTTGACGATTTTTATACGGTTTTGTCAATATGTCCTATACGACGTAAAAAAAAAAGTTGTAGTATCTAAAACTCAAGGTCGTAAGGGTCGTAACTTAATGTAATGTTTATTATAAACTCAGATTTTATGTATTATTTTGTATGAATTTGTTTGAAAATATTTTTTTAAAAGTTCCCATTCGTTGATCTATTTAATCAGCCTAAAAAATGTAACTATCTCTGAGTGGGTACGACGTCAAATGTCGATTTGCATTACTTTTTAGCTTTAGAATTTGTTGTATTCCTTAATCTTAACGTAACGGCGGGTTTTAAGATAACATAACAACTGACAAACTCACTATTTCTGTTGATGCCTAGTTCATTTATGTCCCGAGTCTTAAAGACATACTCGAGTGCACAGCGGCTGCGGTGAACAGTTTTAGGGATATAACATAACCCTTTCTGAAACCAGTCCTCAGGAGCCTTCGAGCTCTGATCCTGTAGCCCAGCTGACATAGTGGCGTTTTATTTCCAAACACTTCGATATACCAATAGGCACCGCTGAAGAGATTGCAGTACTACCCAGCTTCAAAGGCTTTCCCATAGTCCACAAATGCTAGACAAAGAGGCAGATTATACTTTTCCGTCTTCTATATTACCTGCCTTAAAGCATGTATGTGGTCCATGATACTTCACCTTTACGAGAAACAGCTAATTCAAAGGGCGAAGACGTCAAACCTGCGCGCGAAACGATTCTTGATGACTCTCAAGAGCAATTTATTAAGGTAGCTTAGATGTTCTTCAGCTGGTTTTATGGCCTGAAGAACAGTACTAACAAACTTCTGTTCCACGTTTCAGGCGTTATCCCGTCGCTGATATCAGAATTGAACCGTTTCGCATTTAAATCCCCCTATGTCAACTGTGACGTAAGTTTTTGAGCTATGCATAGCATGGGATACATAATCTCCACTTTGTCGTTGATCGATGTGGGAGCGCATACTTGTATAACTTTTAACAAATACTGCTAGATTCATCGACGTACAAGACACGCTACCCTTGCCGTGATAATATTGGTATTTACAATGCTGTGAAGGGAATTGTTCACTATGCACCCGAAACCTTCCTGGGATTGTGGTTCTCCCTCCTCAACAATAATGTTTTACCGTAACGAACTCAATTCCTGCTTTAGCTTCGTTGGCCCGGGATCAACTTTAGTTAGTACTCTCTGTCCCACATTTTCCTGACCGCTACCAAAGTGCAAACTAGGCCAAAACGTAAATTTTAGCGATGATTATACTAGTTAGTTTGTCATAATTGTCACACTTGGCAGGCAGGTTGGAGATCGCAGTTTGACTGTTGTACTAAGCTGTTGTAGGATCATTGATGGACGCTACTGCCCATGCTTCGGTTTTTTTCATTTAGTCGCCTTAGCCATATACATGGGAGATCGGGTGCTGGTAATCTAGTCATACATTACGTTACATACCAACCATAACAAAAAAGCTTTTTAATGTAAGTCTTGTGATTTAGTTAATTGGTCTAACTGAAGTATTCATTCCTTTACCGTGTTAAAAGGTAAATAACTTTAAAATTGTTCTATAAACGAATTACTACTTAACTATATTCTTTAAAATGTTGATTTTTACTGTAGAAATTGAAGATTAATAACTTATTTTCGTTTAAATCTTACGAGGGCGCAATTCCTAGGTATTTGTTATTTTATAAAAAATATTTACTAAATTTTTATTTTTTTATTTTAATAATAAATATTAAATCTTTAATGTTTGTAATGTTAAAGGGTAACTAAACAATAACATTTAACACTATAGGCTCAATAATATATATATTTTTTAGTTTCATCAGTACTAATAACAACACACTTGTTGGTATTTTAATACCTTTACGCCCCTCAAATTTTACATAGTAATTTTAAAATTTAATATTATAATAGACATACGACTACATTGGAAAAACACAAATGGGACTTACAACCAATTATTTTATAAAGTTAAAAATAATGGTCGTAAGGGAAAAAGTTGAAAAAAAGCTCTGCGTAAGGGACAATGTTGCTAAAATTGGTAGGGCGTAAGGGACAAAATCTTCTAAACCATTAGTTGTAGCTTATTCAAACTAAAATAAATGAAAAGATCTTCAAAAATTAGCACTGGTCTTCTTTTAATTGATCGCTGTAAATCAAGGCAATCAAAAGTTACAAAAGGATTTGTAAAAAAAAAATTGTTTTTTGGCTCTCCTGAAAAGTCGTGCTTTGTCCCTTACGACAATTGGCATTTCCATGATCGATATATATCATAATATCATGTATTACTATGTCCTGCCCGCTTCATATTTTTGTGTCTTAGCAAATTTAGTTGCAAATCTTAACTAATAGTGCTTGTTTCAGTTTATGCATAGCGGACTTTCTATTCTGCGCAATGGTGCTCCCATTCGCCATATCGGGCTTCTGGAGCCGCACGTGGTCTCACGGCGGCGCGCTGTGCCAGCTGGTCCCCTTCCTGCGCTACGGCAACGTGGGCGTCTCCCTGCTCAGCATCGCTCTCATTACACTCAACAGGTGACTCATTTTAGAAAGGTGCATTGTTTAAAACATGTCCTAGTGACATTCGTTGGTTTTTGGTTGAAAAGTGGAGGCTGTTATTCTTACTACTTATTTTACTCTTTATACGATAGCAAGTTAACCAACTTTGACACTAAACATTTTAATCACCTTATAATTAACAACCGACTGCGATGTCCTTAATCCGCTTATTTAATTATTGAAGAGCTAAGCGCTTTGTAAATATATGGAAAGGTCTAAATGATACCTTTCACATTTCACATGCAAATATATTTTATAAAATTTATTTGATACATTTTTGCTGAAATAATCCACACGTTTAATTTATTCGTTTTTTCATGCAGGTACATCATGATAGCCCACCACAGCTGGTATGCGCGAGTTTATCGCAAGCACAACATTGCGATGATGATCGTCTTCTCGTGGCTCTTTTCGTACGGCATGCAGATACCCACACTGATTGGCATATGGGGTAAATAAATATATTTATGAAATGGGAAACAAACAAAGTGTGTAAAGGTATAAAATTATGAATACAAAGACTCATGATTGTCAACCGGCAAGGTAGAATAGAATAGAATAGAAATACTCTTTATTGCAATCAATAGAATTAACAGAGTTACAATACAATTATTTTCTTAAATGACTACATTGATTGCAAGCGCTAAAAGCGATTTCTTTCATGCAACCCATTGTTAAGGTACCTTCATTCATTACAACCGATAGACGTCTACTGCTAGACATAGGTCTCCCCCACCGTAAACACCACGCTCGGCAGGCGGGTTGGCGATCGCAGTATGGCTGTTAAAATTTTTCAATGAAGGACGCTGCTGCCCAGCTTTCTGAAATTCCTCTAGTCGCCTTTAACGGCACCCACAGGAAGGGATGGGGTGGTGGTATTAAGAGCCACCACCACACGGCAGACTAGCAGGAACCACCCATTGAACTTCTTTTATTTTAATTCCAGGTAAATTTGACTTCGACTCAGAACTGGGCACATGCTCGATTGTTCACGATAAAAACGGCCGTTCCTCCAAGACGGCATTATTCGTGATTGCATTCATCGTGCCAGCTTTACTCATCCTCATTTGCTACGCAAGAATCTTCTGGGTTGTTCATAGGTTGGTAAAAATTAACACAAATCATGGAACCATAACTAGGCATATCGTGTGTTGCATGGACATAGAGTCAACAGGTCCAAGCTCGATAGAAACAAGTTTTATCAACACTGAATTTGTGTGTTGTTTTCTAATAGTAATTTAAACTAAGTATATAGGTACTCCCACAGAACAAGGAAGACTCTACTCTCTCGTACTCCAACCAAGCGCCAAATATGACTAAGCACTAAGAATATGGTTTTCTTATTTCTAGCTCGGAACAACGTATGCGAGAGCACCAGCGCTCTCAGTCCAGTGGCCCAGGTGCCCTGAACAATGCAGGCAAGAGGTCCACCATAAAGGATAACCGCGACACGAAGGCGCGTCGCAACGAGTGGCGAATAACCAAGATGGTCCTGGCCATCTTTCTCTCCTTCCTCGTCTGCTACTTGCCAATCACTATTGCAAAAGTAGCTGACAGCCATGTGCACTATCCAGGTAACTTCAAAATATATTCCGACTCTACCTTGAGACTGGCGATGAATAATTATGAATAATAAAATGAGGTACCTATATTATGTAAAGTTATGTTTGAGCTACCACCATCAATTAAGACATGTAATTTATTCCAGTGTTTCATATCGCCGGCTATTTACTGCTGTACGCCAGCGCCTGCGTGAACCCGATCATCTACGTGATCATGAACGCGCAGTACCGCGCGGCGTACGCGGCGGCGCTCTGCTGCCCGCTGGCGCGGCTCACGGGGCTCACGAGCGGTGCGTATCACTCCTCGCCCTCGCCGGCTGCATGTGCATGCACGCATTCCACAACCAACCCAGTGCGAACTTCCCATCTCGCCTCCTCTTATCGCACCTGAAGGTATCTTAATTGCTTCCTTTCATGTTTTACAAAATACAAAAGTGTTTCTGCTCTATGTCATAAGCAACAATAAAAGAGTGGTGTAATTTGTTTTAGAGAAATGGAACGAGCGTCACGGATACAGTTTCAGCAACACACGAACGGCTCTCAGCCAGGTGTCGATAGGAGAGTCGAGGGCCGACCCTCGGGCCTCGACAACGCCCTCGGGTCCAGCACGGTAGGCGCGCCCGAGGCGCCGCGCCCCGCGCCGCGCCGGCCCCGTCTTAAACGGCCGCACCGAGGCCCTGGAAACGCAGCCTCACTGCGGGAAGGCAGTCCTAATGAAAGCTTGACTCAACCTGTTAACTAATAGGCTCGTCGCTTGCAGTAAGAAAATACCAAAGAGATTTGCCAAAATATTTTAGTGGTTAGGTGGCACGCTTGTATCTAGGGACGCACCGAGAGGGATTTTTGTAGTAAGTAGTATACCTTCTTGATGTTATAATATGTATATTTATGTTTAATCTTACGTAGTAGCCGCTAAATAACATGTCTGGTTGTAAAGTAAAAGCCTTAAAGCCCTATGTGATAAAAGAGCTTAAGAGTTGTAATAATATCCGTCCTACGCAAACGACGAGTCTAGTAGCTTATAAGGTTTAGACGATCCTCAAAAGGCCCGAACCTTTTGCTTTGTCTTCCCATAGTTTAGGTATTAACATAATAGGGTACCTGTAAGAATTTTTCTGTTACTTAGGTATTACATCAGTTCAAAAAGAAACGTTAAATTGACGGCCGATCGATAAGTAAGAAATGATAAAACCACGACAAAACAGATACCCTCTTATTCATAAAAAGTTAAAGAGCATTTTAGTTATTTGACGTATGTCAGTTTAGACTGGATGTCACGTATTTACCATACAACAAACCAGAGAAGTAGACCTCCAGTAACGCTACTTAAAATCTACTGTATCTTTATGAATAAGACGGATAGTCTCTAACGGTGACACTAACATTTGACATGTATGATGCAAGCCACGCTAGTAAGATTGCACAGCTCTGCTGCTTCCTTTAGTTTTTAACCATTTTTTTCGTTAAATATGCTTATAATTTATAATAATTTTAGGTAAGTAAGTAAATTATTATTTTCGGAATGGAAATTTCTATAATAGTGAATATTATTTATTTAAATTATTATTAGGGAAAATGCATGTTTTTCTTGTTAGGTATACCTGCATAATAAATGACATCCAACAACTATACTAACAAATTTTGCAATAATAAAATAATGAAGGTTTAACGGAGGTCTTGATCCCCGATCTGAACCAATGTTCCACACAAAACCGCAAAAAAGTTGAGCAAGGATTAAATTTATTTTCAGCAAATGACGAATGCTCGAAGAATGTTATCTATTTGGGTTTTGTTTTGCTTTATTACCTGCCTGTCTGTCTATTTGTACCTTAACTAGATTACCTATTCAGAGAAGAATTGCAACGTGCAAACGACGGTTATTAGATCGAAACTGTTTTGGCTATTCCTTAGATAACAGTCTGGTGCATATTAGCACAGATATTGTAACACTGTGATATTAAGTATTGTGTGCTAGTACGCAGTACCAAGTTGTAAGATTTCTTCAGTTATCACTTAAAACTTATAAAGACATCTCACCAGACCGTTGGCCAGGAGTAACGTTGAGTCTACACGGCGGCCGCACTGGCTTGAAAAAGTGCACGACGACGACACTACACGAAGCCAGCCAGCACGGCTGCAGCAAACCTTTCTTCACGGAAGTTTTTAATACCTACCTTTTTGGTTAGATAATTAGTATGTATGGTTAAGTATGGGAGGAATGGAGGAGGCTCCACCGACAAGAGCGAAGCTCTGAAGTTTAAAGAAGAAGAAGTTGGTATGTACAGTGGCGGACACGGTCGGCGTAACACTTCCGGTTTTTCTGTATTGCAAAATGGCTCTTGTTCTTTGGTAATACACTCTAGGGCTAACGAGACCATAGACAAATCTGTTACGGCCTCCTAGTCCGCCACTGTACCAATGTTTAATTTAGAATGGTCTCCGGCTATGTCAGAAATTCAGTACATAATATGTAGGTATACCTAGGTACAATGGCGGTCTAGGTCGCCGTAACACTTCCGGTTTTTCTGCATTCCAAAAAAGCTCTTGTTCTTTGGTAATACAGTCTGGGGCTCACGAGACCATAGACAAATCTGTTACACCCTCCTAGATCGCGACTGTATTTACGGTATTGATTTAAATATAATCTACATAATATATAAGTGTTGTAAAGAATGAAATTGCCATATTAATTTATAGGTATATTATTGTAACTATTATCTATTATTATTGTATCTATCTCTTGTCTATAAAAATAAATTTTGTTTTTAAATAAAATGTTAAAAAAAAAAATTTTTTTAATTTCAGAGTACCCATTAAAATTAATTTTTACTACAAAATATTGCATTTTTCTATCAGTTTGATATGTCTTGATTTTGGTTTTATTTTCCATCAATTTTTTTTTTTTTAGTTGGTTGCTAGGCAACGCACAGCAAGCAAGCAAAATTGTTATAATTATTACAAACTAGAGGCTGCCCCGCGGTTTCACTCGCGCAGATTTCTCATAAATACAAAATTCCCGTTTTTTCCCGTTCCCGTGGGAATTTCGTGAAATCCCTTCTTAGTGCTCACCTACACTCCCTAAGGAACCTACATGCAAAATTTCAGCCCGCTACGCCCAGTAGTTTCGGCTCTGCGTTGTCTGTCAGTCAGTCAGTCAGTCAGTCAGTCAGTCAGTCAGTCAGTAACGGAAGAGTTTTATATATATTGATGATTACCCCAGGAAGTGTTTGAAATATATAAAATCAATGTGAACAAGTTTTAAACTTATACTAAATATCAGATAAATCAGGAAAATCAGGAACTCCCGAACAAAATTTTGAATGTCATCGCCCATGTCAGTCAGCTCCATCAGATCAGCATTCAGCACCCACAAGAATTTGGTTTTATATTTACAAACAACAGTATAACTAGAAAAATATCTATACAGTTCACCAAAGTGCAAATCTACATGTATGGCCGATGATTATTAAAGTAAATCTGCGATCTTTTTGTAACACCTGTGCTGCTGTGCCCAATCTTGAAGGAAGGAACCAATGAAATGAAGATTTAATTGTGTTTGTGTGGTGTTACTTAATATTAGTATTAGTGTTTGTTTTTGATTTTTATTTATTGGATAAGTACTTTCTTTTTTAGCAATTAAGAAACAGTTGCATGTCCCTGACTCCGCCCCAGGCACAGCAGACCCAACCCAGCCAGTACAGCGACGCCTCCTGCAATCTCGTGCGGTGCCCAAGTTGTTGCCAGCCCAAATATTTTAAAGGGCAGAGGGGTCTGCGAATACATATCGGAAGGGTACATAAGGTACTTCCAACGATAGTATCCGCGGACCCCTCTGCCACCAACCCTGGCTCCATTTCAACCCCATCAACTCATTTTTGGCAAGAACTATCAATACTAAAACAAAATTTTCCATTAGTAAAAAGAATCCCTCGTGGAGCTAGATTATCTGTGTGCCGTGCCCTAACAGAAACAATAAAGAATGTTATTAATATCAATAGTAAAGAAAGCTGGCAACAACTGTTTTCTTTTTCCTACCAAGCACTGCACGTAGAAAAGAACAAGGATGCTGGCAGTTGCTCCCTTACCCAAAAAATAAAAAATAACTGCGCTAATCGAACAAATCCTCGCACATCCTTATCCAATCGAGATCACCAAACAAACCGAAATAAACCGAACTTTAGGTATAAATTAGTGGAGAACAAAATTAGTGACGGTGACCTTAAGGGAGCAGCTCAGCTCCTGTTCAGCGGTGACGATGTCGCTCCTGCCACCGCGGAAACGCTCGCAGCTCTGGAGAGTAAGCACCCTCCACCCTCAGCAGGGTCATGCCTGCCGGACCCGCCCGACCCCGCCGCCAGCAAACCACAGACAACAGCATCAGAGGTGCTAGCATCTGTGATGTCGTTTAAAAATGGTTCTGCCGGTGGCCTCGACGGTTTAACCCCACAACATCTTAAAGATCTTGTGGGTGGGACCGTCGGTGATGCCGGCAACGAGCTTTTAAATGCCCTTACACTGCTAGCAAACCTCATGCTGGCAGGAAAGGTTGACGCCGAAGCTACGGATTTGCTGTATGGCGCCAACCTTTGTGCTTTAAAAAAAAAGACGGTGGGATACGACCGATCGCGGTGGGTATGACCATACGGCGAATGGTATCCAAAATCTGCTGCAAACACATACTTCCGAGTGTTTGTAGCAGGTTTCAACCGATCCAGTTAGGTTTTGGCAGCAAGGGCGAAGCTGCCGTACATGCTGCCAGAACCTATCTGGAACACGGCAGCCCCGACGTTCTGCTGAAGGTGGACGTCAAGAACGCTTTTAACTCTGTTGAGGCGCTCTGTTGACCCAGATTAAAGACCAGACCCCAGAAATTTATAATTATTTATGGCAATGTTACAGTTCGCCCTCCAAATTAACCTACAAAAATTATCTTCTACATTCGGCGGTAGGGTGTCAACAGGGCGACCCGCTCGGGCCAGCTATTTTTAGTTTGGCAATACACCCTATAATTTCAAAAATTGGATGACGGAACCATCGGAGGCGATGTGACCACCGTTTTGGCTGACCTATCTAAATTCCAGTTTTAATAATATTGGTTTAGAATTAAATTTTTCAAAATGTGAACTGTTTTTATCCGATTCTCTAAATTCTCTTAGTAAAAATGAAATTATTTCCAAATTTAACAATATAGCCCCTAATATTAAAATTTTACACAAAGAGTCACTTCGCCTTCTGGGAGCTCCTCTCCTCACCGAGGCAATTCCCGACTTCCTTGACGAACAGGTTACTAAATTCAATAACAGCTACGAACACCTTCTGAAAATAAACCCCCATATGGCTTTCTTTATTTTAAAATTCTGTATTTTTGTTCCCAAATTAACTTACGCTCTACGTTGTTCCCCCCTCTTTAAATTTAAACACCTTTTAGAAAAAATCGACGATATGATTAAACTAACACTAACCGACATTCTAAATTGTCCGTTTACTGATAAAGCATGGTCTCAGGGCTCTCTACCTGTTCGTCTCGGCGGTTTGGGAATTAGGAAAATTTCAGATATAGCGCTCCCGGCGTTCCTATCCTCGGTCTCGAGTACGCACGTCCTCTACGGTAAATTAACTAACCCGTCACTCGGTGACGTTGAGGCGTCGTACTCGGGCGAGGCAAGGACCGCCTGGAGCGCAGCTTGCCCGAGCGCAGATCTTCCATCAAACCCAAACTCCCAGAAGCAGTGGGACGAGCCCATCTGCAAGATCATACAAATGGAGCTTATAAATTCGGCCAGCGATCCTGCAGAACGGGCTCGCCTACACGCAGCATTTGACCCGGTGTCAGGTTACTGGCTGCAGGCGCTACCATCGGCTAACCTGGGAACCCTCTTACACAAGACCACACTTTCCCTGGGGGTGTGCCTGAGACTGGGAGTCAGGACGTGTGCTCCTCATCGCTGCCACTGTGGAGATATGGTCGATCACCTCGGCCACCACGGCCTCTCCTGTATGCGCAGCGCCGGCCGCATGGCTCGCCACGCCAGTCTAAATGACATTATCCGTCGGGCCCTTACCACTGTCAACGTGCCGGCCGTTCTTGAACCTAACGGTCTGGCACGAGAAGACGGAAAGAGGCCCGACGGTATGACTATCGTCCCCTGGACACGTGGCAGGCCGCTGGTGTGGGACGCCACGTGTGTTGACACCATGGCGGCTTGCCACGTGCAAAGAACATCAGGCGAGGCTGGCGCAGCAGCCGCAGCTGCCGAAGACCTCAAACGGCGCAAATACGCGGCAATTTGTGAGCAGTATGAGTTTGTGCCGTTTGGGGTCGAAACTTTGGGGCCTTGGGGGCCAGGGGCGCGTCGACTATTCAAAGAATTATCGACGCGTCTGATCGACCATTCCGGTGACCGGCGGGCTGGCTCGTACCTTGGCCAGAGAATAAGTCTGGCCATTCAGAGGGGTAACGCAGCCAGCCTGCTAGGCACCGTACCTTCCGGTGGCAGCGATTTTGAGGCAATTTTTTATTTGTAAATATTTCTTTGTTTAGTTTTTTAAGGTATGTATTAAGATATAATGTAAAAAAAAATATTTTATGAATTTTAAATATATCGAGAGGTAGGTACTTATATCTACTTGTTTTTTTTGCACCTTTAGGATAATTAAGTAAATATAATGTAATGTATGGAATTGGCCTTGGGTATTTATATTTGCTGTTGTATGGGTATTCCAGCGAGTACTTACATCTCTATAACCGATTTCAAAAATAAATGGTTATCAGTTTGATCCTGTATGTATTCATGTATCCAGGATATATTACATTTCCTAAACAGTATTTGTTACATTTTAGTATCTATTTTAACCGACTTCGAAAAATAGGAAGTTCTCAGTTTTGAATGTGTGCCAGTCAGAGAGGATGGAAACCGCCGCTATGCCAGTGCCAGTTCATTAAAGATTTGCTACTCCCCGCACACAGAGCATCGCTCTGGCTTCGACCAGGGACTCTAGTCTCTTAAACTTACGATTAAACTTCTATTCTATTATTATTCTACTATTACTCTATTACGATTCTATCAAAAATTGCGAGTCTCGTAACTTTGATCGATCATTATAGTATAGCAATAGAATATGAATAGCAAGCTATAGAATAATCTGGGATTTTTTAAACTAAATATAGTGAATCCTGTTTTATGTTGTGAATCCGGACGGGCGTAGTGCAACTGTCACTTAATATCAATCAATATTGACATATATAATGTCAGTCGAACGTAATCATAACATTATCTTATTATGGAGCAGACTACCCTTTTTGGTAAATTCCAATCTATTGCGATACTACTGCTATAGTTATAGCAAAATTGATTACGAGACTACCAAATGTGTATTTTCTCGCGATTAACGTACTGTTTCTACTCTACTTTTATTCGATAGTTACGTTTTGCGCGATGAGACTAAGGGCCCAGGATAGCATTCCAGTTGTACAGTGGCAGTCTAGGACGGCGTAACAGATGTATCAATCCCTAGACAGTAAAACCAAAAAAAAGAGCTAATTTGCAATATAGCAAAACCGGAATCGTTACGCCGTCCTAGACCGCCACGACCGCCATTTGGCCGTCTGTTATTATAGCGTAGCAGTGAGATGGGAAACGCTACGCGCGTAGCCGCGGTTTCCAACCTCTCTGGTAAAAGTCAACGTCAACCTAATGAGGGGTTTAGCGTTTCCCCACCTCACTGGTTTTCAACCACGGGCCGCCCAGCGTAGCAGCGGTTTCCTTTCTCTGGGCCGCCCGTCAAGCAGTGAGATGGGAAACGCTTGCCGTCAAGTCTGTCTGCTCTCGTGAATGGTTAAAAAAAATGCGCCAGAAATGCGCAGACATGCCCGTCGGCCCGTGCCGCCGCTCCCCGAATCATCTCATTTTGTCAGCCAGTTAATCTGCAGACTAACTGGCTGAATCCGTAATATACCTGATTTACTAAGTACACCATCTAGCGATCACTCACGCAACCCCTGCGATTCCAAAGTCAAGCTGCACCCTCGAAACAGGGGCCTAACAGCGGCGGTTTCCTTTCTCTGAGCCTAAAGGGGGGTATTTAGTATAGTAGTAGTCTAAACTCATTGTGCTGGGCCTCAAGAAATTCTAAAAAAGTTTTTGAAGCTGAATTTGTGCTGGACATAGGCCTCCCCCATAAATCGCTACAAGGACTGGTCTTGCGCGATCTACCTCAAGTGCATTTCCTCAGATTTTACCAGGTCCTCTGACCACATTGTAATGGGTCTGCCTACTCTGCGTCTTCCGGTTCGCAGTCACTCAAGAACTTTTCGGCGCCAGCGACGTCGATCTGTTCTTCGAGCTATGTGCCCTGCCCAATGCCACTTTATTTTTGCAATTATTCAAACTATGTCGGTGACTTTAGATCTTTTGCGGATCTCAAAATTTCTTATTCCATCAAGTAGGGAGGACATTTATGTATTACTTTGTGCTTTTATATGCGCAGCAAAGCGAATTTCCATTGGTTTCTGCACACACTTTTAATGTATTGGCGTTCAGGCAATCTCTGTGTGGGGATGCAAAAAAGAAAACCTATAACGGACGAGTTAACTATGAGACTACAATAGACGGTGATGCCAATCGATTATTTCCTAATAACTTCGACGAGAGAAAATCATAAGACTGCCCCTGTAAAAATAAATGACAAACAAAGTCTTACAATCTACGAACAACAATAACTATGGAACAATAACTCGACTACAATTACGCCTTTGATTTTGGTACCACTTACGCACACAAATCAAAGAGAATACAACGAACACTTACACTCTCTCATAAACAAATGCTTGCCCGCGATTGGATGTCACGGTCGCCAGGCAACCAGCGCACAGCTACCCAGCAGACGCGTGGATGATGTGAAGCAGTAATAACTAATTTAACTCAGACCATAAATTTGAGCAACTATTATTGTTTTTTAGGAAATAAAAATATAAGGTTGCTAAGTTCAATGTTTATGTGTAGTGTAGTCAAAAAATGTTTTAATTTCCTAATTAATATCTTTGGTCTGGTCTGACTACATAGTTTACAACCATTGTGCAATTCATGTGCAAATAACATAGGGCTACGATTCCGCTGTTATGGAATTACGCGTAGAGGTAGTATAGAGTGAAAATAAAATACCGGCTTAGGGTCAGTTCACACCGAGACGCGACTCGGCGCGACGATGCTCAAAGAGGCCAATAATTTCGCGCTGCGCCGCGCGTCCTCGCGAGACGCATCTGTTAGAGTATATTATCATACTCTTTAGTGTTTTTCTTTATGTTTTAACTTTAGCCTGTCTGTGTCAGTGTCTATTTAAGAAAGTGACTTTTATAAAACCATTGAGACATGTTTTTTACCCAAGAATAAAACTTGCATTATTTTTACTTTCTAAGTTTTCTTTATTATAAATTGCTTTAACTCCTTAAAACTTAAACCACTGCTGCTAACAACAAAAGGTTATGGTAACGCAACAAATAGAAAAATGGATTCTGCACAAAATATAACTTCGAAGCTAAATATTGGCAATCTTGAAGGTAAGACCAACTGGCCTACCTGGAAGTATAAAGTTTCCATTCTATTAAGGAGTGTTCCTCGAGCAATTGATATTGTCGAAGGAAGATGGCAAAAACCAGTAGCAGTCGTTGGAGGAGAAGGTGACAATGCTGCTGATGTGGCTGCATATGCCAAAACAGACAGAAGCGCCCTTCTCATCATGACTACTAACATGAATGAAGAATCCTTAAGAAAAGTCATGAGGTATAACACTGCTCGTGATGTATGGCAAGAGCTACACCGGCTTTACGGTGGAACATCCGAAGATCGATCATATAATCTGTGCATGAGCTTCTTCAGTTATCAAAAGGTAACGGAAGACGATGTGTCTACGCACCTGTCAAAGCTGAAGAATATTTGGGCAGAATTGAACCAAGAGTTATCAAAAGACAACAGACAGGAGCTCCCTGAATTACTTCTGATCTGTAAAATACTTAATACTCTTGGAGAAGAATACTTCGGATTCAAAAGTAGCTGGCTTCTCATTCCCAAAAATGAGCGAAAAGTAGAAAACTTGACCAGTCATCTGTGTGCGTATGAAAGAGCACTCGCAGACAAAAATGGCGAAAGCAAAGCAGAAGCCCTTGCTGTAAGACCCGAGACTAGCAAAAATTCTCAATCAGAAAAAAGAAAAATAAAATATTGCAAATATTGCTTGAACCAAGGACATCTCATAAAACAATGTTACATTTGGAAAAGAGATGGACGTCCACCGAAGCCTCAAGCTGTCGATGCCAAAGAGAAGGCACACAATATTATATTAAGTGCGTTCTTTACATCCCCCCAAGATATGAACGATAGACAGAACTGGTATGTAGATAATGGTGCCACATGTCATATTACACTAAGAAGTGATATTTTTCAAACATTCGATCTTATTGCAGACAATTGCACTGTCACTACGGCAAATGGCCAACGAGTTCCTGTTGTCGGAAAAGGAACTATACTTTTGAATGCAAATATAAATGGAAAAATTGAAACTGTCACTCTCAAAGATGTACTCTATGTCCCACATCTACAGAAAAACCTATTCTCAACCCTAGGACCACCTACCAGGTACGACATTCACCTCAAATACGACGACGTGTTCACTCAATTATCAAGAAAGAACACTACTCATTGGTAAGAGAGTAAAGAATGGTGGCCTATACAAACTTTTAGTACATAATGTTGTTTCTGAGAACCCAATAGAGGTAAATGTTACAACGTCACAAAACCAGATACAACTGTATCATGAGAGACTGGGACACCAAAACAAAAGACATGTAAAAGCTTTTGTTAAGCGAGAATTAGGAATTGACCTAAAGATTGACCAAGAACTCTGTCAAGGATGTATTAATGGCAAGATGCACAGGTTTAAATTCGGAACACGAGAAAGAGCAAGTAAACCAGGAAACTTGATTTCTACTGATGTTTGTGGACCGTTCCTAGATTCAATGAGCAGATATAAATATTTTGTTTTATTTAAAGATGATTTTTCCGCATACCGATTCGTCTACTTCATGAGACAAAAGTCAGAAGTCGCATCTAAGCTCAAGATTTTCCTAGCTGAAGCCCAAGCAGCTGGATATGTTGTTCAAACGTTGCTTAGTGACAATGGCAAAGAGTTTGACAATGCAGAAGTCAGAGAGATACTTAACTCAAAAGGCATCACACAACGACTCACAATGCCATATACACCTGAACAAAATGGCTGCAGCGAAAGAGAAAATAGAACCTTAGTAGAGACCGCAAGAGCTATGATGTACGCTCATGAACCGATACCGCAAGCTCTTTGGGCGGAACTAATCAATACTGCGGTTCATATTTTAAACAGAACAGCTCCTACTAGATGCAAGGACAAAACTCCCTACGAAGTATGGCATGGCATCAAGCCTTCTATTAAAAACCTTCGCATCATAGGAAGCACCTGTTATGTACATATTCCCAAACAAACGCGAAAGAAACTCGATAAAAAAGCTATTAAAGGTATCCTTATCGGATATGACCCCGATGGTTATCGCATTTGGTGCGGAAATAAACTAGTCAGATCAAGAGACGTTATATTCAATGAGAATCCTATAACGGAACTAGAGGTTCCAAGACCTGTTCAATCAGGCGGGGAGAACGAGTTTGATATTGAATTAAACGATGGAGCTGATTTCATTGACCAAGCCGGAATTGATATTGAATTGAACAATGGAGCTAAAATCATAGACCAAGCTGGAACTGATACTGAATTGAATGATGGAGCTGAGGTCATAGATCAAGACGAAACAGAGGCTATAGACCAACCTGAACCTGAGGTCACAGACCAAGACGTAACAGAAGCTATAGACCAACCTGTACCAGAGGTAATAGATGAAGATATTGTTGAAGAGTGGTTTGATATAGGAGTACCTGATCAAATTGAATCAGAACCTTTAGCCCCTGGACTCGATAACAATCAAACTATTCCAGATGTAATTGAAAGATCTGAACCTCCACTTCGTCAACTAAGAACTAGACCGACCAAGCCACCTGCATGGTTTAAAGACTATGTGATGACAATCACAACACCAACCACGTACAAGAAAGCTGTAGAAAGCTCCAATAGAGCAAAATGGCAAGATGCAATGCAAAAGGAGTGGGATTCTTTGTTAGAGCATGATGTTTGGAAAGTAGAAAATCTTCCCCCAAACAAGAAAGCGTTACCATGCAAATGGGTATTCAAAACAAAGATAAACCCTGACGGTAGCATTGAGAAGTATAAAGCAAGATTAGTCGTAAAAGGCTTTAAACAAAGAAAAGGTATTGACTATAATGAAACTTTTAGCCCGGTTGCAAGACTTGCAACAGTCCGTTCCCTACTCAGCATAGCTGCAATAGAGAAGCTAGAGTTAGTTCAATTTGATGTGACTACTGCCTTCTTAAACGGAAAACTGACAGAAGAGATTTATGTTCGACAGCCAGATGGTTTCAATGATGGCACTAATAGAGTCTGCCGTCTCAATCGAAGTCTATACGGCCTAAAACAAGCACCTCGATGTTGGAATTCTTGTTTTTCCGAAATTCTGACAGACCTTGGATTCAGACAATGCGAAGGTGACTCCTGCCTCTATCTGAAGAATTTGGCCAATGGTGACAAAGTCCTTATTACGCTTTATGTTGATGACGGTCTAGTAGCAGCAAAAAATGCTCAAATAATTAATGATTTTCTTAAAGACTTAAGCAAGAAAATAAAGATAACAACGAAACCAGCCTCGTTTTATCTGGGCCTTGAGCTCAAACGACTTAAAGATGGTTCAATATTTGTAAATCAAGAATCATACGCAAACAAGTTGCTTGAAAGATTTCACATGGAAAATTGTAATCCAATCTCAACTCCAATAATAAAAGAACCTACTGAAATTCTTGAAATTGGGACAGAAGAGGACCAAAATTTTCCATACAGAGAAGCAGTTGGGTCTCTCGCTTACCTGATGGTTGCAACGAGACCAGATATTGCATACGCAGTGGGCGTTGTGTCCCGAAAGCTAGAAAACCCATCTAAACAAGATTGGTTGATGGTAAAGCGTATCATGCGCTACATCAAGGGCACTACCTCCCATGGAATCCTCTACAAAGCTAGTGGCAGTAATAAACTAGAAGGATTCAGTGACGCTGATCACGGCGGAGACACAACCACAGGACGTTCTACAACAGGCGTGATTTGCCGATACGCTGGAGGAGCTGTGTCCTGGTTAAGCCAAAGACAGGCATCTGTAGCAATCTCAACTACGGAAGCAGAGATAGTCGCAGCAAGTGAAGGAGGCCGCGAGCTAGTTTGGCTAACAAGGATTTTTACAGACCTTACAAAATTTACAGAAGTGCCAATACTAATGGTGGATAATGAGGCAGCTGTTCGACTTGCTCATAATCCTGAATTTCACAAGAGAACCAAACACATTAGAATTCGACACTTCTATGTAAGAGAGTTAGTTACTGAAGGTGCCATTGATGTTGTAAGAATTGGAACAGCCTTTCAAGTGGCAGACATCCTAACTAAAGCTCTACCTCGAACGACCTTCCACAGTCTTTGCACGGCAATGGGACAAGTTAAAAAGGGAGAGTGTTAGAGTATATTATCATACTCTTTAGTGTTTTTCTTTATGTTTTAACTTTAGCCTGTCTGTGTCAGTGTCTATTTAAGAAAGTGACTTTTATAAAACCATTGAGACGTGTTTTTTACCCAAGAATAAAACTTGCATTATTTTTACTTTCTAAGTTTTCTTTATTATAAATTGCTTTAACTCCTTAAAACTTAAACCACTGCTGCTAACAACAAAAGCATCGCAACGTCGCGAGGCGCATCAAAAAATTTTAGCAGGACGACGCCTCGCTGCGCAGCGAGATGCCGCGAGGCGCAGCGGAACGTATCTACTAGCCGCGGGCGCCGCGCTAGTGGTTTTATTTTTGTAAACTCCTTCCTCTTCCTCTTGTGCACGAAGTCCGATTATAACAAGATCCCAGTCTATCATTATATTTTCAATCGAGCACTTGACCGAACTGCATCAATTCTAAACGAAGTCTGGACGGAAATAGTAGAGTAGTCGCCACAGCGGCACCGCGAGACGCAGCAACGCTCTTGCACGCCGCGCGTACTGGCGATGCACCGCTGCGTCACGATACGTCGCGCTACGCCGCGAGGCACCTCGAGGCGCAGTGCTGCGTGGTGCAACGTAATCTGAATTCTCACAATGTAATGTGTATCTTTTCGTGTAGTGAATAAAGTATATTCTAAGTCGCTCTATGAAAAATGTGCGCGCAGCGTCGCGCCGCGACGCGTCTCGGTGTGAACTGACCCTTAGAGATAACATAGATTCTTTATTGGTCCAATTGGTTTCATTTCTTTCCAAGCGTACTGCAGCTATCCATTTTTTTAATAGAGTTTTATTTCGTTTCGGAATCTGTAGTATTAAAATCATTTGTTATCGCTGCATAATATCACCAATGTTACTTATATTATATAAAACCTCAACCTAACCTGGCAAACCTCGTATCGCCTTAGAAAAAGTTTACACGATTTTTATTACTGAATACATGGTTGTATGAACAATGTTCTTTTGTCCAGAATGGGTGAAAAAAAAACAGCAACAAAGAAATTATGAGTCAAAAAGAAAAATTAAAATGTAAAGTATTTTTGAACGAATAAACAACCATCAAAATTATGTAAACAACAATTTTGGTCACAATTAATGAAATTGCTAGGTACTTTTACTAACTTCCTATCAATTTCTTCATATTTTCTAACCTTTAAAACCTTTCCTGGACTACGGCAAACATTTCAAAACCAAAATCAGCTAAATCGGCCCGGCCGATATCAATTTTTTGCGAGACTAACGAACCACGATTATTTTTTATATATGCAGTAAATAGAATTAGATAGATTGTAAAGTATGTACTTATGTTTTATCTGATCAGTTTATAGAACTACTACTGCAAAAAAAAGAATTGTACATAATTGCATAACACTATCCAAAATCAATAGTATAAAAATTTTTAATGTTTGTATACTCACTGATGAAAGGTAATTTCACTGTTTTTAATTTTTGTATTGCTTTTACACCAATTCACGATACACGAAGGCATATTTGCAATATTTAAAAGCGCTGAATAATAATTATTTGGCCAACCAAAAACTGACGAAACTGAACCCCGCGTGACGCGAGTGCCACAGCGAACTGACAGCCGTGGTGTTCGTAATCCGAAGCTCCGCCCTCCGAGTCAACTGTTTGCTCCTCGTTTGCTTTCACCATCTTTGAAGCGTAATTATTGTTCCATAGTTATTGTTGTTCGTAGCTTACAATAGTCATTATATAATTGAAAATTGATTCTTCGAAATGAAGCGAACAAATTTAACTATATTTTCTTGCAGTACAAATATTTTCCTGACCAATTATGTCAAGCCAAGCCTTTCGCTGTTCCGGAATCTTAGGCAATCTAAAAAGTATAAAGTTATGTTTGGTATAATATTGTACTAGCTGACTTACCGAAATGAAAAGTAAGGCTAGCTACTAATAATATTAACCTACAGATAGGCTTACAAACAGTTACCAACAAAAGCTGAGATAAGTAATTATTCAAGTTAAATTATCGATAAGTACCTCCAATAAGAAGAATGTCACATCACTAATTTCCCTACAAAATATTTTATAGTTTTTTTTTGTCAATTAATTCCTTTGTGTTTGATGCCACATCCAATTATACTGCACGTTGGCATGTTGGATCACATAGTAGTAGTCTAAACTCATTGTGCTAGGCCTCAAGAAATTCTAAAAAAGTTTTTGAACCTGGATTTTGTGCTGGACATAGGCCTCCCCCATAAATCGCTATAACGACTGGTCTTGCGCGATCTACCTCAAGTGCACTTCCTCAGCTTTTTCCAGGTCCTCTGCCCACATTGTGATGGGTCTGCCTACTCTGCGTCTTCCGGTTCGCAGTTACTCAAGAACTTTTCGGCGCCAGCGACGTCGATCTGTTCTTTGAGCTATGTGCCTTTTCCAATGCCACTTAAGTTTTGCAATTATTCGGGCTATGTCGGTGACTTTAGATCTTTTGCGGATCTCAAAATTTCTGATTCCATCAAGTAGGGAGGACATGTGTATTACTTTGTGCTTTTATATGCGCAGCATAGCGAATTTCCATTGGTTTCTGCACACACTTTTGATGTATTGGCGTTAGGCAATCTCTGTGTGGGGATGCAAAAAAGAAAATCTATAACGGACGAGTTAACTATGAGACTACAATAGACGGTGATGCCAATTATGCAAAGCCAAGCCTTTCGCTTTTCCGGAATCTTAGGCAATTATTCAAGTTAAATTATCGATAAGTACCTCCAATAAGAAGAATGGCACATCACTAATTTCCCTACAAAATATTTTATTGAATTTTTTTGTCAATGAGGGGTTTTCAAAGTGACAGAAAAAAAGAAAAAAGTTTCATAATACGCCGGTAGATGGCGGTGTCTAAAGCAATATAAGAGAAATGGGAGATCGAATATTGACTCTCATTGGTCAAGCTGAAATGAATGATTAAATAGCTCAAAATGAAACATAAAAATTAAAATTTAACTGAGGCAGTGACGGAGTAGGTGAAATTAAGATTTATACTTAGCAGAAAATGATCCAATCCAAAGATTCAGTCAATATTCGATCTCCCATTTCTCTTATATTGCTTTAGACACCGCCATCTACCGGCGTATTATGAAACTTTTTTTTTTCTTTTCTGTCACTTTGAAAACCCCTCATTATATACTGCACGTTGGCATGTTGGATCCTTAGGCTTCAAACGCACAGGCGGATTTTTATCCGCGCGGTTTGTTACCGCGCGGATAAAAATCCGCTGTTGCGGTTTTATTTCCGCGCGGTTGGAAAGGTTGTTATTTCATTTTCAACCTTATTCATATGCCACGAAGGTACAGGCGAATTTTTAGCCGCGCGGAAATAAAACCGCGACAGCGGATTTTTAACCGCGCGGTTTTTTATCCGCTGGTGCGCACACTTCCATAGGATTCAGTATGTTACATAAAATCCGCGCGGCAAAAAACCGCCTGTGCGTTCGTAGCCTTAGGTTGGATCACATTACTTGGTTTTTCTCAGGTTTTCGCACTTATAATAAACGCAAAATGAAAAAAATAACAATAAACTAGATACGGGTTTATTTATTAAAAGGAACACAAAAATATTTACAGTATATATTACATATTTACAGTATAAAATTCCGGTTATCTAAAAAAAAAAAGCAAATAAAACATATACTTACCTATAAATAAAATATTTCATTCAGATCGCTGCCATTGGCAAATGGCAACCCTATCTCACAGCCACGCCACAGATTAGTTAGATCATTTAGATTAGTAGGAAAGAAAGAAAGAAATAATTTCTGTTGTGGTTTCGTCATCTCTAGTTGGTCTGTGGTTTCGTCGCCGCAGCTCCGTTGTGTAAGTTTGTTGTTTTTAAATCACATTACATTGGCTTTTCCATAGATACCTGCTTCTAAATAAAGCAACGTTGCTTCACTAAGACTATTGATATTAATAAAATAATTAAGACTACAATACAGGTTGTTAAGATACAAAGTTAATAAACAAACTGCGCTCTAGGTAACCTTACAAAATGGACGTCATCGGCAGCGAAATTGGATTGAAAATGCGGGTAAATAATATTTATTTTCTATTGCTAAACAATAATTTCGACTGTCTGTGAAACCGCAGATTTTGTTTGTATTTTGTCATTAAATTTAGGCTACTTTGTAAAGAATGATGAGGTTTGCAAAAGTACAGGTTCCTAAATATAGGTACCTACCTACATTCAGTTGTTAATGCTGTTATCATCCAGGTAGATACTACGATTGCTAATTTACTAGGAGCCCCAGAAAGTCTAGTATAGAAATCCTACTATTTCGAGAACTAAAAGACTTTTGGGAATTATTCCCAAATAGGTACCACAGTAGGCACTTCACCTGTTCTTTCTATTAATTGACTTGACTTGACTTGATGATGATGATGACTAGATATTATGTTTACCAGTTCATCAAGCTTCACATTAATATCAGGGATGGAGCAACTATACCTAAGTCTCAACCTGAGGGATTACTTTTCATAGACTGCAACAACAAGCATTGGATAAAATGAAGTTGGTAAAAAGAATAGAAGATGATGAGTGATGAGCCAGCCCAGCACCATGTTCTTTAAAAAACGAAATCCAAATTAGGTCACTCATGTCCTGTCTGTCTTTTTGTTGTTTTTTCTTTGGAACTATTAAAGATCAAAGACTTTTAAAGCTAAAGATACACAAGCATGAGTAGCTCTATGCTGGGCATTCACAAGCAGTATATTATGGCCTTCACACCATTCGGTGCATACTCAACGTTGCACCGAGTCAAATTCATGGCATTCACATACGCCTCAGTTAGCCATTCCATTTGCTCATTTTGAGGGTACAAATCGACAAAAATAGTGCCTTTGGCTCGCAAGAAACACTCTTTCTTGAATAAACCCTTGGCCATATGCGCGCCGCGCCAATAGCCTATTGGATTCCATTGTGCGAAGCCTATCCATTTGGAACTACAGTGTTTTCTTATTCACAGATAAATTTTGGATCAACAATGTGCCAAATGGATCTATGGATCGCTCGTGAATGTCCAGCGTAATATTTTTTTTTCCAGATTTTCTACCTACTATATGCTAACCAAAGTTTGCCTCATACGTTTTTTTCATATTAACCTACCAAATTCAGCAAATTCTATGTATAGTTACATAACAAGTATTTGAAAATCTTGTTATGAAGCTCTGTTTTCCGAAACAGCCAACGATTAGAATTAGACAGAACCAAAAATAATATTTTATTGCTTAAAATTTTGTATCTACTTAGCTACATATTTTGTATGTTTCCGGATTAAACTTGAATTCATTAAAATTATTTTCAGTCTGCTATCAAGGCAAAACTCACCGAGTTGGGCTGCTATGTAGGTATGTAAAGTTATATTATATATTATATAGTGCATTATTATATTTCTTGAAATTTTAATTAAGTATAAAATAAACCTAAGAATAGTTGTAATTACAAATTAAAACTCAAACACTTAATAATATGACATTTTTAAATTTCCTAGTAAATTTATTGGCCCCTGAACTTTACCTCAATATACATAGTATAAAATAAAGTCAATTCCCGCGTCTGTCCCTATGTATGCTTATATCTTTAAAACTATGCAACGGATTTCAATGCGGTTTTTTTTATTTGAGAGAGTGATTTAAGAGGAAGGTTTTTAAATGCACAAGATAATATTAGGTTAGGCGGTACGAAGTTCGCCGGGTCGACTTGTATAAAATAAAGTCGCTTCACGCGTCTGTCCCTATGTTTGCTTAAATCTTTAAAACTACGAAACGGATTTTGATAAGGTTTTTTTAACCCCCGACGAAGGAATTCAGAGACGGGTGTTATAATTTTAACGTGTATCTGTCTGTCTGTCTGTCTGTGTATCTGTCTGTGGCATCGTAGAGCCCAAACGGCTGAACCGATTTTCGTTTAGTTTTTTTTGTATCATAGATAATTTCGGGCCGAGTGTTCTTAGCCATGTCTGATGAAGATCTGATCAGCGGTTTGAAGATGATCAGCTCTTGAATAATGGATGAGAGGATCTAACTAGCTTCCTTATGTCCGATCGATTTGAAATTTGGTACCATGTTACATCTATGATATAAAAAGTATTTGTTAAGGTAACCATGACCTGATCTTTCGTTTGAAGATGATCAGCTCTTGAAAAATGGATAAGAGGATCTAACTAGCTTCCTTATGTCCGATCGATTTTATAAGATTTGAAACTACCTAATTGTAACTAGTAAAATTTATATAAGATTACGAGGCTGGCTGGGCGTTTGGGACTGCAACACAGTTTTAACTACAGCAGTCCTTAACGATATGCATTATAATGTACAACTTATTATGTGAACAATAAATCATTTTCATTTTCATTATGTCCGATCGATTTGAAATTTGGTACCGTGTTACATCTATGATATAGAAAGTATTTGTTAAGGTAACTATGACCTGATCTTCCGTTTGAAGATGATCAGCTCTTGAATAATGGATGAGAGGATCTAACTAGCTTCCTTATGTCCGATCGATTTGAAATTTGGTAACATGTTACATCTATGATATAGAAAGTATTTGTTAATGTAACCATGACCTGATCTTCCGTTTGAAGATGATCAGCTCTTGAATAATGGATAAGAGGATCTAACTAGCTGCCTTATATTCGATCGAGTTGAAATTTAATACCATGTTACATCTATGATATAGAAAGTATTTGTTTAGGTAACCATGACCTGATCTTCCGTTTGAAGATGATCAGCTCTTGAATAATGGATTACAGGATCTAAGTAGCTTCCATATGTCCCATTGAGTTTAAATTTCGTACAGAGTTACGTCAATGATATTGTAAGCATATGTTAAGGTAACCATGACCTGATCTTCCGTTTGAAAATGATCAGCTCTTGAATAATGGATGAGAGGATCTAACTAGCTTCCTTATGTCCGATCGAGTTGAAATTTGGTACGGTGTTACTTCAATAATATTAAGGTAACCATGATCTTTTAAGATGATTAGCTCTAGTTCTAGTTAAGTTGATGAGGGGTCTGACTGGGTCGGGGGTTTTTAATTTTTTAATTATTTAATAGATAGAGTGATCAAGATGAAGGTTTATAAGTATTATACATGCACAATATAGTAATAAGTTAGGCGGTACGAAGTTCACCGGGTCGACTAGTATAGCTATAAATTACAGTTTTTTTAAGTTATTAATACTATTTATTTATTATATAGATGATGAGCTGCCAGACTATGTAATGGTAATGGTGGCCAACAAACGCACACGACCACAAATGGAAGAAGATCTTTTTCTTTTTCTTGCTAGCAACACAAATTCATTTGTTGCCTGGCTCTACCAGGTGCTTCAGAAGTTACAAGAAGTCACCATCACCACTCCTCCAGGTAGCTAAATGATCTCATAAAATATAAAACAGACTCAAATACGAATGGTATAGATTATGTAATTACTTACTTAATTTAATTTATTTACAGCAGAATCTAGAGCCACTAGTAAGGATAGAACAAGGTCCATGTCTAAAGAACCCAAAGTAAAAGATAAGAAAGGAAAAGATAAAAAAAAAAAAATTAAAGAAAAACACAAGAAAAGCGATTTATTAAAAAAATCCAAAAAGAAAGAAAAGGAGAAGGTGCATCGCAAAAAATTAGACAAAAAACTACATAAACATAGTAAAAAGAATAAGGATACTGAAATCATGCGACCTAATGTGCCGCCGCTGCTGATGAATCCTGAAAGAGAATCAGAGCCATCGATCACAGATGTGTTTGCTGGACAAATCCTAAAGAACCATGGCGAAAACTTAGCTCACTGCCAAGATAAAGTTAAAGAGATCAAAACAGAAGTAAAAGAAGTTAAAAGACAGATTTTGCCTATAATCGACCCAGCCACGATCTCGGCAGAGCCCTCGGAGGCGCTGCCGCCGGCCGCGCCGGCGCCGGAGCCCGCGCCCGTTGCCGAGCCGTCCACCAGTCAGCACGACGCAGAGTCGGACCAGGGCAATGCTGTGGACTCACAAGAAAAAATACAAGAAATCAATGAAATTGAAGAAAAAATCCACGATCTCCGGCGCAAGCTGGCAAAACAGTTGAACTCAATGTCTGATGATGAAGATTTTTTAAATGTTCGAGCTCGCCCCGAGGAACTGTTGCCTGAACTAGCCGATGATGTGTTTCAGGTAGCTTACTTACTGCAAAATGATTTTTTGTAACCTTATGAGCATTACTAATATTTTTATTTTTTCAGGAAATAAGTGCAGCTCGATATATAGACGTGAAAACTCCTCCCCTTGAGAAAGACGTCGCGATCTCACCAAGACCAGTCGAGCTTGGAGTTGACTGTAAACAAAATGCCAAGACTCCTGATAAAGAAGTGCCACAAATTGAACTGCGTTTGCCGAAGAGGTCTGTGCGGGAGAGACTAGGAGTTCGGGAAGAGCCGAAAATAATACAGGCAGATTCTAAAATGAAATCCGATTCCAAGACGAACAAGAAAGAACATGAGAAAAATACTGACTCCAACAAAGATAAATCACGAAAGAGCAAATCTCGTAAATCACACCGGTTAGTGTTTGAAATAGCTTAATGATTACCTAATTTTTTTTTTGTTAGTAAGAATTTTTTTACTAAGAGATGTGTTTATTAAAAACGAGCTGTCCCGACTTACTTCGTTATGCCATAGAATTTAAGATACTACTAAAGACTTGGCTCTATAGACTATGTTCTTTTGACTGCCCGAATGGGCGAATAAAAAAACAAACAACAACAACCAAACCACCTGTCAAAATATGTAAACAACGGAAAAAATATTGCACCTTATTTGAGTTTAAGTAAGGATCCCAATTTTTTTTTGAAAATCTAATATAGCCTATGTCATCGGGGATAGTGTAGCTTCCTACCCAGTGAAAGAACTTTCAAATCGGTTCAGTATTTCCGGAGCCTATTCGTTACAAACAAACAAACAAATCTTTGCTCTTTATAATATTAGTATAGACTAGAGGCTGCCCCGCGGTCTTGCCCGCGTAGATATCTCATAAACACTAAAATACCGTTTACCCGTTCCCATGGGAATTTCGGGAAATTATTCCTTAGTGCTCCCCTACACTCCCCAAGGAACCCACGTGCAAAATTTCAGCCCGCTACGCCCAGTAGTTTCGGCTCTGCGTTGTCTGTCAGTCAGTCAGTAACGGAAGAGTTTTATATATGTCGTAGTAAGATTTGATAATTGGTTTGGTAAGGTTTGATAATGGTTCGTTAAAATATTCTTTGACGCTACAGATAACCAATCAGAATAAGAGTTTACCAGCAAGCAATAATCTAGCCAATCAGAGTTAAGGCAGGTTTTAAATTTTTCAATTATACTAGGTTTTTTGCAAAAAAAACTGCTTTATGTCGGGATAATTGAAAAAAAAGTAATGCTTATAACAAATTATCCGGGTTTTCGCAAAATCCCTAGTTTTTTTTGCAAAAACCCTAATTATCAAATCTTACTACGACATATATATTGATTAAGAGAGCTCATAAAATTTCATATAATATCCTTTAACAGAGATACTCCAGAGCGCGAACTATCGAAGCATTCAGGAAAGTCTTCTAAAAGGTCAATTAAGGAAGTAGAGAAAAATCTAAACACTTCAACACAAGATCCTGAATCTAGCTCAGACAAACAAGAACCGCCAACTAAAAGAAAAAGCCCGTGAGTTTATTTTTCCTTGATACCAAAGAGTATCAAAAGTCATGTGTGCTAAAGGGAGTCAAGTCGCTACTTTTTTAAATTATCTATTTGTATAACTGAAAAAATCAAAATCTTATACTAAATACATATATTTAATGTGTTGTCAGTAGCGGCGGCGGAGGCGGCGGCGGCGTGGCGCGCGCGAGCCCGGCCAGCGTGGTGAGCGTGCGGGCGCGGCCGCGGGGCGCCGGCGCCGCCCGCGGGCCCGCCTCCAAGCTGCTCTTCAGGGCCGTCGCCGAAGCTCACAAGTCGCTGCTCAATGTATGGAAACCAAGCTCATACAAATACTCCTTTTAAATTTTAAGGAATCATTGTTCAATACATTAATTAAATAGTTTTTATCCCATCTGCTAGACTAGGGCCTCTAGTCTCTTAAACTTACGATTTAACTTCTATTCTATTACGATTGGGTCAAGAATTGCGATTCTCGAAACATTCTGCTATTGTTACAGAATCAAAATTACGAGACTTGCAATTTTTAAGCCAATGCTAAGAGTATTAGTAGAATAGTAATATAATAGAAGTTAAATCGTAAGTTTAAGAGACTAGAGATCCAGGTGACTTTTTGTTTACTGTTCTTTAGTCGTAAAATTGCTCTTTATTGTGTTTCCGGTCTGCAGCCAGGAATTATGAATTTCCATACATTCTTGATTTGCCTGGCCAATTAAGAATGCACGTTACGTATTTAGTACTAAAATATGACTTAAATTTTACTTTGATTTAAAAATTAGTGTAACAAAAATAAGTGATTGCAGTGAAGTGGATTTAGGTCAACAGAATTAGGAAGGAACATTTTGTCGTCGGATGGAATAAATATATAATAACATGGGCTATAAACGGGCGCGGTTACAACCCTCGCTTGTTCAAGTTGCAAGTCATTACTTCCTTGCTACGCTCGGGAATAAACACCTGAAACTCTCACTTCGCTCCGTTTTAACTTTCGCGCCCTTAGAATAATACATCACTTTACTCCCATGTTATATAATGTACTATTATAATCACCTACGATATCGCTGGCGTCACCTGCTCTGCGTAGTTAAAAACATATTCCTAAGGTCTATAAATGGCATGTAATTCGCAGATCCCACCAAAAGTGGAGAGTGCGCCGTCGTCGTCGCGTGCGGTGCCGCGGTGCGGAGAGGCGAGCGCGAGCGCTGGCGGCGCTGGCGGCGCTGGTGGCGCTGGCGGCGCTGCAGCGCGGCTGACGATCCAGGTGTCGGGTGCGCGCGACGGCCGCCGCGTGCTGCAGCCCGCCGACACCGTCGCGACGCGCGCCGAATACAAGCGGTACTTCACTACATCATTATGCTATATACCAATATTATAAAGATAAAAAATATGATTGTTTGTTTGAATTGAACAGGCTCCGAAAGTACTAGAGATTTAAAAAAAAAATTCACTGCTGGAAAGCTAGACCATCCTAGGGTGACATAGGCTATAAAACATTCTCGAAAATTCAGAACGCAAGGTAGTACGAAGTTCACTGTGTCAGCTAGACTTCTATATTTTTAAAAATCTATTGCTGTTTGTTTGTCTCGCTAACTCTAAAACGTTTTGTTTTTGAATGTTTGTCCTAATTCAGGGAAGATTTAAAAGCTGAGAAAAAATGGTAAAATTGCGAGAAAGATAGTAATAAATTTAATTTTGCCATATAAATTACCCCTGACCTGAGTTACCGAGAGACCGATACGAAGTTCGTCGGGACAGCTAGTTATTATTAAAATCTGACTTGTTCTACATTATATCTGCTATACATTTTTTATTACAAGGGAATTGCTTCTCTTGCAATGCGAAATTGTTACACCCTATCTTCTTCAGCGAGCTACGAGTTTATTTATATTGTTTTAAAACTATTTACTTTTCTAACTATCCATTCCATGATAAAAATGTCTGAAAAAGTAAATACGTTTTGCAATTTAGTAAGTATATTTTGATGTTTTTGCCTAGAGCCTATCTCCGTACATTATAAAAAATGATAATCGATTACCTTCTAACTAAAACTAACACAACTTCATCTAAACTAACAAAGTTTTTCTTTTTATGCCTTCTGCCTATAACCATATTTGTGTGCATCTTGCAAACCATACTTCCATACTAATAGTATAAATGCGAAAGTAAATCTGTCTGCCTGTCTGTCTGTCTTGCTTTCACACCAATACTACAGTACCGATTTAGATAAAATTTGGTACATGGATACTCTAAACTTTGGACTCTAAAAACTGTTAAAGGCTACTTTTTGATCCGAAAATGTTTAATGGGAAATAGCGCTGGCAAAGCCGCGGGCGCACACTTATTATACTAATAATTAAATGCGATATAAACACTATTTATCTTTTTAATTTTTTTCTTCTTACAAAGCTCTTGTGTTTTTTTAAGCGAATAGCTTTTGCGAATTTGTGAGCAGTTATCATAATATATAATTATTCGAACACTTCTGATCTGCTACTTTATATTATCTATACCAATATTATAAAGAGGTAAGGTTTGTTTGTTTGTTTGTAACGAATAGGCTCCGGAAATACTGAACCGATTTGAAAAATTCTTTCAAGCTACACTGTCTCCGAGTGTCATAGGCTATATTAGATTTTCAAAAAATTAGGGATCCTTACTTAAACTCAAATAATGTAACCCAAGGTGCAATATTTTTTCCGTTGTTTACTTATTCTGTTGTTGTTGTTATTCTGGGGAGTCTAAAGAAGAAAGTCTATAGAGCCAAGTCTTAAGTAGCATCTTATATTCTATGGCGTAACGAAGTTAGCCGGGACAGCTCGTAAATGATAATAAACTGTTAGATTCCAGAAGAAACAAGAAACCTTTGTAATTTTTCTGTAGCAGTCTACCCTCAATTTAGTTTTTAAATAATACTTGTCGACCCTGCCAACTTCATACCGCCTTACCTATTACTAGGTTGTGCATGCATAATACATATAAATCTCATATAAACTTTACTCTTGAATAGCTCTATCTATTAAAAAAACCGCATCAAAATCGGATGTATAATTTTAAAGATATAAGCATACATAGGGACAGACGCGGGAAATGACTGTTTTATACTATGTATAGCTGATTGCGCGCTGTACGCTCTAATACTATATAAAAAAATACATACTGTGCAAAAGTGACGCTAATGGCTGCTGTTTCTTTAGGAAGGAGTTTCTAGTTCTAGCAGTTTCTGATAGTTTATGTCTCTACAAAGGACGCTAGACGCCGCATTTTTTTGATTTGTGCTTGGTTAGGTTTCATTCAAATCTAATGTAATGACACAAATATATTCGTAGAAAGGTTGATATAAATTTTATTTTGTAAGCTACACTAATGCGAATTAATTATGAATCGAGCGACTAAAAAAGTGCATTATTATCGAATTTTTTTTTGCATTTTGCATACAAATACATACTTAAGTCTTATCGATCACAGCACCTATGCATAATTTACTAACAAGTGAATATTGATTGCGCGCTGGGCTACTCCGCAGCGAGCGCGAATCTACAAACTATAAAGCAAGCGACTATACTATGTATTTGGCAAGCTGTAAATGTGTTGTCTCATACTGCTAGCTATACATTTATTGTCTCATATATGTCTGGGACATATTACTATATTATATTTTGTTATTTAATATAAGGATAGTTCTTATCTACTTTGTCTTTTATAATAATTTTTGTCAGTATATTTTTTCTGGATTCTCTGCTTTGTGAGCCCACTGTATTGTCTGTCTTTTCAAGAAGTGTTTTATCTGCATATCAGTCCTATTATTATGATGATTCTTTACAGATTATATTTTAAACAATACTAGTCGACCCGGCGAACTTCGTACCGCCTAACCTTTTACTATTTTGTGCATGTATTAAACATATAAACCTTCCTTTTGAATTACTCTATCTATTAAAAAAAACCGCATCAAAATCCGTTACGCAGTTTTAAAGATTTAAGCATACATAGGGACAGACGCGGAAAGCGACTTTATTTTATACTATGTATTGATGATGTATGTTGAGTAATAAAAAATGATAAAACTAAACCCTCAAAGGATTAATCTGTGGCTCAACTTATTTTATAGTTTTAAATCAGAGAGGATCTTGAGTTTCTACAGATTTTTTGTTTATATCATATAAGTTAAGCATAACAAGTTAAAACAACAGTTAATGATTGCCTCCAATGTTCTAGCCTATCAGTATTTCATACGAAATCGTAGTTTGATATGAATGACGCGGGTGTGTTGCAGGGACAGGGCATGCAGAGAGCAGATGTCGGAGCGCGCGGGTGCGGCGGGCGCGGGGGGCGCGGCGGGCGCGGGGGGCGCGGCGGGCGCGGCGCCGCTCGTCACGCGGTTCATCAACACGGACTACGTGCCGCGGCTGCTGCTCGACGGCGCCGACGCCGACACCGACGGGGACATCGTCAAGAGAGCGTGCGTTCATAACATTATCCTACTTACATCAATCTCTTGCCAGTAACTACTTGTCATGTTTGTATTATTGATCTATCATATTTCTGTTCACAGTGACATACACAATTCAAAAGTAGCAACCGAGGAGGGACCCGTATTTCTAGTCACTTTAGAGGGTCTCGATCCTAATCAGTTCCTATCCAAGAAACTGCAGAGCGAGGGAATTGACAGCGGCACGTTATTGTCGAGAGTAAACAAAAGGCGCACCAACAGCACGGAGAACCACGTGAAGCCGAACTACAGCCGAACCGAGTACAAGACACCGGACGAGAATTCCGACAAGTCAGACAGCTCCAACGGATCCGACAGGAAACGCCTCAGCGATACCAGCGAAGAGAGTGACACACAAGTGATCATAAAGGCAAACGACAAGCCGGTCGAAAAACGCAAGCCGGTTGAGGAAAAAAATAAAAGTTTCGAAGAAAAACGGAACAATGTTGAAGCGAAACACGACAAGTTAAATGCATCGGAAGATGTGACAATATTGAAAGAAGATATAAAGCGTGAGAGGCTCGAGTCGCCGCCGGCGGTGAAGCGGCGGCGCGCGCGCTCGCCCATCGTGTTCGACGTGGGCGAGCGCGCGCCGGCGGTGGCGGGGCAGGCAGCGCCGGCGGGGCCGGGGCGCGCGCGCACCATTAGCAACGGCAGCGACTCCACCACCGTCGTCACCACGCCGGCCGCTTCTAAATATGACCAACTACCCTCATGTAAGATATATTTTTACAGTTTGCGTTAGTACCCAAGCAGCACATTTGGTTGCATAAGATCTTTGGAGCATGCCCGATTATTACTTATAGTAATAGACTTAAGCGCTATAGCGTGCTCTGGAACCCTTATGCAACCCTTATGCAGCAGTTTGGGCACAATTTTATGCAACTATGAGTGCTATTGAAGCTCTATAACGGTGGCAAGAGGTGCTACTAAGGCTGCAACAAACCATTAACTCTCTTATAGCGCTCCTCTAGCACTTTCTAGTGAATGAGATTGAACGAACTGTGAATGAATGATAAATAATTTACGCCAAGTGTTTGGTTTTTGTGTCAAACAGATTCACAAGTAATACAATTTTTAAAATTCCATGGATGCTCATCGGATATCGGCGGCCATTAATTTAATATTTAGTAAGTAAGATGGTGTTATTAGGTTTTGCAGTTCGTATAAAAGCAAATTTTTAAACGCAGACAAGTTTTCTGTGAATGTTAATGATATTTTTTTGAGTAATTTTGTCGCGCTTCCGTAATTATATCAGAATGCAAAGTAAAAACAATTATAATGTGAAATATTTTCTGTTTTATGTACAAATTTTAATTAAAAACATTCCTAAATCATTGCATGTAATATGCCTGTGAGCTAATAATGCTATATCAATCCATTTTTTGTAAGAAATACGTAAAGTTGTACATGGATATATTGTATATAACCTCAAAGTCACTTAAAAAAACCTAAAAATTTTAAAATTAAATGGCGTCTACAAAATACAACCTAAGCCTGCAAAATTCTCTCTAATAGCACTCTTGCAGAACTCAAAGTGCTAAGTTCTCCCTGTTTACGCCTTAGAGTGATTTTTATTACTCTTCTGTTACTAATATTCTTAAAAGTGATCCCCTTTTCCGAGTTTAAATTATTTGAGTAAGTGTTTTAGGGATCCTTGATTCTGTCATTGCCAAGTATAAGAACAAATAAAAATTATATTTACGGCATAGAGCTACAGCAAAGCTAAGTATTTTCTTGTTTTAAAACACTTTACTTTTTCAACCAAAGATACAATAAAGATCAGGTATCCTTGAAGATAATTGGAAATAGTAAATATTAGTTTTAAGAAATCTTACAAGAAAAATACTTTTTATAATTGCAAAAGTGACTAAGTATGTATGTTAGGAACTGAGTGTCCGGAGACTGCAATGAGCAAGCGAGGGAGGTCTGCGCAGCAGTAGAATACTAAAGAGGCTATATATAAAAAAAACTATTTGTGTATGTTTGTTACGCTTTCACGCCTAAACTGCTTAATGTATTGGGAAAATGAGTATTTATTTTGCTCAGAAACACAAAACAAACATTGGATACTTTGAACCTGACACCTGTCTTTAATATTTGATCTCCAACTGGTATTAAAATGTATTATACCGACGGAACCCTCGCACATTTTTCTTTATTTAGAACAAAAATTGCGAATACCGTAGGCTGCTCAAAGGAACATTTTATTACTATTGCATTACTTATAGTAGTCCTTGCTTCTTATATAGAGCTTACAGTAATATATTTATTACCCTTATATTACTAGCAGTAGCTCTGTAGTGGATTTTGTAGTATTTCTTTTATAAAGTTTACAGGCGTATAACAGCTCCAGTAGCAACTCATATGCAACATTAAGCGTTAAAAAGTATTGCTTAACTCTGTTCTAGAGACTGTAGTGGCAAAAGAGTTCTAAAACGAACTATTATACAGGTTAAGGTAATACTGGGTGGAACTTTTGCCACTCTTAGTAACTTTTGCAGCTATAGACGCTTATGGAAGCTGTTATGCAACTTTAGCCTGCCACTAGAACCCTTAAATTACTCTTAAACCACTTAAAGTAACAATTTAGGCTGCAATTTCCACTAGTGTGCTAGCTGGGTAAGTAGTAAGTGAATACAATCAGTTATATACTTTCAAAAGTTTCTTAGAAAAGTGAAATTCGAAGTTCTAGATTACTCATGAATATCCCTTTTACTTTTCGTAAGAAAACAATTAAAATAACGTTCTCAAACGCAAGAATGTAGTTACAACTAAACAAGTCATGTTGCAGTGTCGTCGGCAGTGGAGCGCAAGGCGGCGTGCCGGACGTTCCCGCTGTGCCGGTTCGGCGCGAAGTGCCTGTTCGCGCACCCGCCGTGCAAGTTCGCGGCGGCCTGCACGCGCCGCCACTGCGCCTACTCGCACCTGCCCGCGCCCGCCGCGCCCGCCGCGCCCGCCTCGCCCGCCTCGCCGCTGTCACCCAGCCCTTATATTGGTAAGTTTTTGGACTAGTTTTTCAGCCCTGCAACAGTTACCTGCATAAAAACTTCGGTGATTATAATATCAAGTAAATGGTTCATCTTCTTTTTTATTAGTCGAGTTAGTTGATTACTCAGAATTCGAATTTATTATTGTTTACACGTTCGCAAAGGTGTGCTAGTGGTGGCGGTATGCTATGTAGGTATTTTAAGACTATCTAGAGAAGATAGTACATACTAATAAAGCGTCTCGTCGGCAGCATCGCACGTGGTGCCGGCGCCGAACTACAAGTCGATCACGGCGGCGCCGGCCGCGGCCGCCATGTGCAAGTACTACCCGAGCTGCGCCAACCCCGCCTGCCACTTCTTCCACCCGAAGCCGTGCCGCTTCGGCAAGGCCTGCGCCAACCGGCACGACTGCAACTTCTACCACCACGACGCCGCCGCCACCAAGTGGCGCAGCGCTGTCTGAAAGACGCGTCTTGTTATGGTTTGCGCCTTTACGTTGCTGAACTTTGCCGTGATTGGATCAGGGTGACAGGGTGTTAGGTACCATTGCGACCTAACATACAAAGCCGTTGGTTTTCAAGTATTTGATGTATGCTGTTAAATGACTCCTACAAATACACAGTGCAGCCAGGCTTGCCGCATTAATAGTCGCTGCATGCCAGTGCCGTCACTTCGATTATGAAGCTTTATAACTTTGTACATGCATATGTAGCACTTGCTGATCAAAATAATAAGTGTGTTACAGAGTTAAGTATTTTCTTTGTACACTCAAGCCAATCCAGAACGCCTCTCTAGTCTCTGGTATTTTATTTATTAATAAATACCGGCGCATTTAGCTAATATACTAAAGAAGTGACCTAATCACTTCTCAGATAAGTAAACAGTAGAAATCTCATGATTTGAACCAGGAAGAAATAAAATAATTTTTGAACCAACTGGGTTCAGTTAATTGTTATGGATTGGTTTAAACTTTGTTTCTTAAAAAAATGTGTGTCGAGGTGAGGTCAAAGGACTATATGTGATATGTTTGTTATTATCTTAAACTATGTTAATATTATGAAACCGAAAGTTTGTTAGTATGTTTGGATGATTGGATGTTTGTTCCGCTAGCACTCAACTTCCGATTGGAATTTGATGAAGCGACACAGACTAGCTTCTACAATTTACATCAACAAATAGTCTATAAGGCGGTATGAAGTGCGCCGGGTCAGCTGGTATCTTCAAATATTATTTAGCTTGGGGTTGAGAATTGCGTAAGATGTGAACCGATTCCTCGCGTATAACACATCTGTTTCCGCACGTATTAATGATATCATATAATCTTTTGATTATTTAAGCGCGTATGAATATATCTAATACGAGCTTTCCCGGCTTACTTCGTTACGCCATAGAATATAAGATACTACAAAAGATTCGGCTCTATAGAATTTGTTCTTTTGACTGCCCAGAATGGGCGAATAAAGAAACAAACAACAACAACAAACCACTTGTCAAAATATGTAAACAATGGAAAAAAAATTGCACCTTGGGTTAATTATTCGAGTTTAGGTAAGGATCCCTAATTATTTTGAAAATCTAATATAGCCTATGACACTCGGGGATAGTGTAGCTTCCTACCAGTGAAAGAATTTTTCAAATCGGTTCAGTATTTCCGGAGCCTATTCGTTACAAACAAACAAACAAATCTTTCCTCTTTATAATATTGGTATAGATTAATTGTATTTTTCTGAAGAAGTCTTGAAAGACTTGTGTAACTGTAACTGTACTTACCTTCCGTTGAATCTGTTCTACATAAAAATTTGATAAAATATCGAAAGCCATAATTTTAATATATAATTCGGAAAAATCATATTCAAACTTGTGTTTAACATTTTCATATATTTAAACGCGCTTGTGAAGCACTCAATTTTCACATTACATGAAACATCTGTTAGAAAAAGCTCTTACTATAGGATGTTTGTAAATAGTGAGCATATCTTCTTGAAATATACTAAATGTATAAAATTATATTGACGTTATATTTTGGGCGTTATCTCGCTACAGCTATTACTTGACTTGCAATGGGTAACCTCGTACAATACCTTATAGTTGTTAATAGTGTATTTCCGACTAGCGGGGACACTGGCATTGAGAGAGCTGTTGTTGCACTGGGATGGATGACTAGGATCAAATCGCCGGCAGCTGGATCCAGTTGCTTTTATTTTTCTACGATTTTTCTTGTTCAAAAATTACGAAAACTGAAAATAATCCTTTCTAGCGTTCTAGACATATCGGGTATCCCAGCCAGCCAGAAACACACGTTGTAATTTATCACATAAAATTAATATTAATTTTCAGTGAAAAAACCCCAAAAATGATTTTATTACTTTCATTTTAAACACACTTGTTTGTCTTTTATCTACAACACTGAGCGACCTTGAAGCAAAGACAGACGATCTGGTGGTGGAAGCTGCAAAAGAGGGGCTTCGTATTAATACGGCTAAGACCAAAGAAATGCGCATACACACCTCAGATCAGGACCCTCTAAACATAAAGGGTGAAGTGGTGGAGCGTGTGACAAGGTTCACCTATCTTGGTGGAGTGGTGAGCCCTACAGGAGGTACGGAAGTTGATATTGAGAACCGCATTAACAAAGCGCGGGCAGCGTTCGCACAACTGATACCACTGTGGAGCTCTAACGTTATCACCAGACGGACAAAGCTTCGGATCTTCGAGTCCAATGTAAAATCAGTGTTGCTATATGGGTGTGAGACATGGTTTGTGAGAAATGACCTGACCAATAAACTCCAGGTATTTATAAACAAATGCCTGAGAAGGATACTAAAGATATTCTGGCCACAAACCATAACCAACACAGAGCTATGGCGCCTGACAAAGCAAAGGCCAATTGAAATGGAAATCCGAACTAGAAAGTGGCGTTGGATAGGACACTCGTTAAGAAGAGCAGATGGACGTCCTTGCAGGGAAGCTCTGTTGTGGCAGCCCTCCGGAAGACGCAAAAGGGGACGCCCGAAGGCAACCTGGCGACGGTCCGCGCTACAAGAAGCAAATAGTGTGGGACTAAACTGGGAGGAGTTACCCGCTGTTGCTCAAGACCGCCAAAACTGGAGGAAAATTCTTGAAGCCCTATGTCCCCGCTAGGGATAACAGGAAAAGAAGAAGAAGAAGATTTTAAACACACGTTGTAATTTATCACATAAAATAAATATTAATTTTCAGTGAAAAAACCCCAAAAATTATTTTAATGCCTGACAGACAAGGGACAACGTGAAGCTCTAGCTCTAGTTAGACTGACTTGAAATTTTTAGTGACCATGGGAAACAAGAAATAGTAGAACGCTACGCTTCGCTAGCTACAGAACAGGCTTAGAACACCAAAATAGCGCCAATCACGAATAAAATTATTAGAGATGCACCGAATATTCGGTAACTATTCGGTATTTGGCCTATTCGGCCATTATTTTAGGTATTCGGACGAATAGTGGTCAGTATTCGGCCGAATACCGAATACTTAGTTTTATAAGAAATCCTTCAATTTCAAATCAATACAGCTTTATTAATGTAAAAAAAACACTACATTTAGTTATCAAAATTTGTAAGCGGTAAATTATGAGGATAAACAAGTATTTCGGCATTGTCGGGGAGAAAAGATTAAGTTTTTCTACTTAAGCGAGCCAGACTTAGGAAAACAGTCGCTTGCTGTAGACTACTACATAGCATACATAATAATAATAATAACACATCACACTCAGAGCCCCTAACTAGGAAGAACCTGTATCTAGGGAGCCCGAAACACATACAGAGACGAACATCACACCCAGACCGGAAACAAACATCGATATTTATCATATCAATATTCGCCCCGCCCAGGAATCGAACCCGGGTGCTCACGCTTACTCAGTCCACATCACTGCCACATACTTTTTTTACTTGTTATTGTGTTCTGAGTTAGATTATTTATATTTAGCTAGTACTGGGAACTTTTACAAGTTAAATAATGGAATTAAAATTTTTAGGTTACACAACAAATAAAAACAAGTAGCGTACAACAAACGATTTGGCCAAACGTGGTTGGCCAAATCGTTAAACGTTGAGGTTTCGACGATCTGGCCAACGAATATTGGCCATTTCATGAAATTTGCACTTTTCATGAAATGGCCGGCCAGATCATGAAATGGCCAATTTTACTATTTGGCCACGACTTATACATAACGTTAATAATAATAATAAAAAAAAATTGCCATCATTATCAACTATAAGTATCAAGTGTACCTACTTGACAAAGTACTTAACAAATAAAGTTTAATGATATAAGTAGATTGACACGTACATAAGTGTCATCCGGTGGAGCACCCTATCAGCCTTGATGGATCAAGCTCACTCCCGGCCGGGAAGCACTAGCTGGCGGTTTGTTCCCACTGCACCCGCGGGACCCACAGAAGTGATATTCGTCGTCAGAAACACGCCGTTTCAGGATCGGTAAATATTTAAGGTAAGTGTACAATTTTTTTTATACTTAAACTAGTCGACCCGGCAAACTTCGTACCGCCCTACCTATTACTATGTTGTGTATGTATGACACAATTAAAACTCCCTCTTAAATCACTCTATCTTAAAAAAAAACGCAACGTCCGTTGCATAGTTTTAGAGATATAAGCATACAATAAGGACAGACGCGGGCAGCAACTTTATTTTATACTATGTATTAAACAATACTACGCAATTGATTGTTCTGCAAATGGTTATTGCAAAGAAAATGCAACGTAGTGAAATTTTAAACCTATTTTTTTAGGGTATGAAGTTTTTGCATAATTGCATAAAATCAATAAGTATAATATAAAACTTTTCTGTTACTGAAATTTTGCACGTAGGTTTCTTGGGGAGTGTAGGGGAGTACTAAGGAATATTTTCCCGAAATTCCCATGGGAACGGGAAGAAACTTGGATTTTGGAGTTAATCTGCGCGGGTAAAACCGCGAGACAGCCTGTAGTTGTACTTAATTTAGTAGGTGTAGGTATTAGAAACTTAGCATTCAGCAGCATTTAGTGCTGTGAAGTTGTGGCCTCATGCTTAGGAGCAGTAGACAGAAAAATCTGGAAAATTATAGCACATGCCTGAATGAATTTACTCAATACAGAGTACCTATAGGCTTTATGAATGGTCTTGGTAGCTGTTGTACTAAACACGCACTTACGTAACGCTATCATAAATCCATGTAGGGTGGTATTTTGTAATGAAAGTACTAGTAAACCTACCTACTCTAAATACCGGAGAAAATAAAATTTTGCTTTATTTTTTTTCAAAGAAAGAGTTGTTTCAAGTTAGTAGTAAGTGGGTAATAGTTATGTTATTTAGGCAAAGTGCCTTGATGTAAATAAAACACTTGTAAAGCATGATTAGAGGCACCACACCTCGGCTGGCACTAGGGCTTGCAATTATTAAATAAATAAAAAAAGAAAAGGTACCAGATTTTTTGCTGTCAGACCAGATGGATGAAATATCCTGGCTCAGATGTTAACAAGATTTTTTCGATTGCATTTTTAAAGCCTTAAAAAGTGATTTCGTGTCGTGCCTAGCACGTAACTCAAAATTTTTTCGGTGTAAAATATGGAATTTCAGGTAAAAACGAATATTTGAATAATCGTTTTTACTTTTCGAATATTCGATTGCAAACCCTAGCTGGCATTGCACCTCAACGCAGCTCTCATTACTCTCGTGTGTATAGTTGCAATCGCAATAATCCACTCGATGTTCTTGCACATTGTCTACAACTTGCACTGACTTACAATTACATCACAACACAATAGTTCGACTTAGTAGACAACGATACATTACTATCTAAGCTGGCAGCCGTAGGTTTTACTCCCCAGCTACTACACTTTTTTGTTAGTTACTATAGAGATAGACGTCAAATAGTTGAAGTAAACGGACATGTATCTAGGCCATACTTCACAAATTCAGGGGTGAATCAAGGCAGCTGCACTGGACCCCTAGCATTTTTAATTTTAATTAATGACCTACCGATGGTAGTTCAGAACGCGGTCTGTCTGCTTTTCGCCGACGATTTAAAGCTGCTATACTCTATAAAGGACCGGGATGACGGTAAACGTCTGCAGAACGATATCGACAATGTGGTAGAATGGAGTAAAGAAAATAAATTAAGTTTTAACATTGCAAAGTGTGAAGTGATGAGCTGCACTCGATCTCGCGCCCCGCTGCAACACGACTACACAGTCGGGACAACACCACTAGCACGGGTAACCTCTGTCCGGGATCTCGGGGTTCGCATTACGAGTGACCTTTCTTTCCGCGACCATATTGTCGATATCTGCAGACAATCCTTTAAAAGGCTTGGTTTTGTGCTGCGTAGATGCAAATCTTTTACAAACCCTACGGCTATAAAAAGTTTATACAACGCATTAGTCAGAAGTAAGCTTGAAAGTGGCTCCGTCATTTGGAACCCGCAGGAAACTAAATATAAACTAATGCTAGAACGTATGCATAATAAATTTACAAGATTTTTGTATTTAAAACTTTATGGTTTCTACCCACTGTACCCTTTGATGTACCCAACACTGTTCGTATTGGGGATGGTTGGTTACACCAAACTAGAAGTCAGGAGAGACCTTGCATTGATTGAATATCTTGTAAAAGTTTATCGAGGCATTGAAGGCAACTCTACAATTTTAGAGGAATTTAAGTTAATCGTCCCAAAGGATTTGAATCGGCGCAGAAAGGCAAAGATGTTTGAGCTGCCGCAGTCGCGCACGGCTCTACTTCGCAACTCGCCGCTGGTGCGTGGTATTGGTCTACTAAATAAAATTTCCGACGAACTTGACATCATAGCTTGCACAAAAGTCGAACTTAACCGGGTGGCGTTGAGGATGCTTTGCTATTAGGCGTTCGTTATAGGGTTATTCTTACGATTAAATGTGTTTGTTATGTTTTGTATGTTTATTAATATTGTATGATTGTGAGTATATGAGTGTATATCTACGGGTGTTTGTATATAAGGGTGTAGTAATATGCATTGTATATAGTTATTTTATTCTATTTTATCGCATATTTTATATTTAATTTAATTTAATTATTTTTAATTGTACATAAATATTCAGATATAATGTTAATAGTTTAAATGTCGTATTAGGTTTAATATCTGTAATGGCATTTTTAACTTAATTATAATAAATAAATAAAAATAAAAAATAGTTTTAAAAATTGTCTAAACGTCTCTATGTGGCTTTAATATATACACGTCATTTTGCAACTATAATACGATATTGTCATCATCATCATCATCATCATAATTTCAGCCAAAAGACGTCCACTGCTGGACATAGGCCTTCCCCATAGAACGCTACAACGACCAGTCTTGAGCGACCCTCATCCAGTGTATACCCGCAGCTTTCCGGGTCGTCTGACCACCTTATGGGGGGTCTGCCAGCTTTGCGTCTTCAGGTTCATAGTCGCCACTCGAGAACTTTTCGGCCCCAGTGACCATCTGTTCTTTGATCTATGTGGACTGCTGCCTATTGCCACTTCAGTTTCGCAATTCTTTGGTCTGTCTTTAGTTTAGACCCTTAGATGCTTTATTAGAGACTTTGATTGATTTCGATCACACAGAGAAACCCCGGGCATAGCCCTTTCCATTGCCCTTTGGGCGACCTTGAGCTTACGATATGGTGGTGGTGGTATTGATATATCAATAATATTATAATCCATACTTACTATTACTTACTATAAGTAACTATCTTCTAACCAGTTAAGTACATTGTTATCGATTGTATAATATCATTTATTTGTATGTATTGTTTATGTATTTATGTTTATCTAGAGTTTATGTAAGTATGTGTATATATTTAGTATTTTAATTCAATGTATGTTTATTTGAATATGTTTTTTGTAAGTATCTATTGTTATTCGTTTTTAAATTATACAGTGTGTCCGGGGAAGTTATAACATAATTTTAAGGGTGTATTCTATGATCAATTTCATCGATGAAAACACCCCATATGGGGGTCGCAGCCTCACCCCCCCTCAGTATGTTTTTAATTTTTTTTTTGCGAAAGTCGACCCCACCTACTTTTAAATTCACAGTTAAAGATCTAAGTCAAAGTCAAAGTCAAATTCTTTATTCAATATAGGATACAAGATATCACTTATTGAAAGTCAATTAGACTAGATATAATCTAATCGCTATTGATACCTTATTGATACCTTATTTGGGTGCCCACCAATTGGCTCAGGTAAACAAATGTTTGCCTTGCCTTACGACAATAGTCGCCTGGAGAGGCCCCCAAACGAGCCCTCCTCTGTCAAATGATTCTACTCCCTTTCGCAATGATTTTAAGGCTCACAGAACCTTCATAAGGTCTTGATCGAAGGCTAAGTAGTTAGGCTACCTAAGTTACTAACAAAATAACCAAGTGTTGCTTTTCCTTTTTTTTTTAAAGATGTTAAAACAAAAAAAAAATTTTTTTTGGTGTTTTTTTACGGTTTTTCAAAGTTTCCACAAAAAAAGCAGATACTTTTTTTTTGTGTTTTATTGTTAGCTTTTGAGTTGTTCTCCAAATTGGTATTAGATTTATTTCTCTACGTCTGTTATACTTCAGTAATTATAAACTACCAAAAAGACCCTTCGCTATTACCTTTTAATTTAAGATTTCAGTTTAACCCACTTTTATTAAAAAATAAAGTCAATATTTAATTCTTTTGTTAGTTATTTTGGTAGCCTACCTACTTAGCCTTCATTCAAGATCTAAATTAAGAGTCCTTTTACGCGAACAGTGGCGCCACTCTAGAAAAAAAAATATTTTCTAAAGTGAGGCTTTTTTTCATATGGGGTGTTTTCATCGATGAAATTGATAAAAAATAAAATAAAAGTTCAAATATAATAATAATAATAATGTATTTATTTCAAACAATGAAGTTCATATTGATTACAAATAAAAAAAAAAAAATTAACATAAATGAAATTAAATAATTTAAAAATTAAAATGAATAAATACAAACAAAATAAATTAAAACAAATAAATAAAAACTAAAAAAAAAAAAAAAAAAACTAGATAAATTTAAATAAATCAAAATTAAATAGTTAAACATATATGATAACGCATCACACAAACAACAATGAATAAAAATTAAAATATTATATCTAAAAACTACGCGGTGTAAACTGAACCGGAGCATGTACTGCGCAACAGCGGTTTATGTAGGGACAGTCGACCTTGTCTGCAATCATCTTCAGGACACTGTTGGCGCTGCCCCGCACCCTTCGAACTAAAGAGGCACATCGCTTGCGCATGATTGCGTAAAAATCATCTGTACGCGCCTCCGCAAACATCTCCGACGCGCTACAGAAACGAGGAAGCCCCAGCAGAGTCCTGAAGGCGTTGTTGTATTGGACTCGCAGAGCGCTATACTGTTTTAGCGTGTATGTCGCCCACAAGCTGCAAGTATAAAAAGTTGTGCAGTATGCTCTAAATAACGTTAATTTTGCTTCTTTAGAGCATCTGTAGAATCTGCGGGCAATCATATTAGCTCTAACAGACAGCGCTCTGCGTTCCCTTTCAACGTCTGTATCGTCCTTAAGGTCAGACCTGACGATATGTCCTAGATATTTAAATTCTTCTACTTTATTAAGCGGAACTCCATTTAGCTTCACAACCGGTAGTGCTGCTGGACACGTAGATCTCGCCCTAAAGACCATGCATTCGCTTTTCTTTACGTTGTATTTTAATCCGTGACTACTAGCGTACATTTCACAAATGCCCAATAGTTTTTGTAGGCCACACGCCGATGCACTGAGCAGCACCATGTCGTCCGCATAACTTATATTGTTAACACAGATGCCATCTACATGACACCCAACATGAGTGCTGCTCAGCTGCTCTATTAGAGCATTGACATAAAGGTTAAACAGAGTTGGTGAGCTTAACCCCCCCTGCCTCACCCCACAGTCCAGTCTATACTCGTCTGATAGCGAACCAGCCCATCGAACACTATTGACCTGGTTTCCATACCAATATTTCAACAATGAAGTTAATTTATGTGGCACTTTCATCTCCTGCATTTTCTTCCACAAAATATCGTAGGAAACCAGGTCAAAAGCCTTCGAGAGGTCAAGAAAGCATGCATAAACATGAGTTCTCCGATCGGTATAGTACCTGACAGTCTGCTTAAGGGCCAGTATAGCGCTTTCTGTTGACAACCCTGGTCGAAAACCAAACTGGTTGTCATGCAGTCGCAAATAATTTTGTAGGCTTGAGTTAAGCAGACTATCAAGTACTTTTGCTAGAACAGAGGCCAGAGATATAGGACGGTAGTTGTCCTTATCCGCAATATCACCAGTCTTATTCTTCGCGATTGGGACCACCACAGTTTTCATCAAATCAGCCGGCAGGTAAGAGTGCCCTACGCACAGTGTATAGAACATGGCCAGCACCCTAGGGAGGTGCGGACCAGCATGCTTGAGATGTTCGATGCTGAGACAATCGTGACCCGGGGACTTGCCCCTGGACATTGAATGAATTACTTTTGCAATGTCTTTGGCTGTAAATCTTATCTCAAGTTTATCACTACTGTTCTCTGCATCGATACATTTTTGCGATGGTCCCAATGGCGATGCAACGCGAAAGTGGGTTGCCTGGAAAAAATCGATTTTAGCGATAAGGCCGCCCATTGCATGCAAATTCAGTTTGTATTTATTAATGTACCTACTTTTGTATTGTATGCAATAAAGTGTTTTCTATTCTATTATTTTCTAAGTATTATATTAATTCGAAATAACTCCCGTCTGTATGTCTCACTTTCACGCGAAACTTCTAAACCGATTTAAGGGGCTAAAATTGGGAAAACGGCGAGAGGAGTGTTCGTATATACGACTTTAATAACACTTAAAAATAATACAGAAAGCTATTTTTTTTTTCGTAGCTTCTCAAAAGACTGAACTACAATATAGTAGGTTTTCAAATAAAAAAAACTAAAGGGTTTTCTTATAAAAAAATCGTAAAGTTCATAAAAAACTGCAAAAACAGCTTTTGCTGTTAACGATTGTTTACTAGTTTAAAAGTAAGTTGAAGCAAAACAAAAATTGTATCATAAACTAGAAAGTCTGTTCAACTTTTATATTGTAATTACAAAAATATACATGTCCATTTTCATCTAGTTTTAATTGCTAAAACTTTACTAAAATTTCGGCGGAAATTCTCCATACTAAATTGTATGGAGGGATCCAACGGCCGAGCGGCCGATTCGATAAGCAGAAACGGGCGCCAGTACGCCTCCGGTCTTGAGGCGGAGCGTACGTCAGTCGTGCTTTGGCGCGCTATTACAAGACTATTTTATTATTGTTTGCGCAGTGAATGAGAATTCCTTTTTAGTTTGGAAAAAGTAAGTAAATTTTATTATTATTATATTAATAAATTTGAGCGATAGTAGACGTAAGTTTCTGTGATTTTTTAATATCAAATAAGTATCCCTACAAATTTATATTCTGAGGGGAAAAAGAAAGCACTTATTTTCACTCATTTTAAAAACGATATCTACATAGTACAGCTCTTAAAAATATATTTTTATATTGGGTTGTTTTCTATATCTTTCTTTTTTAAATGCAAAGTAATAAACTTTTCATTATTTTTATTTATTTTACGATTTGATATGTAGGGGTCATTGACCTTAGTAGGATTACCCACACGTCACAGTGTGTATGTACCTATCAGGAAAAATAAAAACGTAGTGCTTCTATTACTCTATCGTACACCTATATAGTAATTAGTTTTTTCGCTACCTACTTTACACAATGAAACTACAATAGGTATGGACGTAGGTAGGCAATGTTTGGTTGCTTAAGGGTTTCGTATGAAAAACAACTTTTAGGGGATATCTCTCAAACAAGAACAAATTTAGGTGTAAGGTACTATAAACTATAGTAATAATAACTTATTATGCAATATGCAAGCCCGACCTGACATACGCGATCCTTTATCGTTGCTCGAAATTCAACACCTCGAAAAAGGTTTTTGCACATTTTTATAAAAATAATATATTGAACTTCAATTTATTTGAAAATGATGAACCTAAAAATTAATAAAAAGTTACTTTCTTTAAAAAAATTAGAGGTGTATTTAACAGAGTTCTAAATATCAATGTTATTTATTTTATTATAAAATTATATAAATAACTGCTTGCCGTTGCTTGCTGTTGTGTTAAAAAAAAAAACCAGTAAGATTAAAGTTAAGCTCGGAAAGTAACTTTTTATTCTATTTATAAAAAATGCAAGAATAGGTAAAAGGAAATGAACGTCTTTCTATGCTGCAAAAAAAGTTAAATATCCAAGAATGTTCTATGTACTGTTGGTTTGTCTAATAAATAAAATAAATAAGACGCCACCGCTACAAAGGTAATTTTTATTAAAATAACCAACTTAAAATATTAATTTACACGATTATTATTATCTATACCTACTGAAGATTCTTATGTATGGATCATGTTACTATCTCGGCCAGGAATGGGCAAATTAAATAACAACAACGTTAAATCTTAGACAGGAAAATACATAAAACAGTTTATATGGGAAAATTACATTTTTATTTTTCTTTCAACCCCTCCATTTTTTCTATCTTTTCTCACCTTTTGAACCTTATGTGAACTACGACAAACATTTTAAAACTCAAATCAGCTAAACGTTCTCCCCCTTACTACAAAAAAGTAAGACCGGTCTAATATCGCCAATTTGTATGACGAAAGAGTGATTTAAACCTAGTCTAGTGATTTAGACCCGATTTAACTCTTTTTGTGGTAGAGCCGTCTAAGTCGTTCTCAAGTTTAAGCGAGATAAACAAACCACGATTGATTTTTAAATATAAACTAGTTGACTCGGCGAACTTCGTACCGCCTAACCTATTACAATGTTATGCGTGTATTATACATTATAAACTTTCCTCTTGGACAGATGCGGGAAGCAACTTTATTTTATACTATGTACTAGAGGCTGCCCCGCGGTTTCACCCGCGCAGATTTCTCATAAACACAAAATTCCTGTTTGTTCCCGTTCCCGTGGGAATTTCGGGAAATCCCTTCTTAGTGCTCACCTACGCTCCCTAAGGAACCTACATGCAAAATTTCAGCACGCTACGCCCAGTAGTTTCGGCTCTGCGTTGTCTGTCAGTCAGTCAGTAACGGAAGAGTTTTATATATATATTGATTGAAGATGGTCTGTTATTTTGACCATCAAACTCTATCTATGGTCTTTTTTTTATCCTTTTTTTTTTTATTACAACAACAAACCTTTTTGGCGGGAAACATTTTTCATAGTCAAAGAAGTCTAAAGAAAATCAATCAATGTGGCAGACAGACGTTTGTTTTATTGAAAGGTTTAATATACCTAAATTTTTGAATAATATAATGTACCTATTTAAAATTAATTCGAACAATAAATGTTCGTTATATTGAAAAAGGGATTTTAATCTGTATGTGTGTATGTACTATGTATGTTTGTCCGCGATTCTTTCACGTTTGGCTGAACCAATTTTGATGCCGTTTTCAGAGTAGTATTTGCTATATTTAGGACCAGGTTTAAGTGTTTAAACAAACTTTGAAAAAAGGCAGTTCTCAGTGTATGTATGTGTTAGTTTATTGAGCCGTGTGCCTTTAAAAAGAAAAAAGTATCATATTGTCACTCGTTAGCATTAATTGCGAGACTCTTAATGTCATACCTACATAATTACATTTATTTTTATCACAAACAGTAAATTATTGCAAGTAATTCTTTTATATTAATTATTAGCAACGAGTTTTCAGATGCAAGTTCCATATCTCCTTTTCAAAGATTCAGCTATCTTCTAACATAATAATGACAGGTATAAAGATAAACATACAACCAGTACTTAGGGACACGTAAAAAGTATCGATACTTTGCGGTATCGAGTACATTTCCATTCCTATCCTTACTTTGTACCAATACTGTGCTTACGATACTTTTAATCAATGAGTACATACATTTTGGCAGGTATGGCATCATATCAAATGAACTGAAATGAATTCCCATATAAAACTAGCGACAATAAAGGTTCTGCAAACGATCAAATTTGTTTGACAAACACGTTTTCATATAATTATAATAATAATTCTCCAACAGAAACTTTTACTATAACTTTATTTCAAATCACACTAAGTATAAGGTGTACACTTTTTAAATACCGATATACAGTTGGGCATAGATTCGCCCCTTAACGTGGTTCAGTCTGGAATGATCGTGAGCCCGAGTGTTGCCCGCTTAAATAGGTAACGTCGGCGCTGCCAACGCAACAGTGCTACCAATACAACAGTGTTGCCAACACGTCAGCGCTGCCAACAGTGTTGCTGTTGTACAAAAACTTAAATAATCAGAATAACAATTTCGGAAATCATGACATTCGGCCATACGACAAACGTGCAGACTCCCGGCGCACGTTATTTACACATTTAACTTGTACAATACAATAGGATAAAACAAGCAAACAAAACCTGCATTACACAGGTATTTTATAATTTTAAATCATTAGCGAATACACAAAATCATTAATTCTATGAATTAAAACTAATCTTAAGACACTAATTATAGTAAAATTCAGATTCTTAAATACTGACAACTTGTCCGCTCTACAATACAAATCATGACATTCTGTATTTGTTTCATTACCTACGTTTACTGAATATAGAAATTATTGTTTATTTACGTTTACCAATTGGCAAACAATTTATGTAAATACTTATGTAAATACACACACATATCTTCTATTATGTAAAAAGAAGATAAAAACAAAATGTATTATAACATTTGAGTATTCATTTAAAAATTAAAAATAAATTTTATAACATAAATTGGAATAAGTACAAGAGGACAACAATCATAAATATACATAATACCTTGATAAACCACTTACTTTTCATTATTGTTATCCATATTTCTATGATTATTCTTAACAATTATCTAATCAATTTTTATTTTATTTTTTTAAACTACATTAAACAAATAAATTTTACTTTAAGAATGTGGTCGTAAAATCTAAAAAATGTACACGTGATGAGTTACAACAAGAATATTTAATATACTTAATTATTGTCACCAACATACATTATCTATACATATATTTACTATTTTATTTTATACATAGATTTTTATGATATACATAAATTATTATTTATATTTTAATATATACAATTATTTAGATTACTTTGATTTTGGACTACCTATACAATATTTTAGATACTAAGTTTTTATGTGTATCCAGGGTCTTATCCTACCAGGAGAGATAATTGTAGTATAGGGCTTCCCTCTTTTATTGAACCCCGGTATATCGGCTATCCTATAACGGTCATTTTGCAATACCTCTGTAACCTTGTAAGGGCCGACAAACTTAGCCAGTACTTTCGTGCTTTTCCCCTGATTATCAAAAGTATTGCCAGAGATTTTAACCAGATCTCCTACACTGTATTTTGCTGCAGGAGCTCTGTTACGATCATGTCTATCTTCTTATTTTCTCTGGTCCCTTAAAATATTTTGTTCAACATCTGTCCTTACAATGTGTTAAGGCTCCCAAGAGAGGAGATTATACATCGTTTAGATTGGATATTCCCGTCGGTAAAATCAAAGTAGTCAAAGATTTAAAGTTGTGGCCTACCGACGTCGAGATCAGAAAGTATAAAATCGTTGTTCCAAAAAAACTCAACAAAACCACGCACAAAATAACACATTTCATTTCATTTCATGTACAACAAATCCATAACATTATTGCACCAAAATGTACGTTCTATAATAGGAAAAACGGCACTTCTAGAGATGGTTTTAGCAGAACGAGTAGTTCATGTACTGGTAGTCACGGAAAATTAGTGCAAAAAGAATGAAATCCAACGTGTTGGGATCGAAGGGTATTGCCTAGCGAATTACTACTGTCGCACGCGCATCGCTTACGGCGGAACTGCACTTTATGTGAAGGACGGTGTTTTGTTTAGAGAACGGGCTGACCTTCAACGCTTATCAGTCGAGTATCACTGCGAAATGTGTGCAAACATGGAGACTTATGACATTTCTATCTGTTATAGAACTATTACTAAATCGACTTTTTAACGAAAATAAAAGATATATTATAGTAGGTGATATAAATGTAGATTTTCTCACAGCTAGCACTAATAAAGGATTAATTTCAGATCTATTATGCAGCTTTAACTCAAAAATATTGTCGGATTTCCGACCCGAGTGGCCGACGGCGCCAGCACCACCTTGGAGTGGGGTGGTAAGCCGTGAGGTAAGCCGCGAGGATCCCTGCGTGACGGGTATGCCGCTCGATACACCGATAAGTGATCACAGTGCTCATGTATTTACATTGGAATGCTCACAACCGCGAAGCAACAACAAAGACTTGAAAATAAATCAAAACTTTATTGAACGGCGTTATTTTTCAGCTGATTCAATTTATTATTTTTATTCTGACTTTGCAAATTATAATTGAAATCCGATTTTATACGATAATTATGACATTGATATAAAATTTGTTAAATTGTTTTCTATATTGACATATTATTTAAATATACATTTTCCTATAAAATAGACATTAGTTAAAAATTTTACTAGTGTGCCATGGATGAGTGATGAACCGGGCCCTTAGTCGCATTGCGCAAAACGTAACTATCGAATAAAAGTAGAGTAGAAACAGTACGTTAATCGCAAGAAAATGCACACTTGGTAGTCTCGTAATCAATTTTGCTATAACTATAGCAGTAGTATCGCAACAGATTGGAATTGACCAAAAAAGGGTAGTCTGCTCCATAATAAGATAATGTTATGATTACGTTTGACTGAGATTATATATGTCAATAATGATTGATATTAAGTGACAGTTGCACTACGCCCGTTCCAATTTCGTCTAATAAAACAGGATTTACTATTTAGGTAAAAAAAAACACAGATTATTCTATAGCTTACTATTCATATTCTATTTCTATACCATAATGATCGATCAAAGTTACGAGACTCGCAATTTTTGACACAATCGTAATAGAGCAATAGTAGAATAATAAAAGAATAGAAGTATAGTCGTAAGTTTAAGAGACTAGAGTCCCTAGTGACCTTTCAACAAAAATTTGATGATTTTTGCCAACTTAAACATCAGTTTTGCACAAAACGACATGATTGCGAGCTGTGTTCGGCAGTATTCTGAACTTATTAAGACACTCAGTAGGCGCGCTAGAAAAACCTTTATAGACGAAAAGAATAGCTAGTGCTAAATATCCGTCTAAAGAGATCTGGGGTAATTAATGATGAGATCTCGCAAAAGACTAGATCAAACACAATTCATCTCGTTGATAAAGGCCAAGATGTTCCTACTAATAATAATGGTTTAATGAATATTTCCTAAATTGCACATCCACTCTTAATATCCAAGTAAACAAGGAAGGTGCATTTAGGTTCTTAAAAAGGAATGCACATGAAGAATTTATATTACCCACAATTACCCGTGACAGTCTTGATAAGGTATTAAAGAAAGAAAAAAAAAAAAGTTGCTTCGATCACCAAACGCATTAGATTTGTATGACATCTCAATTAATGTATTATTATCGATATGGCCAGTAATAGCTCATATCCTTGTTATTTTGATAAATGAAATGTTTTGTACTGGGAAATACCCGGATGTTCTTAAAAGTACGCGTGTGTGCCCTATAGGAAAAGGCGAAAAAACTGAAACCGGTAGCCACAGACCTATTACAATTGTACCAAACATTTCTAACTAAAAGAGTCAATAGTGTCAGCCTCTCTTATGCAACAAGGAACTCTCTGAAAGGAACGAATTACTACCACGGCATCAGTATGCGTATAGGAAAGATAGATCAACAACCACTGCCGCACATGTGGTGGACTCTATAATATCTAACATAGATAGTAAATATAAAACGGCAGGTTTATTTTGCGACCTCACAAAAGCTTTTGATATTGTCCAGCACGATCTTCTACTTGAAAAGCTACGGGCATATGGCGTGAAAAGTAAGGCCTCCCAATTTAAAGAATCATTCCTTTGCAATCGCAACCAAACAGTAGAAGTCGTCACTCACGGGCGAAGATTAAGGTCAAATACGGGAAATATTACAATAGAAATTCCACAAGGGCTCTCTCTTGGAAATACCCTATTTCTGGTCTTTGTAAATGATATAGAACAGGCCGTTACTGATGGAACAGTTGCTTTGTTTGCAGATGACACAACGGTTATAATGAGTGCTCCTTCGTACGAAGAATTAAATGATAAGATCAATAAAACATTTACACAACTGGATAAATGGTATTCAACAAATGGTTTAATCCTTAATCCTTCAAAATCTAATCTTATCATCCTTAGCACTAGAGTTACAAGACCACCGCCACCATGCCTGATTAGCCCTATCCCTCTAGCCCAAACGTGCAAGTTCCTAGGTCTCATACTAGACTCTAATTTAAATTGGAAACAACATATTGATATACTGTGCGATAAATTAGGAAGTGCCGCATATGCGCTACGAAAATTAAAACCGCTCGTTTCCAGTTCAGTGCTTAGGCAAGCTTACTTTGCGCACTTTCATTCCATATTGTCCTATGGTGTCATATTAAGGGGTAATTCGACAAACTCAAATCGTGCATTTATAATGCAAAAACGCGCCATTAGAACATTAGAGGGTAGTCGCAAATCATGTAGATCGTTTTTTAAAAAGTATCGAGTAATGACCCTGTACTCAGTATATCTTTACGAGATCATTACTTATGTCAGAAAAATATAGGTACATTCCGACGACGTGAGTGTGGCGGGCGGGCGCTGCGTGGAACTGGGAGCCTGGCCGCAGTTCCTCGTCGCACGGTGTTCGCTACACACAACCCGAGCGCCATCGGGCCACACTATTATAAGCATTTATTTGCCTACTGAGCTGAAGGCGGAATTCAATGAAGAAGCGTTTTGTCGCCGACTGAAAAATATTTTGTTGGAACATGAATATTATTGTATAGATGACTTTTTAAACTATAAATTTGTTTGACATTTGACATTATTTGTGTAATGTAAGTACTCGACGGTTACAATATGTAATTTAAGTATATTGAAATTATTTTTAGTATTTGACATTTTATATACAATTATACATTTAAAAATTTGACATTGTTTACACAGTACTTAAATCATTAACTAACTAGTTATTTTTTTTTTTATAACTTTTGTTCAATATTTTGACGATCTCATTATACTTTGACATTTTATAATACAACTTTGTATTTAATATGAATATGATAGTGTGAAATAAATGAATCTAATCTAATTTAAACTACTCTGCCAGTTAAAAGAACCTAAACAGAGTAAATATAAACCACTTACATAGCGAGTAAATAATATAGGGGGTAAACATAACTCATAATATAAAGACTCCTACTAACGGATGAACACTACCCGCTTTCGCCTATGAGTAAACATAACTCACATAGCAGTAAACATAACCTACTATCTGTCCAACCCACTATATATATTTAAGCTTAACTTACTAAGGCGTAAACTTAACCAATTAATCTTGTAAATAAACATAACTCGTAAAGGGCAAACATAACCCACTATCTATAGGTAAACAACTAATATAGTGCTAAACATAACCCACCATCTAGAGAGATAACTCAGGTAGGGGTAAACTCAACCCATTATTCAAGTGAGTAAACATAACTCATGTAGGGGTAAACATAACCCACTATCTAGAGATAAAACTCATAAAAGGGGTAAACATAACCCTCCATCTAGGTAGTAAACATAACTCACGTAGGGGTAAACATAACCCCTTTAATCTAGTGAGTAAACATAACTCACGTAGGGGTAAACATAACCCATTAATCTAGTGAGTTAACATAACTCACGTAGGGGTAAACATAACCCATTAATCTAGTGAGTAAACATAACTCACGTAGGGGTAAACATAACCCATTAATCTAGTGAGTAAACATAACTCACGTAGGGGTAAACATAACCCATTAATCTAGTGAGTAAACATAACTCACGTAGGGGTAAACATAACCCCTTTAATCTAGTGAGTTAACATAACTCACGTAGGGGTAAACATAACCCATTAATCTAGTGAGTAAACATAACTCACGTAGAGGTAAACATAACCCATTAATCTAGTGAGTAAACATAACTCACGTAGGGGTAAACATAACCCCTTTAATCTAGTGAGTAAACATAACTCACGTAGGGGTAAACATAACCCATTAATCTAGTGAGTAAACATAACTCACGTAGGGGTAAACATAACCCATTAATCTAGTGAGTAAACATAACTCACGTAGGGGTAAACATAACCCCTTTAATCTAGTGAGTAAACATAACTCACGTAGGGGTAAACATAACCCATTAATCTAGTGAGTAAACATAACTCACGTAGGGGTAAACATAACCCATTAATCTAGTGAGTAAACATAACTCGTGTAGGGGTATACATAACCCACTATCTAGAGTGTAAACATAAATTACAGAGGGCTAAACTTAACCCATTCATTAAAGGTAACCCATGTAGAGGAAAACATATATCAAAAATAAGTAAATTTAACCCACTTTCTAGGGAGTGGGTAATCATAACTCAGAAATGGGTAAACATGACTCACTTATCCTAGCAAGTGAACATAAACCGTATTGCATTTTTATTTTAACTTACCTTTCAAATTTAAAATAATTGGCAAAATAATATAAGTAAGAATTTAAATTGTTAAATAAAAACAAGACAAACGTCAAAAAGTTTAATTGGAGACAAAGAGTACAATGGGCACCTTTATCACACCAAGCAATTTCTTCTAGACAACCCACAGTGTAAGTATAGATATAAATAGGGTAGGTTTATCTAAATTATGTGTGTGATATTCATGAATTGCCAAATTCATTAGAAAATAACTTATAAAATTAAATAATAAGAAAACACAAATGGGGGTAATCTGTAAAATCTTAGTTACCAGTGCGAGAAATTAATTCAAAAATCACTGCCGAAGGGTAGCCTCGACCAAGAGATAATGTAAACAATGTCTCACACTTTGCTAACGAGAATATGTCACATTATCAGAGAGTTGCTCTGACCAAACGTAAAATAATTCTCGCCGCTGGTAATGAATTAAGTCTGCGAAATTAATGTGCACATCACTACCGGAGAGTAGCCCCGACCAAGTGACTGTACGCAAAAATTCACAAACTCCACTGACAAAAAAATCTCACACTATCAGAGAGTTGCCCTGATCAAATGCAAAAAATATTTCTTGGTTGTGGTTAAACTTTGGTGGATAGGAAAGCGAGGAAATGTGTTCTCGAGTGTGACAAAGTCCATACTATCGCTACCAGAGAGTAGCCCCGGTCAAGCGAATGCACAATACCTGACACACATGATTTAAATACATTGCACTATCAAAGAGTAGCCCTGATCAAATGCAATTACTTTTTCACATTAGGGTATCACCAAGGAAAAGAGAAAAAAAAAAATTAAGTGCTCACAATGATCGACAACTTTTGGAGCATAGCCCCGACCTTTCAGGATGCATGTACCTTACTAACTTTACATAACATCTGTATTAAATAAAATATTATGTACATGTTTGCAATGAATAAATGAATTGAATTGAATTGAATTGACCTACATAATGCTTCAATTAAAACACACGGAAATATCCTCGATCAATTAAATTCACTAAATATCACACACAAAAATATAAAATTGATAAATTGAGCAAATAAGAAAGCGGATTTTTTTTTTTTTTTATAATATTACATACCTTCATAGGTTCTCCCTCTTCTGAAGTATAATAATAATTCTCCAACAGAAACTTTTACTATAACTTTATTTCAAATCACACTAAGTATAAGGTGTACACTTTTTAAATACCGATATACAGTTGGGCATAGATTCGCCCCTTAACGTGGTTCAGTCTGGAATGATCGTGAGCCCGAGTGTTGCCCGCTTAAATAGGTAACGTCGGCGCTGCCAACGCAACAGTGCTACCAATACAACAGTGTTGCCAACACGTCAGCGCTGCCAACAGTGTTGCTGTTGTACAAAAACTTAAATAATCAGAATAACAATTTCGGAAATCATGACATAATATTGTTTGACAAACTTCAAACACAGCTGCCCACGATTAATTTTTTTGACATACGTAAAATTTTACAAAAAAAAATAAGTTAAACGAACTTTCTTTTATTGTATTAAACTTGTGTGCCTAGCCTAAGTAAGAACTGGCCCTAAGAAAAGTGCTTCGGGGTATCGATACTTTTGTTTCTTGTTTTTTTTTAACAACTTTTCCAATTATTGTATTAAATTTGTGTGCCTACCAAACGTAAGAAAAGTAAGTACTATAGGACCTCAGAGAAGTACACGATAGATACATTGAAGAATTGATACTTTTGTTTTGATACTACTCATTATGAGTACAGTATCGATACTTTCTATTCTTTACCATATATTATATGAAATAGTTTTAGGTTTTGTAACAGTTTTTTTAGCGTATTTATTGCTAGTGCTACCTGCACATAACACAAATCAATTTCGTGGATAATTTAATGAGTGGTTTTCAATTTGACATATAAAAAAAATAAGTTTTATTACACCGCTATGGTATGGCGCTTTGCAAAAGTCAATAAGTCAAGTTGAAATGAATCATTAAAAGAAAAAAGAAAATTGAAACTCGTCACGCGTCAGTCAGATAGTTATTTTTGTTTTAAACTTTTTAAGTTATTTGAACTGATTTGAATTACTATCCTATGTCTTTTACTTTAGACAACGCAATCTACGGGCGTATTATGAGACTTATTTTTGCTTTTTAATGACACAATGAAAACCCCTCATTAATTCATATTTGTTTTTTACACAAATCAGAATCTTCCATCCCCCCGCTGATAAGAATTTATCACACCTTTATGAGGCATACTGCAGTTTATAATGTAAAACTGGAGTAGACGAGTGGAGTCGTCATGTCATTATGATAAATTTTAAATCTTTTGTAATTTAGGGGATATTGTTATTATATTTTATTGTAGTTAAAATTTTAAATTAATAAAATATTTACGTGTGAGTATTTACTTAAATGAAATATATTTACCTATGTTGAGAAATTCAGTCCTTTAACAAATAAAAAAAAACCTAAAAGCTGAATATATTAAAATCACTCTCAAAGCCTAAAAATCAAGTAAAATCGTCAAATTTTTATTTGTGGCAATAATTGTTTTCTATCTTATACCAGTTGTAATTAATTAAAAATATACAAAAAAAAAATATAATATTGAAATGCGACTTTAATTTTTACCTTTAATGTAATCAAAAAGTCATAACCAACTTTTTGTATTTTTGCAGTGTTGAACTCTGACCGACGATCTTTTTTAACCGACTTCATTAGTTAAAATAAACATACTTTACCTTTTATTTAGTAAATAATGAGTAGGTAAGATATTTAGTTAGATAGTTAAAGTTCTAAACAATTTTTTTAATGTTTCTAATAAAGTATGTTTAAGTACTCAACAATAAACAATTTGTACTAAAATAAAACCTATTAGGCAGTAAAAAAATTATATAACATCGATAAATCATATTATTTCGTACTCACAATTCTATAAACCCATAAATCATAGTAACGATACACCCAAGTTAATTCACGCGAAAAATCAGATTTAAATATTGCGCCAAGAAATGTTCGCAACTCGGCCGCGTAACATTGAGCGCTAGGGTCGCGCGAAATCGGCGTTCAAATAAAAGAGGCCTCAGCCTTAAATGAAATATCGTACACATATTTTCTGTCTATTGATAGACTATGCAAATCAAACAACTATATTTTACAGAAAATATAATTAGGATGTAACTGTTAGTTTACATATATGGGTTTGATCTGGTACACTAAATTAATTATAAAATAGGTACAGTCAAGGACTAGGAGGCCGTAACAGATTTGTCTATGGTTTCGTCAGCCCAAGACTGTATTACCAGAGAACAAGAACTATTTTACAATACAGAAAAACCGGAAGTGTTACGCCGATCGTGTCCGCCACTGTACGTGAGTCTAGCGTGGTTGTCGCAGACTGAAGCGGGCAGAGCGGTCCGCGCATAGGGTCGCTCCGTGACGTCACTCGCGACCCGTTCCGTGCGACGCAGAAGTGTAGGCGCGAACATTGTCTAAGATCCTAAGAAAGTATATAATTATGCTACTTTTTGTCCCGAAAATCAAATGGGAACCGAAAACTATGATTTCCTGTTTGAAGAGAAATTGCGTTGGTGAAGTCGCGGGGTGAAGAAAAGTTTGTTTCTTCACCCCGGAGTCATCACAATTTATTTTTATAGTTATTATTTTTTTCATATATTTTAGAATACTTAGTATAAAATATGTAACATTGTTATATCGTTGGTTTATTGCTTCCGAGGACTTTAACAAATTAAGTTACCTATGTGTGATAGGTATGTTTATTGTCCAGGGCGACGTGTGGAGTGCGGAGTCTCGAGAGCCTTGGACATTACATTGGGCAGTCCGCATTGAGTGGGCTGATGTGACACGGAAGATTTTTTTTGCGTTACCGGAACTGTATAAAAATTATAATAGAACTAGCTCGCCAATACTTTACTGTCGTAAGGGCAAACTGATTTATATCCGATCACGACAGTCACGATAAATTTACGAGTTTGAAGCGATTGCATGTCCGGTGACCGGCGTGGGTTCGTCCGGTAACCGAGACGTAAAGACTTATTTTTAATCCACGATATGAGGTAAATTAAAACTAACGTATACTGGAGGAGTCCTCGTGTCTCAAAAAAATTATTAAAAAAATATGAAGAAACTCTATACATCGCAAATATGTAGAAACGCAAGAGTAATAGAATAATTCTGGCAATAGCGGTAACATGTCTTAGCAGAGCGGTTAACTAATATACCTATGGTTAACTTTAATAAATTGTTGGTGCACATGGGCCTATGATCCGAAGACTAAGCCCAAGGATAATAGCTTCATCGTAATTCCATTAATACTCTTTGAAATTTTAATTACAATGAATTATTTAAAGGTGGTCAAGTATTAATAATACCAACTACATATCATGTGAATCATATCAATGCATAATAATCGCAGTTCGTAGTTCGGGATGTGCTTTATTTCCAAAGGCAAATAATACCTACGAAGTGCAGCCAGTGCGGGTCATGAATTTAGAATAAGAATAACGCATCACACTCAGAGACCCTAACTAGGAAGAACCTGTACCTAGGGTGCCAAAAACATATACATAGACGAACAATACACTAGACCGGGAAACAAACAACCAAACATCCTAACAATTTTCGCCCCCGCCGGGAATCGAACCCGAAACACCCGCGTCTGTCCACATAATGGCCTACTGAGCCACGGAGAAGTATTTTTTTATTTTAGTTGTCAATAATCTGAGTAATTGAAATAAATTCTAATAGTGATGCGATGTTTGCCTGTCTTTAAACAATTAAACGGAGTATTAATTTGATAAACTTAGCAGCACTGAGTAACTAAGACACTCTTTGAACTGTTGTCCGCCTGTTTTGATTCGACTGACACTTTGCTACCGAGTCTAGCCTACAAAATGTCTTAAACGAAAAATTTATTAACAGGGCTATTTACGGCGACACTAGCGCAATCGCAAAACAAAATCTTCTAGACCATACTCAATATCAAAATAATTTAGTACTATAAGTTTTAATGTTTAGCGTTAAACTATAAAAATAGCACTAATAAAAAAAAACTGTACCTATACCTAGCTCAAAAGTTCTTTTGCTTACATCTTTATCACAGAAAACCTAATAGAAATTATTAAATCAACCAATTAAACGAATACAATTCGATAAAATAATTTTAAATTTAATTTCCATCATAAAAAAACACTAAAATCACTATCAGAAAATAAATTATTCAAAACAATTTTACATAAAAGGCACAAAAAAAAAGTAATTAAGCATGACCTGACTTGTAAAAATATGTAATAAAGCTACTTACTTATATAAATGAAAAAATTAAATCAAAAATAAAAATGTAAAACAAAACTCTAAATTAATAAATATTTAAAGTTTATATTAAAAAAATATTTATAAGTACATCATAAAAAATACTCCAAAATCACTAACTTTTACAAAATATTATTCAAAACAATTTAACATAAAGCACAAAAAAAATGTAATCAAGCATGACCTTGACTTGTAAAAATATTATAAAATGTAATTAAGCTATATAAATTAAAAAAAAATAAACAAAAATAAAAATTCAGTTGATATAGAAATAAATCGCAATAAAACTACAATAATGATTGTAGGGTTAGTTTCCAGCCAACTCCATCGCGCTCGGGTAGTGCGCGCGCACGGCGCCCAGGCGGTCGCGGTCTATCATAAGGCATTTCTTTTTGGACGCTATCTCCGACTCCAGCTCGCGACGTTTCTCCATGAGCTCCTTTCTCACATTATTTGCCCCCTTCAGTTGAAATAAAAGAGCCGTCACCGTGTCATGAATTTTGCTGACCTCATCTATTAGACCTAATTGAACTTGGTCCCTCACTTGCTCGCCATGCATTCGCCCATTGTTTCTATTATCAAGCCTCGTTTGCACCAGTTTCATGGCAGCATCCATATTTCTCACAGTTTGTGATAAATGATCTATTAATTTCTCGGTATCAGCAATCTTTTGCAGCGTGTCCAGCAGTGTTGTTTCTAGCTTAGTGCAGAGTTCCCCGGAGATGGCGACAGTCTCCGCCAACGCCACGTCCGTCTTGTCGGCCTGAGTTCGCAGTTTCCTTCCTGAGTAGACCAAAATATTTCGAAGGCTATCTCTCAAATCGATAGATCTTTGCCTTGCAGTTTCACAATTTTGAATGTTTTCTCTACAAAAATATTCCCAGTATGTCAATGGCGCAGTTTGTTCATTAAATCTTACCGCTCCAGGGCGAAACAATATTGTATTCGACTTTATATTTAGACCTACGTTTGTTGAATCAACGTTATACGCCATCTCTTTGTCGCAATAATCATATTCAATTCTTTGTTTGGCTGCTTTGTTTATTTCTAGTTGTTTTTCAATCTCATCAAGTGCACTCTTGAACGAATATCTTACTTCTTTAACAAGATTCATTTCTAAAATCAATTCCTGTTCAGCTAAATCAGAAACAAGATCTTTTCCAACTCGGTTAGAACGTATTTCTATGCATTCCTTGGATATGGCTTCAGGAAGCATGAGTGTCCTAAATGCCGCCTTCATGCGCTGTTTTTCTAATTCAAGTTTCTCGACTTCCTCCGTGATGGCTTTACAAGCTTGTTGCACTTCCATTTTCCACCTGAACCCTTCCCGTGCTTTCTGCTTAAGCCTGTTTAGGTTGTCGTTTTGATATTTGTCAACGGTTCCATATGCCTGCATAATTGAAGTTTTGGCATTGTAATCAATGATGTTTGCGCCAGTGATAACATCGGTGCTCAACACTCTATTATTATGATTTCTCCATTCGTTCAATGAGTACCTACTAAGGCTATGTTTGTCAACGACTGGCCTGGTCCCAGTTTTGTCTGCTAGCTTCGTCCAGTCGACCTTGCCATCAGGCCCAGGCTGGAAGTCGCCGGCGGCGGCGGCGGCGGTCTGCGCCGCGGACACGGCCGGGCGCGGCCGACCAACTTCTTCATCCCTGGTACGGCTTCCCTGTGGTTCACTAGATTTATTGTTAGTGCCTGCACCTGGCTCTTGTCCCGTTAGTAGATTAGGATTAACTGAGGATTTTTGAAAACCACCTTTTTTCTTGCCACACACTTCTGGACACATGTCAGCTTCAGGAAATGAAGTCATTTTAAAAGCTCGACGCACCCCTCCCTAGAGTTTACAAAACTTTTGGTCAGTGGGTCGTATTGGGGTATGATATATATTTTAAAGGTCAATGGGTCGTTTTATAGTTAACGTGCATACGCGATATGAGGACTATAAACAAAACTGAGCAAGGGACAAAAACACGACAAAAGTAGAGTACCTCTTACCTACCAACCTCTATACCGACTCCCTGGATTCCCCGGTCCCGTACAACGAAAAAAAGACACGATTTCCGATCCGATTATGAAATGAAGGTGTGGGGCACTGGGGCACATGTAGGATGGTGTGAGGTGGATTGTTTACAAACTTCACGATTAGATAAAAACTTTTTTTTTATTCCATAAATTCCATTAAAAATCTATGATGTTATGATTTGATGATTTGATTGAATGATGTTATGTATGGTAGGTATAGGTAAGATAAAGGTAACCATAAACAAAAAAGAAGGATGGAATCTCAGGATGGAATGGAACAAAGAACAAACCTTCGCTTCGCTGTGGTAACCAATGATCCTGAGCATTTAGGTACTGAGTCTAGGAGTCTAGCGCTCGACTAGAGAGTAAAATTTTTCTATGGTCTAGCGTATCTCCACCTCACTGGAGGTACTTATCTAACCGATTAATATGAAGCAAAGGAGCTGCGCTTAGACTAGAGCTGAGTCTCAGCAACAAGGCAACATATACATATTATGTACGCAAAAGTAAGACGACACTTTTGCGCATTCAGCAAGCAGAGCCAACCATCAATATCATCAATACATAGTATAAAACAAAGTCACTTTCCGTGTCTGTCCCTATGTATGCTTATATCTTTTAAACAAATTGATAGAGTGATTCAAGAGGAAGGTCTATAAGTACCTAGAATATTGCACAAGACAGTTAGAGGTTAGGCGGTACGAAGTTCGCCGGGTCGACTAGTTATAATATAATTTTGTCTGTTTTAACATTAACATATGCAGAAAAAGGATTTCTAAAACGGTGCACTAGGTACATGTCATTGTCTCTCTCAGCATCCATTTTACCGGCCGCCTCAGGGTACTACGTCACAAGCACAAGGTCCGCGATCCGCGATCCGCGATTCTGCTGCGAAGTTCGACCATTGCGACCACGACCTACAAGTTCACAGACCAATTTGGCATTGGGCTAAGGCTACGGGATACGGCATTCCTAATTAATCACTTGCTCACAGCCGCTCAATCGCTCTTCCGATTATGACGTGTTGTATTATACTTACAAATAGTTTCAAAGCAAAAAAAAACTAGAATGCGCGTATCGGCTACGCTTTTAGTTCCGTATACATAACATGTGCGGTCGTTTAATAAAGTTCAAAAAACAAGTACAAGGTACTCGTAGTAACCGGCTAGTGCAAAAAAAAAACACTTTGAGTAAAGTTGGAACGTATCGTCTGGAGCGAAATAAAAATGATTACCTATTTAATTTCGTTGGTAAAAAATATTGTCATCAACATTACCTCACTTAGGCGGAGACGTCTAGACATATCCTCCCTCATAGATCGCAACAATTACCGGTCTTGCGCGACCCTCATATAGAGCACTGCTCTTCACCAGGTCGTCTGACACCTTGTGGACATCTGCTCCTTAGAGTAAGGAAACCGTTAATCTGAGATCTGCCCACTCTGCATCTTCCGGTACATCGGTGGTCGCTGCTCTAAAACTTTTACTAATACCATGGGCACAGATTAGAGAATAGTTACCATACGTATAGGTTGAAAGTAATCAGTCTGTTTAGACCAGGCTAAGGGCGATGAGTTACTATAGGTAGGCATAGCGGCGGTTTCCTTACTCTGAGGTAGGCATCTAGTTAAAGCGTGTCTGACATGCACTTGACTAGTTATTGTGTATTGAACCGGAAATCTGAGAATAGTATACGATAACATCATCAGGAAGTTTGAATTCGACCCAAGTGCATAGACGGATAGAACGATAGTGAAAGGAGAGGACATAATAATTCGTTACTATTTGTGAATTATTTATTTGTTCACAAAAAAATATAACAGTGTTTAAGTTAATAATGAAATCATTGTTGCCAGATAGGAAAATTGAAAATGCAGGAGTTTCATTGTACATCTACATACATAATAATACATAGCAACAAAGTGCAGTGAAACAATTGTCTAACTAACAATTTACGTCTAGGAGGCGAACACGTGCCTGTTTTGTTGCAAACCGTAGCTTTAAACACAGTATAATTTGTTACCAGACTCCTGAAGGTATTCATAGACCGGTGGGACTCTCTAATGCAATTAATTGCATTAGCATTGGGTAATATTTCCATATTCTAGGTTTCCACCTAGATTTCTGAAATCAAATATTTTTAATTGAATTGAATTATTGCTTATGCTGAGTATACTTACCCTGTTATTCATAGTAAGCTACGTATGCCAATTTAGACTGGATGTCACGTATTTATAGTGTTTTCCTACTTCCATGGTTTCCCAAGGTTTCCCATCTCTCCGCGTATTTGCGATTCCCGTGTCTCTGCTATTACAACAAACCAAAGAAGTAGACATCCAGAGCTATTAAATTAAAATCTACTGTATCTTTTCGAATAACGCGGTAAGTAGGTATAGAATGCGGATTTTAAATAAAAAAAATGCGATTTATTTTTCTTTCTATTAAAATTATTGTTATTATTATACAGTGTGTCCAGGGAAGTTATAACATAATTTTAAGGGTTTATTCTATGACCAATTTCATCGATAAAAACACCCCATATGTGGGGTCGTCGCAGCCTCAACCCCCCCTCAGTATGATGTTTTTTTTTTTTTTTTGCAATAGTCGACCCCATCTCCTTTTAAATTCACAGTTAAAGATCTAAGGCTCACAGAACCTTAATTAAGGTCTTGATCGAAGGCTAAGTAGTTAGACTCACAAAATAACCAAGTATTGCTTTTACTTTTTTTTTTAAAGTGGGAGAAACAAAAAAAAATTTTTTTTTGCATGTTTACGGTTTTTCAAAGTTACCACAAAAAAATGCAGATACTTTTTTTATATTTTGTGTTTTATTGTTAGCTTTTGAGTAGTTCTCCAAAATGGTACTAGATTTATTTCTCTACGTCTATTACTTCAGAAATTATCAACTACCAAAAAGACCTAAAAGTTGCTAAAAGTGGCCATTTTTGGCAAAAAAAAACAGTAATTCATAAACAGTGTAAACCTAGATATTATTTAAAACACTTAAAAATAGTAGTGACCAAGATTCTATGCACTAGGAAGCACTTTTAAAAATAAAAGCCTTACTTTAGAAAAAAATAAACATTCTAGAGTGGCGCCGCTGTTCGCGTAAAAGAACTCTTAACTTAGGTCTTGATCTTGATCGCAGGCTAAGTAGGTAGGCTACCTAATTAACAAACAAAATAATTAAATATTGACTTTATTTTTTAATAAAAGTGGGTTAAACTGAAATCTTAATTTAAAAGGTAATAGCAAAGAGTCTTTTTAGTAGTTGGTAATTTCTGAAGTAATAGACGTAGAGAAAAAAATATAGTACCATTTTGGAGAACAACTCAAAAGCTAACAATAAAACACAAAAAATTAAAAAAGGATCTGCATTTTTTTGTGAAAACTTTGAAAAACCGTAAAAAATGTACAAAAAAAAAATTTTTTTTTTGGTTTATCATCTATAAAAAAAAGTAAAAGCAATACTTGGTTATTTTGTGAGTAACTTAGGTAGCCTAACTACTTAGCCTTCGATCAAGACCTTAATTAAGGTTCTGTGAGCCTTAGATCTTTAACTGTGAATTTAAAAGTAGGTGGGGTCGACTTTTGCAAAAAAATATAATTAAAAACATGATACTGAGGGGGGGGGGGGAGGTGAGGCTGCGACCCCCCATATGGAGTGTTTTCGTCGCTGAAATTGGTCATAGAATAAACCCTTAAAATTATGTTATAACTTCCCCGGACACCCTGTATATTTACAAGGGTCTTTACCTAAAAATTTAAATTATTGACATTTTTATCTGTGAAAGGGTAATACAATCAGCCGACTCATAAAAAAAGCGACTTCATAATTATCTCGAAACGACTCGACGCTTCGGGTCGGAGGGAGGCAGGGTTGAGGAGAGCTGCCACCGACCAGGAACAGCCTTGAAATCTTGAAATTAATAACTTATTTTGCAACTCTAAAAAATTTACACAATTATAAATAAGTATACTTGAAGAATATTTAAAAATGGATTAATGTATATTTACTAGTTTTAATGATTTTTGGGTTTTATGAGAATAGAAGAGTTAACTTGTCAATACTTGTACCTAGTATAGAACAAATTTGTTGTATTTACTTACTTCTCACCCATTTTTCTTTTTTTTTTCACCTTTTAAACCTACCCTGGACTACTATGAACATTTCAAAATCAGCTAAATCGGCCCGAACGTTCTCGAGTTTTAGCGAGACTAACGAACCACGATATTTTTATACTATATATAGTAGATAGCGTATCAAGAGGAAGGTTTATATTATGTATTTCGACTGCCCAGTATGGCCGAATAAAAAACAAACAACAGCAACAAACCACCTGTCAAAATATGTAAACAACGGAAAAAATATTGCACCTTGGGTTATATTATTTGAGTTTAGGTAAGGATCCCTAATTTTTTTGAAAATCTAATATAGCCTATGACACTCGGGGTTAAGAGCCATAACACAGCTAAAGTAGCGCCACTCGAGAAAAAAATAAATATCTTCTAAACTAAGGCAAATATCAAAAATGTGAAACTGCATTCCCCTAGATAATTCAGCCTAGTAGTTTTAGGGCATTGTTGTATAGCATTTTTGATATTTGCCTAGTTCAATGTATTTGCCTTAGTTTAGAAGATATTTATTTTTTTCTCGGGTGGCGCTACTTTAGCTGTGCTATGCCTCTTAATGTAGCTTCCTACCAGTAAAAGAATTTTTCAAATCGGTTTAGTATTTCCGGAGCCTATTCGTTACAAACAAACAAACAAACAAATCTTTCCTCTTTATAATATTGGTATAGATAATACATGCACAACATAGTAATAGGTAAGGCGGTACGTAGTGCGCGGGGTCGACTAGTTAACAATAATATGTAAGTAGACTAATTTTATAATTAAACATAATAATAGGTACCTAATAATATACTCATAATTACAATGTCCCCCATACGGGGTATCGAACCCGGACCTCCGAATTCACATCCGACATCACTGCCCACTGAACCACTGAGGCGACCATCATGTTGGCAATCGGAGCAACTTATCAGGATAATAAATGAAGGGAACCACCGGTGTAGTTACTATGGAAGTTTTCTTATTTCTGTTTTTTTTTTTTTATAGGTAAACGTTGATTCTTTGAATTGAACTCGCAATGACGGGTCGTTTATTTCCATAACAATTAAGTAACACAAGAAACCTATGATTTTTCATAATAAGTGCAAATAGATACTAGTTCTCTGACCGCAACCAAGACATGATGTTGTTCCTTGTTTATATTATAACTCACTGTAGTGGTATAATACCTTATGGTGAGCTGAGAACCATGTATAAGTACATAGGTACATAAAATTAAAAACTAAGCTAAAAAGGGATAAATAGTAAGAGTGGTAGGAAAAGTAGTTGTGTCTGTGCAAGCAAAGTATTAAACAAACCTATGACTCTGACCAGCCTAAACATGCTTTGCTAAAGATGTCTATTTTGTTTCAAAATCGTCACGTTATGGAGGTCAGTTGGTTTGTTGATGTATGTAGTACTTACTTGTAGTAGTATAAAAGTAAGAAATCTTCTTTAAAAAGCGGGAGGTAAATGGAAGCTTTTACGTAATCCCGATGAGGGAGGAAACATGAAGATTTTAGGCCATTTTTAATTCAAAGAAATATTGGAATACCTAATAGTTTTTGGCTTGTTTTTGGTAATTTCAGAAGTTTACCTATGTTCTAAATGAACTTTTATTGTACTTTTATCTATATTATCCCAAATCCCTGCGTATTTGTACATAATTCAAAATTTCCATGACGCATCTCGCCCTGACTGAATCCTTTATTTTACAAATTAAAACATATAAATAATTGTACATCAAGTGTAATCATAATAAACCTATGACTGGTGACAAGTGCGCAAGTAAAGGTCTCTAGACCGCGCAACAATTGAAGTGGTCGAGTGTGATACCCGATTTTTTTTTTATAATATTTTTTTACTAGTGGGCGCCCCACGGTTTCAGCAAGCGGGTTGAAACCTTCCATTTTTCCTTGAAGCATCAAATTCCCCATTTTCCCGAGGGAAATCTGGGATAAAAAGTTTCCTATGTCCTTTCTCATGCTCTAAACTATCCATATACCAAATTTCATTCAAATCGGTTCAGTAGTTTTCTCGTGAAAGCGAGACAGACAGAAAGATAGACAGACAAACAGAGTTACTTTCATATTTATAATAATAATAATATATAATATTATATTATATTATATACAGTGTGTCCGGGGAAGTTATAACATAATTTTAAGGGTGTATTCTATGATCAATTTCATCGATGAAAACACCCCATATGGGGGGTCGCAGCCTCACCCTCCGCTCAGTATGATGTTTTTAATTTTTTTTTTTGCAAAAGTCAACCCCGCCTACTTTTAAATTCACAGTTAAAGATCTAAGGCTCACAGAACCTTCATTAAGGTCTTGATCGAAGGCTAAGTAGTTAGGCTACCTAAGTTACTAACAAAATAACCAAGTATTGCTTTTACTTTTTTTTTAAGATGATAAACCAAAAAAAAAAAATTTTTTTTGTACATTTTTTTACGGTTTTTCAAAGTTTTCACAAAAAAAATCAGATACTTTTTTTTAATTTTTGTGTTTTATTGTTAGCTTTTGAGTTGTTCTCCAAATTGGTATTAGATTTATTTCTCTACGTCTATTACTTCAGAAATTATCAACTACCAAAAAGACCCTTCGCTTTTACCTTTTAATTTAAGATTTCAGTTTAACCCACTTTTATTAAAAATAAAGTCAATATTTAATTCTTTTGTTAGTTATTTTGGTAGCCTACCTACTTAGCCTTCGTACAAGACCTAAATTAAGAGTCCTTTTACGCGAACAGTGGCGCCACTCTAGAAAAAAAATAATTCCAAAGTAAGGCTTTTTTCAGAAAAAAGTGCTCCCTTGTGCATAAAATCTTGGTCCCTAGTATTTTTTTTAAGTATTTAAAATAATATCTAGGTTTAGAATGTTTGTGGATTACTGTTTTTTGCTAAAAGTAGCCACTTTTAGTAACTTTTAGGAACAAACAGTAATACATGAAGCAGTATAAACCTAAAGTGGCCACTTTTAGCAACAAACAGTAAAAAATAAATATTCTAAACCTAGATATTATTTTTAATACTAAAAAAATAATAGGGACCAAGATTTTATGCACAAGGGAGCACTTTTGTCTGAAAAAAAGCCTTACTTTAGAAAAAAATTTTTTTCTAGAGTAGCGCCACTGTTCGCGTAAAAGGACTCTTAATTTAGGTCTTGTACGAAGGCTAAGTAGGTAGGCTACCAAAATAACTAACAAAAGAATTAAATATTGACTTTATTTTTTAATAAAAGTGGGTTAAACTGAAATCTTAAATTAAAAGGTAAAAGCAAAGGGTGATAATTTTGGTAGTTGATAATTTCTGAAGTAATAGACGTAGAGAAATAAATCTAATACCAATTTGGAGAACAACTCAAAAGCTAACAATAAAACACAAAAAATAAAAAAAAGTAACTGCATTTTTTTGTGAAAACTTTGAAAAACCGTAAAAAATGTACAAAAAAAAAATTTTTTTTTTTGGTTTATCATCTATAAAAAAAAGTAAAAGCAATACTTGGTTATTTTGTTAGTAACTTAGGTAGCCTAACTACTTAGCCTTCGATCAAGACCTTAATGAAGGTTCTGTGAGCCTTAGATCTTTAACTGTGAATTTAAAAGTAGGCGGGGTCGACTTTTGCAAAAAAAAAATTAAAAACATCATACTGAGGGGGGGTGAGGCTGCGACCCCCCATATTGGGTGTTTTCATCGATGAAATTGATCATAGAATACACCCTTAAAATTATGTTATAACTTCCCCGGACACACTGTATAATAGTATGGAAGTAAGTATGTATAGTATGGGATTTACACTCTGTACGTAACTAAGGCAACGTCTCGTTGTGGCTCGTGTTTTTGTTTATTTTGCAAACGTTTAATAATTTTGTAAACCCTTAAATTCTAGTTTAGTTAGTTGGACAACAGAAGTTTGCGAAGACCCGGTTTTGTCATGATTTTTCTTTAAAGTTCACCATGCAAACTATTATTCTTTTAATGAAACAATACGACGTATATTACCTAATGCATAAAACTTGCAAGACAAATAGCAATAAAATAAAATAAAAAACTTATTTTTTTTAATATTTCGTGCTGAACTGAGACGCTCTTAAACCAGTTAACCACTGTAATGAAGTACCTAGTGAATACCTCTTATTTTTAATTTACACAAATCAAAAAAAATAAATTTCCAGAGACTGATTTATAGCACAAAAAGCGACTGATTGTTTGTGTTGCCTACCTCCATGACGCTTGAGCTCCATGTGCTGGTGCTCGAGGGTGGCTGCCACTGCATTCAGATTCTATGAATATAAAAACACTGTTTACAGATCTTGCTTGTCAAGCATAATGACGGTACAGTGGGTCAGTGGCGGTCTAGGAGGGCGTAACATATTTGTTTATGGTCTCGTGGGCCCTAGACTGTAATACAAAAGAACAAGAGCTTTTTTTCAATACAGAAAAATCGGAAGTGTTACGCCGTTCTAGTCCATCACTGTACCTATATGAACCATGTTTGGTATATGTATCATGTAGAGTGGCGTACACGGACGGCGTTACACTTTTATGAATGGTCTCTTGCGCCCTACACTGTAACCAAAGAACACAAGAAACACTTCCTGAAAACAGAGCGGGAAGAATATTATTTTCCAGGAAATACACTCGAGTTTCTCAACTTCAGCTTATTACTTATAGACATGAGTTATTCGATTGTCTCTATAAATATAAATTGTCCTTATAGCATAGCGCAATACAGTTAATACTATTGTTTAGGTGTCTGCCGGAGCAGGTGTCGGCCAGAGTCCTGCGTGTTAGCACCATATAATATCATCACAAAACAATGCTTGCAATTAAACCGCTATAAACAAAGGACTTCAATATTTTTTCACACAAACAAGGGTTAATAAGTCAAAGACAAGACCTTGTATCGCAAGTTATAATAGGAACGAATTATATCTATCTCCAGTACCTACATGTGATACTACGAGCCTAAATACTACCAGCACTGGGTGAAGTTTCTTTTGTAAATTAGATTAACTTGTAATTGGGTTGTTAGCGTCTTCGTTAACCATTGCTCTTTTTTTGGGCATGTAATAGAAATTGCCTTTGTTAAAGCGGCAATGGTTAACGAAGTCGCTAACAATCCAATAACAAGTCGATCGAATTTTGTTAAGAAACTTGACCCCCTGGCCGCAGCAATTTAAATATTTATCTGAAACAATTGACTTATATTTAAAATCCAATTGATTAACTAGATCGAATATGTACTTAGCCCTTAGCTTGGGTAGATTTGCAACGAGACCGGTGTATTTGTTATAAGGATGACGTGCTTGGCAGCGACACGAGTCATCAGAATAAGATCGAGATGAGAAATGTATTTGATTGGCGTTTCTAGTCTTGTATTGTGCAGTAGGACGGGACGGGAGTGCGGGGCGCAATCACACTGAGTTGGTTCAGCGATTTATATAAAACGAACCGCTCGGCCGGCGACCACTGACACTGGAGTCTCGACGCGTGCCACGAGGACGCGGGAGAGCCTAGGCGCGATTTTAAACGCACCCCTTCATATTTTTTTCGCGCAAAAAGTGAATAGTATTTTTTTTTTATAAATTTTCACATAAAAATTTTTGGTTAAAAATGGCGATCACAAGTACCAGGGCGATAGTGAGCATGAAGGAGGGTCACTTCGAACACAAGGATGAGAGAAAAGACAAATACACGGTAAATTAACCATTATGAATCATCCGCCACCATAAATTGAATACTTTCACAAAGTATACTTTATTAATTTACCCAACATAAGTACCCAATTTACTGATCATTTCATAAAACAATACACTCCATATTAAAAGGATTTTACATTGATAAACTGAATTTCATGAAAATCAGTAAGTAATATATTTTTAACAATATATAACTCGCACTTTAAGGACTTCGGATTACTTTACCAGTAACTAAAATAGTGACTTCAGTATCATCCTAAACCTTCACTAGCGATGCGGTATAAGTTCCATAATACCATACGGTCAGATTTCATGTAATACCCCAGAGCTATAGGCTGCCATGTCGTCGAGAAACCATTGCGATTTTATGTTGTCTTGATGTTTTTATTCGATTGAGTACAAAATCTAATTATGATTACAAATTGTACCGATCTACACTTAATGGTCGAGTTTCAATACAAGAAAACTAAAAAACACAGTAAAGTAATCACAACAATTGCCCTCGGACCTAGCTGAATCTAATGAAATATGCTTTTAATGTCACGCTTATTGATACTTAAAGTATAACTGTTAATAGCTTCGTGATAAGAGCTATGCGAAAACAAACGCTTGTCAATATTAATACAAATTCTCCAAATCATTTTGATTATTTCCATAGGCAATCGGTGCGTAGCGAAATTGATAAACTCAAATCTTATAAACGTAAGGCGGTGTGATGGGGGTGTGTTGGGTCTTGCACCCACTAAAACTCCCCGGTAGCTCCTCTGCGATTTAGGAACAACTCGGGATTCACTTCAAAGCTTTCCCACGCTTAGCTGCATTTTTCCACAGTTCCGCAAACTGTTCAGTTGCCCATCTCGGGCAAGTTTTGTTATGCGTAGAACTGTCGAAACCGTGGCCGAAATCAAAATGATAAGTCAATAGCTAGGTAATCTGGCTTAGATTTTTTTAAGGCACGATTATCTAGTCCGTCGCATATTTTTGATTTCGGTCATGGTTTAGAAGTTTTTTTTTTTTGAGATTAGCTCTAGTAGCGGAAAGATCGCTGACGGCACACTCTTAAACATCTATAAATAATTATACAACTACGATTAATAATGAAAAACAATAAAAAGTATGATTTACACATTAATTAATTTAAATTTTATTGTTACAGCGTTATTGTTGTTTCTTTTTTTTTCCTCTTTTTATTTGGTTGTATTTGATTATAATTTATTAAAAAATATATTTAATTTTACTAGAAAAAAGTAGATCATTGTAATCATTCATTGTAATTTATAATTTATAACAAACACAAAACACGACAGGTCAACTTTGATGAAGTTTTGTAGTTAGATGATTGCGCCTGTTGAGCCATAAATTATAAATTGGGCCACTCGCTTTGTAGTTTTCCAACAAAATTCTTAGGATTTGAATTCAAAATTGTTAAAACCCATTTTGCTAGCAGCAGTTAATACCCCAAATTTGGGAATTCCTAAAAGTAATACCTACACCTTATTTATAGTTTTGCAACTTCATTGGAAAATCTATTTTAAGAACCTTTAAGGGAAATAAAACCATTGGTCCGGATAAGTACCTTAACATCATTTGTAAACAAGTATTACTTATCATTAAATAAATTCGCAGGCCGTCGAAAATTAACTTGGTTTAAATTAACAGCTTGTTCGTAATTTTCATCATGCTTCCGCTGTAGCATGTAGTAATAAACTGAACTGAAATCTTAGTATTTCCTAAGTATTCCAATACTAAAGTTTAAAATAACCGTTGGACAACATTTAACAGACTGTATATTATGATGATACGTAAAACTTTCGCCAAAATTATATTGAGGATTTCAATTCTATGGCATAAATATGCATATTTTTTTCTGAAATACACTACGATGAAGTATGTAGTTGTAGTACATACCCAGCTCGAAATAATATCGAAGCTAGCACTCGCGCCACGCACATAAAAATATTAAAATTATTACAATTTTTAATCAATTTAGGAGAATTATATACCTATATCAAAAACCAGTCCCAAAGTTTAACATGAGCTCAAGGGAAAAAAAAAGTTCCCTACAAGGTCAAGCTGTAAATACGAAAACTACTGACCAAAACATCGGAAAAGGTAACAAACTAACACACGTAGAGTGTATATCCTAGCGTGTTTAAGAAATATAAAAACAAACAGTCTGCAATCGAGATAATTCCTATTAAGTGGTGAAAAATTGTCCTAATAATACTCAAAGCTTGGGAGAAAACAACAATATACATAGTATGTCGCTTTCCGTCGACTAGTTAATAATATTGCATCTTGACATTGGTCAGTAAGTATGTACATACACTCGGTCTAAACGCCGAATTGCATTTCATTTGCACCGGAAGAGAAAAGTGTAAAATGATTAAATAAATGCTAAAACAACTACTTTAACAAAAAATGTTTGCTACCTACTATCATAGTATTTTTACCCAACTTCAAATACTTACCCTCTTATTCATAAAAAGTTAAAGAGCATTTTAGTTATTTGACGTGTGTCAATTTAAACTGGATGTCACGTATTTACCATACAATAAACCAGTTAAGTAGACCTCCAGTAAAGCTACTTAAAATGTACTGTATCTTTATGAATAAGACGGTTAATCTATAATTGATTTTTTAAAAAGAGCCCCGCCTTCAACAAATAGATAAAATGAGAAATTTATCTTTTCTGAAGTCAGTAAAAACTGAAACCTTCTCCTGAATTTGACAAATGCTTGTGTGAAAACCGCATGCAAATCGGTCCAGCCAAACTCAATACAATCGCGGACAAACATGCATACATACAAACAAACATACATACAGGTCAAACTGATAACCTCGTTTTTTGAAGTCGGTTAATTGGTATTTTGAAGGCGGGTCGCTTTTGTATGTTTGTCCTCTATTATCTCGAGTTTGGCTGAACCGATTTTGATGCGGTTTTCGGAAAAGTATTTGTTACAAAAAAAGTCAAAGGCGCATATTTTTGATTTCGGCCACGGTTTAGAAGATATCAATTATTTATCGAAGTGTTATTTCGCCCCTTAAGACGCGCAATAGTTATAGTAATGTGGTAGCCATATCGTAAAATTGGCCATTTCATGATATGGCCGGCCATTTCATGAAATGTGAATTTTTCATGAAATGGCCAATATTCGTTGGCCAGATCGTTAAAATCACAACGTTCAACGATTTGGCCAAGTGATCGTTTGACTATTTCATGAAATGACCAAACATTAGGGATCATATCGCTTAATAGTTAAAAATTTCTCCGCTAGTGGCGCTGTTGTTGCGTGTGTTGTGTGATTTAATGTGACGAGCCATTACGGTTTACAATAATAAAATGAAAAAAGTGAATTTAAGTGAGGAAAAAGACGATAAAAGTACAGAACAACTACGTTTTGATTCGAAGATTTGTGAGTTTTATGCAAACCAATCGTTATTAAAAATAAAAAAATATAAAAAAATAAATACTTTACTATTATATTATTGCTAAGTGTTAAGGTTTTTAAATTCTAATATAATTCGTTAAAAATGTTTTAACACTTAAGTATTTTGTTATTGCAGTACCTAGCTGCAATACAGATTTTTATTATTTTCATTTACCTTAAGAGTACTTAAAAATAATATAGGAAGTTCCTACCTAGTTTTTAAGTTTTAGTCTTTTTAAGTACCTACTTTTATGTTTCGGTGCCCTTACAGGGTTCATGTGCTGTACTTTACCATACACTACCACCTGTATCTTACCACATGTTCGAAATAAATGTTTCTGATTTCTGATTTCTGATTTATACGAAAGCAACTTCAAAAACCATGGAGTTCCGAACGATTTATTAAAGGTCCGTATCAAAATCATATATTACTCGAATTATAGTAAAATATTTTTTTTTTTACTTATTTTTGTGTTCTGAGTTAGATTATTTATATTTAGCTAGTACTGGGGTAGCGTTCCCTAAAACTTAAATAATGGAATTTAAATTTTTAGGTTACACAACAACGATTTGGCCAAACGTGGTCGGCCAAATCGTTAAACGTTGAGGTTTCGACGTTCTGGCCAAAGGAATATTGGCCATTTCATGAAATGTGCACTTTTCATGAAATGGCCGGCCAGATCATGAAATGGCCAATTTTACGATTTGGCCACGACAGTAATACATACACATAACTAAATACTAACCATGATTATGTAAATAATAAATCTTTGCTGTATAAAAGTCTCACGAGTTAGTTTTAATGATCTAGGTAAAAATATACTTAAGACGATATATGAGTTTTGAAGGTTTTTTAAATCAAGTAATTCTCCTAATCTATAAGAGGTAAAGATCTGGAATTTTAATATAACGTTTTTGAGGATATAACAAAGTTTTTTATAATTGAGAAACAGTAGTGGAATCAAAAAACTTCGATACATTATTTCGTCAAAGATAACCATTCCAAAAAACGGGAATAGCTAGTTCTTCGAAATTACTAACTAGTTTTTGTTGAAACTACATAGGAATAATGATAATAAAGTTTATCAAATTCTGGTAATTCAAATTTGATTTAAAAGTAATAATAAAAAACATATTTAACATTTATTACTTTTTCCAATAAAATCTAGTCCTTAATAATCCTTTTTTTCTCGGTCGTTTGCTTTATTTCTCGTATATCGTCTTAACTCAAAAAATATTTAAATGTATAACTACACCGAGTTCGGATACTTAGTATGAATTAACATGCATTTTATATTGTAGGTACTTATTGTAATAAACTTGAACATTTTATTTGTGTTGACCGTCTTAATGAATGACTAAATAAATAACCCTAGTTTAACATTTCGTTATATCTGTCACCGGAAAATAACAAGAACCGTAAATTTATAAATGTTCTAGGAAATTTATAAAATTTCGTATGATTCTAAACGAGAGGATAAATTGTATTATTTTACGCCTACATTTTCGTAAATTGATAAACTTACAAAACTCACTCGTAAAATAATAAGTAACCAATAACCAAACGCCATGTATAATGAATTGAAATTTACCACAGAGTCGATGGGCAAATACAATAAAGTAAAATGTAAGATCAGAAGCTTCCATTAAAAGTCATTCATATGAGAATTATATAAGTACTTATGTATACTGCAACTAAAAAATAATGCTTTACTTTATACTAGTGGTATTATACAATACTAGTGGCTGCCCCGCGGTCTCACCCGCGCAGATTTCTCATAAACACAAAAATCCCGTTTTTTCCCGATCCCGTGGGAATTTCGGAAAATCCCTTCTTAGTGCTCACTTACACTCCCTAAGGAACCCACATGCAAAATTTCAGCCCGCTACGCCCAGTAGTTTCGGCTCTGCGTTGTCTGTCAGTCAGTCAGTCAGTCAGTCAGTCAGTCAGTCAGTCAGTAACGGAAGAGTTTTATATATATTGATTTTATTCTTGTCATCTTATTTGAAAATAATTTCATAATTTAAGTATACCAAAACAAATAGACAGACGGACGGAGCACATGGAAAAACTTAAAGGAAAGGAAAACTGTCGACTACGAAACTTTAAAAAATCCTTACTTAGTAAAATAGTGAGCGGTAGTTTCAAATAATATCAATAGGTAATTTATTAAGACAATGTATGCACAGTACAGTATATAGGTAGTTTTGTGTAATTTTCACCGAGTCTGTAAAAGGTCGCCTCAGCGGGCAACAACCCGCCTTGATAATGAACACGATCAAGGTGAAGCTCTGTTTATAATTGCATGGGCCTATTGGCCTGCCTGCTGAAGGTCGCTACGAGAAAATAGGAAGAGTATTTATATCGGTTTTTTCTCGCTGTATTTTTTTTAAATTTGACTATTATTTCAGCTCATGATATAGGTACCTAGGAAAATTAATCTGCCTAATTTATTTGCTATGACTAGGGCTCGATGATCTGCTGATGGACAAACACATAGTGACGTGTAAGCAATTGCAACCTCTTGTCAATTTAATGTAGGATAGTTTGCTTTCCCGTAGGACCGGTACCCCTTCTATTTTATTAAGTAGGTACCTATAACCTATGACATATCCAAATCTTTGAAATCAAGGTTTATTTGGATACAACCAATCTAAGAATAAGTCTATGCAACTCAGTACATATCTGTGTCCATAAATCTTTCATGTTGAAACTTAGGACTTGTTAAAAGACCGATAAGTCACGAGTTTGATCAAGGCTCTACGCTTATTTCCATAGGCACAATTACATCTGTGCAAAACCGGTTAAAAAAATGTGGAACAGAACGAGTCCTATATTTGCTGTGCTGTAGCTGAATTCACCTTGACATTTGTGGAGCTGAAAGCAGACTTCCGCCTTGCTCTTGCTCCTGCCTAACGCGCTTCTAAATACGCGTCGTGCGTGTGCGCGTTCGTGCCTGGCGTGGCGGGCAGACCGCCGCCGCCTCGCCTGCGCCGCCTGCGCCGCCGCCCTCAGCGCTCGCTCTATCGGCGATCATATGGTTCTAAATACTACTGAAACTACTAATTGAAGATCTACCTATGATGAAGTTAATATGCACATATGCACGTCATTGGTTAAAAGAAAAAAATTACCCATAGTATACCTACATGAAGAATGTTTGGTACAGTGGCGGTCTAGGACGGCGTAACACTTCCGGTTTTTCTTTATTGCGAAATAGCTCGTTCTTTGTTATTATAACGTCTCGGGCGCACAACAACATAGACAAATTTGTAACGCCGTCCTAGACCGCCACTGTACCTGCATAACTACATTCACCAACCAAATATTACTTTAATGAAATTTCATAAGAATAAATAATACTTCGTTTCCAATCTCACAAATACAAGTTATCGTACTTCGTAGTACCTACCTAATACTACCTATGCATTTATGTTGGTATGATAATGAGGATTCTGAATCTCACGTTTACAGGTTGTCGTAACAATTAATACGATCTACCTTTGCCACAGAGAGTATATACTACTTGGCGCAATAACATTGTTGTCATTACAAACGACTTATAGTTTAATAATGCTCTGCTCTGCTGTGCTGTGTTAACGGCCTGTACTTTGAAGCTTCTTACCTAATTAGGTATGAGGGTCCCCCACCCTCGCAGCTGTGACATGCGCGCGTCGAAATGCGAAATGTCGCGGCAGTTTTAAATTTTATTACTTTTCATACAAGCCGAAGTTAAATCGAGATGTTTATACCTACCGCACAATTTTTCTTTCCGATTTTCGTTTCAGCGCACAAGAATTTGCGTTTAGGTAAGGTATTTGTAATAACGAGTTTTTTTTAAACCATCTGAGAAATATAAAACAGATTTCTTAATTCTGAAAAATATAGATGTAGGATTTAGTTTAGACAAGTTATTAAAAAGTAACAAGATGTAATGAATTTCACTCTGTAGAAATAAATATCAAAGTAAACCCTTTTTGTAGTGTTTTCTCAATATAAATAAAACACCACTGGTTGTTTTAATTTAAAACAAATAACGATATAGTTTGAGTTGATAACTTTTTTTATTTGGAACTAAAATCACACCCTAAGGCCTCCTTTACGAAGACGCGGCGTGTAGTGCGGGATGTCGTGTGGGTTCCGACGCAGGCGCCACCACGGTCGCCGCCGCCGCGGGCGCCGCCGCGGGAGCCGACGCGTTTCCTTATACGATATCGAACATAGGCCTATGCGCGTCTCCGTAAACGGTCTCATACTATTGCTATACATTTGATTTGGGCGCAGCACGCCCCGCACGACGCCTCGCGCAACGCCCTGCGTGCGCTAGGCAGTACATCTCAGCCGCTGTACACATTAACATGCATTCATTTTCTTGTAAATAGTGTACCTAACCATGTGTAAATATATCATCCCTTCTTCAACCTCTGGAGTTATTTCTACTGCAGGCGGGCGGACATAGGAGTTCTCTAAATTGGCGACCTACGACGATTGGATTACAAAAACCGCAAAATTTTCAACACTCGCCCCACCAGTTCCATTGTAAGTGGCGACTACCTGCCTTCTTCTGGAGGACTCTGGGGGACTTCTGGAGAAGCGCCTCGCCGACTAATATAATAATAATCATCATCATCATCTCGGCTGCCCAAATTCAAAACCTAGTAACTGGTGTTTTTGCAAAAAAACCATTTTTGTCATTTTTCGACTTACTAGGCGGTATAGATTTGATATGAACCTTAAAACACCCAGTTTCTTACGTAATTTTAAAAATAAAATTTAATTTAAGTCTACCCAATTTGGAAAAGTTATTGAAATTTCCATGAAGTACATATTCTTAACATAGCGCATGTCGGATTACAAATAAAAAAACCTAGCAACTCAACCGACTTACTAGGTTATGAATTTGAAAGCTGACTTACTAGGTTATGAATTTGAAAGCTGACTTACTATGTTTTGAATTTGGCGCCGATTATAAAATCAATCAAATTTTGATGGAATTTAGTAAGTTACAAAAACAGTATACAAATTTGGCTGAATTAACCACGAGTCGTAACCAAATAGTAAACAAAACTTAATTCTGCCACAAATAAATCATTTGTATAACTTTTAAATGAATGCACTTCAAAAAATAACATTTTTCATTCGAAACGTACAACTAAAAATATAAATTGCTTTAAAAAGTAGAGAATTAACTCAGAGATTGTATTTCAAAACATAGTATTTCACACTTAGTTAATTAACTAAGTGTGAAATACTATGTTTTGAAATTGTTTTCATTGTCATATTTGGGTAAATTAAAAAAAAAAATAGTGGGATCGATTTAAGTGTGACTATAGTCAACAATATAGTCAAACTTTTGGTCAAACACCGAAATCGCTATTGCGTCTGGTTTCTTCGGGGCAACGAATTAAAGTGGTCGACCCGTTTTTTGGCTCTCCTGAATATTTTTGTTAAAACGAGTTACTAGGTTTTGATTTTAAGCAGCCGATCTCACACGATAGCGTCCACTGCTGGACATAGGCCGCAACCTTTACCAGGTCGTCTGACCACCTTCAGGGGTGTGAGACCAGCGTTTGGAGGGTGATTTGAGGTGAAGGTGAACCTTGAAGTGAGGGGGGGGGGAATTCCTTAAAATTAAACTGAAAAGCAAAAAATAAAATCTTTTCATCAAAAAATTAAACAGCCGAAAAAACCGAAAAGCGTTAAATAAAAAGGAAACATTTTCTATTAAGACATAAATTACTGCCTTCTTAAAGTAATTTGAGTAAGTATACCACGTAATATTGTGCTAATGTAATATTAATATTGTGTTATCGGCGCCACAGAACTAACAAAGATATGATATAACTATATAATAAGTAACCTATGATTTAAGTTTTATTTGTGGGAATAAAAAAGGTAAGTTTGTAATGCGACGGTTTTATAAATGTAATATCGGTATCAAAATTGGTTTCTTTCAGCTCCATACAGATCCTAATCAGATGTTATGGTTCATTGTTTTGACATCTGTTGTCAAATTTTGTTTACATTTGAATAAAAATAAAACGAAATACGAGAGCGCGAAAACAAAAATTTGACACAGAACCGGCCTCGGCCGTGGCCACAAGGGTACTGACGGGGTAGGGAGCGGCGCGGCATGGCATCGGACCGCGCGAAAACGATGTTTTTTTTTAGTTTTTGCTGGTTTTTTGTCTTTTCGTTAAACTTAAAAATTCTTACTATAGTAGTATGTCTAAAATTTAAGGTCAGCAATTTTCATTCCAAAAATCAAATAAAAACAATCAGCGGTTTAAAAATAAAATGGAAAAAACGGAACAAAAAGGGGTAACTTTGAGATTTTTTTCTATCAACTAAAATTAATTAGATCCTATTTCCCTTTAGTATGATGACTAGATTAGATCCTTAACTAACACATATATTTTTTTCAGAATGAAGACATCAATTTTGTATGTCTCAGATTGTTTAAAAAAATCTCAAAAACACAAATTTTTGAACCACCAAGCCTTAATGACGCACATCGTATTGTTCGTAACAAGACGCTGCAGTGCTCTGAATGCATCATCAATTAAAACCTTTTTAATTCGCTAATCCTTAATCCTAATGAAAATTTCAACAACAAGACAACCTATTTTCTTCAGCTTTAGCAAACATGAAGGCCACATACTATAGGGCGCGGCCACCAGCTCCGATTAGTTTGATTTTAAGGCAACTAATGCTACAGAATTACTACTATTTAGTACATAAAGGAAAAAATAAGTACTAGAGTACTTTTCGAGTTATAAGAGGTTTTTGGTGGCCGCGTTGGGAAGGATGCTTTGCAACGCGGCCACCTTCAGATTGAGCCAAAATAGCAGCAAATATAAAATTTATGAATTAGAAATAAATCTACGCAAAAACTACTTCGCAATAAACAAACTTTTGTTTCCCTGAATCTAGGAGAAACTAAAAATTAAGTAAATCCAAGTTTTACCGCGCGCGGCTTTGAGGTTATTTCCAGGAATCTCGTAAATACGCGTCATATGAAGATGAGAATTCTATGGAGTATACTACAGTATGTCTACTATTTAGTACTTAATGGAAAAAAATACTACTAGAGTACTTTTCGAGTTGTAAGAGGTTTTGGTTACTCGGATGTGCATCATTACCATCCAAGTTATCACAGCCAAATTTTTGTACAACATGGTTTTTTGTGTTATAACTAAAAACTTGGACAGTAAAAACCATGTCGTGCAAAACCTTCCGGACTCAACATAGGTAATTTTTATGCGTATAGACTCAATTTAAAATACATCGTTCTGGTTGGTCGGTGCTTAATTAATGTCGTGTGTCGGTGTTTAGTTTTTGCCGTACAGATTTTGCACGACATGGTTTTTACCAGCCAAGTTTTTAGTGACTGACACGAAAAACCCTGTCGTACAAAACTTGAATGGTAGGTAACGATGCACACCCGAGTAAAGTAACCCATAATTTAGTAAAAACTTTTGGATTAACTTAATTTTCAGTTTCTTCGAGATTCAGGAAAACAAAAGTTTATATATTGCGAAGAACTATTTTCTTAGATTTATTTGTCTTTGTTTTCTTGTTATTATAATACCATACAATTACTCCTGAATTAGTTATGATAAGTTCCATAATAAAGAACCATGTCTTGTATAAAAGTATAGACAACTTGATTTAGGACAAGTTATTTTTGCCATCACTAGCTTTTTAGAAAATTAAAAATAAAAAGCCGAACCCAGCTACGGGCAAGGTGCGGAAGAGTCATACGACCCAGTAGAGAAAGTATATTGGTCTCTTTTTAACATATTCAATGGTTGCACTTGAGTAAGTAGCGTAACACAATGATGTGACTTTTTATTTTAGGACTACTTCTATGCTTGTCCTTATTCTGAGCATTGGACCCTTCGACCCTTCACTTTACTTACGTGCGAAAGGGACACATAACAAAAAACGACGTTTCACTTGAGCTCGTTTACTAAAAGTGATATTTGTTATTTTTAATAGCACTTTATTCACATACTAATATGGTTCATTTTGATATGACTAATAACATGCAGTAAGCATTCCAATTTTACGTAGTACTTATTAATTCCATGCATAAACATGGGACATTTCCATACATTACTTGCAAACTTTGTGAGCGTATAGTCTATCTTAGAATTCAGGAATTTTTAACGTTTCGTAGGTGTTACTACTAATAAAAGATCTCCACCGAAATAGAGGAAAAAATTACCAACAAGAGCGAAAAAAAAATGCATTTCTATTTTTTTGCCAAGATAAAAGATATATCTAATTATTAACTTGTAAATAACTAATAATTTTTTATATTAACATATTTTAACTCACATATTTTATAATCTCTACGAAAATAGTATCCTGGGAGTAACATCAGATAGTTATTATTAGTATTTTAATACAAAAATAACAAATATTTCTAAACACGAATAATTGATACAATTTTTTTCAATATCACGAACAATTTTATTTATCTAACGAGCTTTCCCGGCTTACTTCGTTACGCCATAGAATATAAGATACTACAAAAGACTTGGCTCTATAGACTATGTTTTTTTGACTGCCCAGAATGGCCGAATAAAAAACAAACAACAACAACAAACCACCTGTCAAAATATGTAAACAACAGAAAAAATATTGCACCTTGGGTTACATTATTTGAGTTTAGGTAAGGATCCCTAATTTTTTTTGAAAATCTAATAAAGCCTATGACACCCGGGGTTAATGTAGCTTCCTACCAGTGATAGAATTTTTCAAATCGGTTCAGTATTTCCGGACCCTATTCGTTACACAAACAAACAAACAAACAAATCTTTCCTCTTTATAATATTGGTATAGACTACTCCCTTCAAATAGGCGGGTTTATTAAACCTTTAACAACCAGCGAGACAAAGTGCACAAATACCACTATAGTTCCCTATAGTCACGTAACCACGCACTCGTGCTGCTGAAGCTCAAGTGGTTGTGTGTGATGTGGGTGGACAATAAGCATGGAGAAAATTCAGTAAGTATAGCAAATATGCTGGTGAATGTGATCATTGGATGCAATTATTTTGCTAGTTCTGTGTGGACTATTGTCTATATTATTTCCGGAAGGTTTTGCAGGACATAGTTTTTACTGTCCAGGTTTTTAGTGGTAGATAATACGAAAGACTGTGTCGTGAACATATTTTCATACGTAAAAATTTTTGCAGTACAGATTTTAGTGACTGACACGAAAAACCCTGTCGTACAAAACTTGGATGGGAGGTAACGATGCACAGCCGAGTAACCCTTAACTTAGTAAAAACTTGGATTTACTTAATTTTCCGTTTCTACAAGATTCAGGGAAACAAAAGTTTATATATTGCGAAGTACTATTTTCGTAGATTTATTTCTAATTCATACATTTAATATTTGCTGCTATTTTCGCTCAATCTGAAGGTGGCCACGTTGGGAAGGATGCTTTGCAACGCGGCCACCAAAAACCTCTTATAACTCGAAAAGTACTCTAGTAGCATTTTTTTCCATTAAGTACTAAATAGTAGACATACTGTTGTATACTCGTTAGAATTCTCATCTTCATATGACGCGTATTTACGAGATTCCTGGAAATAACCTCAAAGCCGCGCGCGGTAAAACTTGGATTTACTTAATTTTTAGTTTCTCCTAGATTCAGGGAAACAAAAGTTTGTTTATTGCGAAGTAGTTTTTGCGTAGATTTATTTATAATTCATAAATTTTATATTTGCTGCTATTTTGGCTCAATCTGAAGGTGGCCGCGTTGCAAAGCATCCTTCCCAACGCGGCCACCAAAAACCTCTTATAACTCGAAAAGTACTCTAGTACTTATTTTTTCCTTTAAGTACTAAATAGTAGTAATTCTGTAGCATTAGTTGCCTTAAAATCAAACTAATCGGAGCTGGTGGCCGCGCCCTATAGTATGTGGCAACATGAAGTTCTTTATTTTTAAATTCTATTCTACTACGGGCCGATTTAGCTGATTTTGGTTTTGAAATGTTCGTAGTAGTCCAGGAAAAATTTTAAAGGTGAGAAAATATGGAAAACTAGCTTTTTCCCGCAGCTTCGCACGCGCTTTTTCATTAAATACGTTAATTACTGGTTGATTCACTACTCAGGATTTTGGGGACAGCATTTCTGATCGCACCCTTACTCAAGTTGACAAACTCAAGGAAATCGATTTTACATACAAAATAATTAGTCCGGTGATCCCCGTTCCCATGAGAATTTAGTTGATTTCTTTCTTTCAACACTTTTTCATTCACTGAGTACAAGTATAATTCCCGTTCCCGGGGGGAATTTGTAACTTTTTTTTTTAACATTCTTCATTCACTGAGGAACCTGTACACCAAATTTCAAGTCGATACACTCAATGATGTCGATTTTTCATACCAACTAAAAAGTCCCGTAATTCCCGTTCCTAAGAGAATTTCGGAAAATTCTTTCTTAGCGGATGCCTACGTCATAACATCTACCTGCATGCCAAATTTCAGCCCGATCCGTCCAGTGGTTTGGGCTGTGCGTTGATAGATCACTATGTCAGTCAGTCAGTCAGTCAGTCAGTCAGTCAGTCACCTTTGAGTTATATATATTTAGATAAAGGGGAAGTTGGTAAAAACAACATTTTTTTTCATGTATAAAATTGTAGGGAGCGATACGTATTTGCCGGGACAGCTAGTTATTAAATATAAATTAACGCTCTTTTAATCGGTCAAAATAATGACTGAAATTTTAAATTCATTGTTGAATGAAGTAATTGACGGTTTTATAAAAAACTAGACATTTAACATTTTTAATTGTGACCAATCAATCACAGGCTCGTTATTTCATTATAGCAGTTAGGACATTTGTGAAATTAAAGATCTAAGAAGAGACGCAATTAGTAAAGATAATTATCGGTTAGATACTAAGCTTGCCTTGTTCTGGTTTTTCTCGCTCGTGCCATAGTCAATAATTACTTTTGTACTAGCGATCGTAAAATACAATTCGTTTACTAAATAACATATTAAAGGCACAAGGCAAGGTCGAGATGATTAGAGGTCCTACAATTAGGATTTTTTTTGTAATAAAAGGACAAGAAAATCAATTAAGAAAATTACCGCAGCTAACATGGTATTACCTCTAGTTGTAGCGGTTTGTACTTTGATTTTATAGCCTTCCTGTAGCTTGTAATAATATATTTATAGGCGATCGGCAGCTAAAGGCTAGCTCCGCAAATGGAATACATTGATAAAGCAGCTGTAGTACAATGTCCGCGTGTAATTACCTCAGGAGCTATAACGTGGCCCGAGCGCGCCGGATACGGGCTGCAACTACAGCGAGGGCCAGAACAATGTCTCTGGGGACATTTAACCTAGTTTTATAACTGGAAGTACATTCAAGGTGCGCTAGACGCTAGACGCTAGATGTTGGAATTTGGTCGTAATAATATAATATTACAACAAATAAAATGTCAGCATTTGGTACAATGGAAAGTATACTTTGACTGCTCCGTAGCTCAGTTGGCAGTGATGTGGACTGAGTAAGCGTGAGCACCCGGGTTCGATTCCTGGGCGGGGCGAATATTGATATGATGAATATCGATGTTTGTTTCCGGTCTGGGTGTGATGTTCGTCTCTGTGTGTGTTTCGGGCTCCCTAGATACAGGTTCTTCCTAGTTAGGGGCTCTGAGTGTGATGTGTTATTATTATTATTATTATTATTATACATGGACAATAATAAGTCTAGTCAATGATGACCGAGCGAAGTGACCATACCGCGACAGACGTCGGCGAGTACAAAAACCAAGTTATTAAAAATACCCCCAACAAAAAAATTAACGTTTTTGTAACATGCACAGCATACGCATGACAACCTACCTGAATTAGGTAAATAATCTCAAAGTAGAGAAAATATTAAGTAAAAATCTCATAATTACTGGAAATCACGATAATGTGCCACTTGAAAGAGACAATAAAATTCAGGCATGTAAGTAGATCTAGTGGGCTAGGCCTTATCAATAAAACACGCCACACGAATACACTGAAAATTATAATAAGTATTAATTATCTAATTTCAAAATGAACCTGAAGCTATTTGGTACGTTTTGCTTGCTGACTAAGAGGTTGGTCCCACAGCTGGCCGACGAGCTGCCGGCCAACATGTCGGAGCTGTGCCTGCGCCCGCGCGGCATGTCGGCCGCCGCCGCCGCGCCCGCGCCGCCCGCTGCTGGCGGCTTCTGTGTGCGCCGCCTAATCGCTGCCGACCGGGAACCCATTCTACAGTTTCTGAGAAGGTAACTAAGTAAATATTATATTAGTGAAAATAAGTTAATTGATAACTTTGATTTAATAGTTACCCTTTAAAATTCGTGATAATCGCGTAAGATTATTAAGACGTGGGCCAGCCTTCATGATGAGAATTATAAAAGTAGGTATATAAAACGATTAAATGATTTTCGATCAGGTTTTTCTTCCGTGACGAACCTATGAACAAAGCCGTGAACCTGCTGGAGACACCGGAGGCGCGCTGCGTCGAGCTGGAGGAGTACACGGCTGCGACCCTCGACGACGAGGTGTCGGTGGCCGCCGTCGACGAGAGCGGCCAGTTCGTGGGCGTCATCGTCAATGGGCTAGTCTCACGGAAGGTTCGTATTGTACCCTGTGTCATTCTAGTTTACTAAAACGCTCAGTGGTAATGCATTATGAAGTACTGACAAACGCTACTTCTACTTTACCTACTTTAAACGTAGCGTGAAGCGTACCTTCGTAGTACTATATTATAATTTTTATAAAATTTAAAGTCCCACATCCTCTTTCGTCCCCCGACCGAAGGGAAGTGCGTCATTATATTATACATACCTAATTATTTATTTTTTTATCATTATTTACGATTTCTGACGATATTAATACATACATTATAAAAATAGTTAAACTGCGATGGCGACAAACAAATCTATAAATGGTCAGTAGCTAGAGAACAATTTAAAGATCGCTATAAGTTCCGCGCCACTTCCGTGCAGGTGTGCCACTTCGTCACCAAGTCCGCATTCGACCACGTCCGCAAGACTTTGTTCTCTAAGGCTTTTCTCACACGGGACTCACCGAAAGCGACAAAGTTTGATACGCATTTGCGACTGACTGTTATTATTTCATATGATAAACCTACGCTACTGCGCCAGAAGCACGGCTCTCGCATATGAGTATTTATAACACATTAAAATAATATAGCCAAGCGACCTATACTTAGTAATGAAGTCATATGTGAAACAAAGGATTGATAACTTTAGATTCCAGTCCAGCGTGCGACTAACAAACGATCGAGCGATGCGAATGCGAAAGGTGTTTTAACATACGTGGATTTTTTAAGTGCGGTGTGTGAAAATACTAATAATAGCATAGGTACTGACCGGATAACACGATCAACCAAGTAGGTATAGTTGAAATTTTAGGTACCTGACGAAAAAGAAAGTCAAACAATACCTACCCTGCGTGAGGTACCTATAAGTTTATTGTTTTACAAGAAATTAGAATAATTAATTAATAAATAATTAAACTAAGAAGGTAGGGCAGCCTTGAATGAATCACAGATTATTCAGATTATTAATCGAAAGTATTCGGTAGCATAAACACGACCACCGACTTTTTTTTTCGACAAAAGCAAAGTTTTAGTCCTTTGCAGCCCTCAAATATACCCTCTATAGAAACTCTTTTGTTACTGTTCGATAGACCACGTATAGCTCAAACTTGAAATGTACGAGCTTAAAATTTGAAATGAAGGTTCCTTAGGACTTAAGAAGAGATTCCCAAAATTCCCACGGGAACGGGAAGTTAACGGGAACTGCAGGCGTAGCAGCGTCAAATAAAAGGTTTATTTGCAAAGAAAAAAAACACACACAAGATACTTATATACTGCTAATTGCATTTATCTTACTAAGGTGTCGACTATAACTATGTTTACTATAACATGACGAGCTGCACTATACCACAGACTATACGAGCAGAGAGTCAACTAATGCCACTATACTAATACTAGCCTTATCAGCAGGCGTGCAGCCAACTCAAACTAGGTACATATAAAAAGGTACATACATAATATTGTAGATCATAACATTCCAAGAATGTAGGTTTTATTTCACTTTAATTACTATTGAGTATCATGAGTGCTTTCACTGCGACACTAGCGCCAATCTCGAAAAAAATTTATGTAAAATAACACATCCGTTAGGTTATAAATTTACGTACGTCAGTTTATAAATCGACGTACGTTAGGTTAGGTTCTTTATAAATTTACGAAAAGTATTATTTTTCGGTAACATAGATAATTCTAAACCATAGCCGAAATAAAAATGTTAGATAACGTTGCACTTTCAGGACGAAAACACAGAAATAATACATTGTTGCTAGAATATTGTTGTTAAATAGGTAAGTAAGTACTTAGTTTGAATAAAAACATTGAAAAAAATAGCGATTAAATGTGTTTTGGAAATGAAAGAGTTTATATCGTAACTGAAGATAATAATAGTATAGCACAACTCAAAAATGTTAAGAAAAACTCATGCTGTATGCGTCAGAGAAAGGGTAATTTTTTTTGATGAAATTTGCGTTTCGATGGAAAACGTTTTTACTACCTATTTAAATCTTGGAAAATCACAATGATTTTGATGTCCATCGCTTCAGCATTAAATAATTTAGGTTTGAACCGTTTCCTTTTTTTAAATATGCATTCGTTTCGTAAAACAAACAACTGTATCCGACTTTTTTTTATCACAAAATCTCTGAATTTCAGGGGCCTCAGTCTGAATCGATAGCGAATTTAGAAAAAAGGAAATAGACAAACCTTGTTTTTTTTAGTGTTAGTAACATGCTAAAACTTAATGGCGATTGGAAAATAATTTAGTACCTAGTGGAAAAACGTTTTCTCTTTTTGTATGGACGCGTTCGTTAATTAATCAAGTTTCGTCAAAATCGGTTCAGAAATTTAACAGTTCATACTCAGACAGATAATAAGAGTCGCCGGCAAAGGCTGTAATTAATATCAAAGGTAAAGGTCCGAAAGGCAAGCGCTCCAAATAGGAATAATTTCTGCTATAATATAACTGATTTGTTAAATTAAAACACAAGAGTTTAGAAAGGTACGAAATAATGAGAGCTAATATAATTATTATATTACGAAAAAAAATATAGAATCATTTTTACATATATGTAAGTATAGGTTGGTGTAGTACCTAAAAGTTTCCTGTGTACTAAGCCGGAAAATTAACTTTTTCTGAGATTAGCGACAGCAATGCGATTGACGTTAAATCAATAAGCGGATGGAAAGACAATACAGTGAAGAGGGTCTTTCCGGCTCCGCCCCCCGACCCTCTCCCCCCGCCCGCTCCCGTCTCGTCTCCAGGGTGAAGCTCCGCCGAAACACGGGATAAACTGATTTAGTCAATTTGTTTACTTTGCTCTTGCCCTTGGGTAAATGCTTTACTTGCCATTGTCATTTGATATTGGTTCGAATGGCGTAGGAACGAAATTATGGTTAGATTTATATATGTACGCTGCAGTCAGAAAACTTTTGTTGCAAGCATGGCTAAACATTTAAAATGTTTCAGATGATGAAGTAAGTATGATGCGTGTATGGAAAAGTTCACGGAATCAAACTGTAGATAAAGCCTGTGTGCTGTGTGGGTGCCTAAACCCTTATTGAGAAAGGCGTGATGTTATGTACCTAACTATATTTATAATGGCATTTTACTTAACCGCAAGAGTTTGTAAACAGACAACACATTATGTATAATGCAGAATCAAACAAATTGCCTGCGACATATACAATATACATTTCAGCCCTTAAATGCTTATACGGTGCAAAACTAGCGCCACTTCCGATAAATAAATAACATCTTCTAAACCATGGCCAAAATAAAAAATATGCATCTTTGACTCCCTAGATAATCTTGCTTAGAATTTTTAAGAGGCTATATGAGTTTTAAAGTTGTTTTAAATCTCTTCATCTATAGGAGGTAAAGATCTGAAATTTTATTATAACCTTTTTGAGGATATAAGAAAGTTTTTTTTATATTTGAGAAACACTAGTGGAATCCATATAGAATCAAAAAACCTCGATACATAATTTCTTGAAAGATTCCAAAACACGGGAATAGCTAGTTCCTCGAAATTACTTTCTTGTTTTTGTTAAAACTACTTATGAATAATGATAATAAAGAAAATCAAATTCTGGTAATTCAAATTTGATTTAAAAGTACTTATTATAATTAAAAATATATATATTTGAATATATTCAATATTTAGTATGTACTTTTACCAATAAAATGTAGTAAACGATGTGGGCGACTGGCATATGACTGTCCCTTTCCCTCAGTAACTATATCGAAGCTCTATCTCTGTTCATTCGGGCGTTTGATTTATCTCTCGTATATCCTCCTAAGGCCCTGCTGTGTAGCTTTCAGGTTCAAAACAAAAATAAAACTATATTTCTAAGACCATTATCTACAACATAAAAAAAGCTACACAACATAGCCTTAAAAAAATTAAGCAAGATTATCTAGCTAGGGAGTCAAAGACGCATATTTTTAATAACGGACATGGTTTTGTAGATATTAATTATTTATCGAAGAGGCGCTAGTATTGCACCCGTTCGCCCCTTAATTAATTAACATCTATGTAAAAAAATATCACTTCATCTTTAATTACTTAGTAGTTTTTTTCTTACGCATACGACAAAATTTGGTTTCTAATGTTTCTAGCGCCACAAACCCTGTAATGTTCTTTTATTGTTCTCACCCGGTTAGCAAACATAGGCTTCGAGGAACTTTTGCTATAGGTATATTCATAGACTTATAGACGATAAAAAATAAAACGTAGGGTAGTTTAGTTAAGCCTAGGAAGGACGATAGTAATATCATAGGTGCATAAATGGAGGAGGATAGGGTCGGTCGGTATACCAACATCCAACATACCGCTAGGATTTATGACGCTAACTTCGATTGCACAGTGTTTTGGACATTTGTCAGGTAATTAAAAATACTAATTAAAAACGTATTGGTGGTAGTCGAAGGATAAAATAGAAGGGGGCGCGGTTCACCGAGCAGTGCCTCCGCGCTCCGATAGTTTCTGCTAATTCACCTATATAAATTAAATCTATTTTCGCGGAAAACAATGTTTCTAGAAAAAGAGTACTGCAATTAATACGGCAGTCCGGGTAAAAAAAACACAATCGCGTCAAATAACAAAAAACAAAACATTATGGAGACATATTAAACTTAATGTAAAAAAAATGGTAAGAACACGAAGGAAAGAGTTATTGATGTCACAAAATGTATTAAATGTTACCTTACAAAAGTGCTAGCAGCTGCAGCCTTTTAAAAGAAAACCTTTAGTTAAAATAACTAGGAACTGACCACCGCATTTTTTTAATAAATTATGTTGTTGCAGAGTTTTTTAATTAAGATTTTATAAATAAATTTTAGTCTCAAATCAACTAAAAAACATTTTTTTTATTATTATTAAAGGCAGAGGAAGCTTCAGAATCTAAGGACAAAGCCTCCGAGTGCCCCAACCCAAAGTTCAGGAGAATCTTGCGCGTGCTGGAGCACCTGGAGCGCGAGGCCGACATCTGGAGCAAGGTGCCCGCCGACTGCGACACCATCCTGGAGGTGCGCATCGCCAGCACGCACTCCGCCTGGCGCGGCCGCGGCCTTATGCGCGCTCTTTGCGAGGAGTCTGAGTAAGTTTTCTTGTTATTACAATGTATCTTCTCTTGTTCTCTCGTGCAAGATCATATTAAGACGCTATATGAGTTTTGAAGGTTTTCTAAATCAAGTAATTCTCTTAATCTATAGGAGGTAAAGATCTGGAATTTCAATATAACCTTTTTGAGGATATAACAAAGTTTTTTTATAATTGAGAAACACTAGTGGATTCAAAAAACCTCGATACATTATTTCGTCAAAGATAACCTTTCCAAAAAACGGGAATAGCTAGTTCTTCGAAATGACTTATACTAGTTTTTGTTAAAACTACCTAAGAATAATGATAATAAACAAAATTAAATTCTGGTAATTCAGATTTGATTTAAAAGTAATAATTAAAAAGATATTCAATATTTACTACTTTTTCCAATAAAATGTAGTAACCGATGTGGGCGACTGATATATGACTGTCCCTTGCCCTCAGTATGCTATATCAAAGAGATAGACTCTGTTCATTTGCTCGTTCCATTTATTTGTCGTATATCGTCTTAAACCACGCTTGTTTCTTTTTTTTTCTCTTTAAGTATAGGTAATTAAGTAGTTTTGCTAAAGTAAGTTAGGTACTTAAATTTAATTAAATAATACCTATCAAATAAACTTTTTACAGAATAACCTTTCCCTAGATATCCATAAAGGTGACAACGACGCTCACAAAGTGACGTTTGGCGCTTTGTCGCACGATTAAATTTCTCCCTTTGTGTTCCTGCACATTTGCTTCCTGGGTTCAGGGACATGTCTCGTTTATACTAGCCGGGTTAACTTCATGGTCTGGCAAGCAGGGATTCCATTAATCAAGTGTATCAAGCCCGTCCGCAACTAGGACAAGGACTCGGAAGGGAGACTTCGAGATTAACGACCCGCTTAGTTGACTCTTGTTTGTGTGGTGCTTCAAGTTAATCCAACAATGAATCATCGTCGAATCATCAAACGAATGGTGATAGATTTTACCAATAAAAAGTGGTCTTTTAATAACATGCATAATTGAACTTAGGCAAAAATATAATCGATATTTATTTTGACTTTCCAATATGGGACTGGGACCACGTCAACAATGATTAAGAGTGATTAAAGTTTTATAAAAATATGATTAACTAGTCGACCCGGCGAACTTCGTACCGCCTAACCTGCTATATTTTTTGCATATATTACACTTATAAACTTTCCTCTTGAATCAATCTATCTGTTACCACAGAATACCTACTTAGTACAAAAACCGCATCAAAATTCGTTGCATATTTTTAAAGATTCAAGCATACATAGGGAAAGACGCAGGAAGCGACTTTGTTTTATACTATGTATTGAAGGTAGGTACTTCATAGTAGGTAATACACGCAACTGTTTATTTGTTTATTTGTAGAAAAAGCTACTGATATGAATTTGAAAAATTAGACATCAGAATAGGCTAGAATAAATTCTATTGACAGGCGGCGGCGGCGGTACAAAATTGCATTCTTCTTTAAAACCCTATTCATAAATCTAATTTGTAATGAATTTTTATAGCCCTAATTAGTAACATGTCTTTGGACAGTTTGCCGTTTAAAAGACAAAAAGACATCTCCGGAGTGGCCCGTCAAAAGTCAAAACGCCGGTTGCATTTGCGCAGACAACGCATTGTAACAATTGTTGTATTCAACGATCTAATCCACGTCAAGCATTTAAATTACCTGGTTCAAACATGACACTAATATCATTATTACAAAAGATTTATTGCATTAATTATGATAAAGGTTATTGCTAAGTACTAGATTTTTCTTTCGATCCTACGCGCCTGGTCCAGCTTCGGAAAATTAAGATGATCAGTGTTGGTTGGGTCGAATCGGAGTGACCCCTTGTCGTTGAAGACAACATCGCAATAAATGTACAGGGGACATGTATCGTTGTTTAATCACGATTCACGATATACACATTCATACATTTACCTATAATTTATTATGACATGTTTTATGTAACTATTAATTATTACATAAGTCAATTGTTTCTAAACGACGATGATCTAATACATAAATAATTTTAACTATCAGTCACGAACGGAGAAGGAACGGAGAAAAGTTAGATTTCATACTTATATATCAGAATTGTCATTGCTACATGGTTTACTTTGTGACAGTCATGTAATCATCAAAACTTAGGAACTAGAGATACGAGTAGAAATACTGTACCGATTAATAGTATGACAGATGTTTACCTTACTAGGTAATTACAAAAATAGAAAGTTACAAGAAGAATAGAAAATTGGAATGAAAGTTACGGGTGTCACCAGGATAGAATTCCCAAAATATACAGTAAAACGGGAAGAAAAGAGAATACACGATCAAATCCAATAAAACTAGCAACCGTCACTGTGTTGATTAGTTGATCCCAGTGAAGACCACTTCAACTAGTGAGTCAATAATAGTGCTTTGGCATGCGCTGTGTTTATCTTTACAATTACGCCGTAAAATTATGTGTTCATTCAAAAAGCATCTATATAGAGAATTGATATGTCCTATTCGGTACCTATTATGTTTTAGTTGATACTTATCTAAAATTTTATTAAATTTTAGTAAGTATTGCGCTTTAATGCACAACCAAAAAAGGCCTGCATCCATAATGTTTATTTCCCTAAAACGTAAATTTTACACATACCAAAACTATTTTGGTATTTTCAAAACAAAATTAATTCCATCATTAATTTTATTATCTGCTAGCTGTCCTGGCGAAATTTTATGTATCCTAACGCCATCTAGTGGTGAATTGCTAGACCAAATTCTTTCCGTACAAACACACGAAATAAAGAATCTTACAAAAAAATCGGTTTGCCGTTTTCCCGGTAACAAAGAAAAATTGGCTGCACTTTTTTTTTTGTTTTTATGTAATTTGGCTGCACATTTTTTTTTGTTTTGAGTTTACATTGTTACATTTTCTGTTTATTTCTACGTAGGTACTTATACTTACCTATTGATTTTTATGAATTTTCCTTGTAGACGGTTATTGAGTAACCTTCATAAAATACATATTCTGCGATAACCTACCTTTTAGCTTGTTCTAAGCAGTGCAAAAAATTCATGATTGTGCCTCTTCATTTTCGCAGGCGTTTGGCTTTAGAAAAAGGAGCAACTGCCTGCCGCATGGACGCGACGTCAGCGTTCTCCGCTGCAGCCGCGGAGCGCCTCAACTACAAGAAGGTCTTCGGTGCCAAGTACGCAGAGCTGCCCATACCCGACGCTCCTGTGCCAGAACCGCCCCATGTGGAAGCCAGCACCTTCATTAAACTTCTCTCTTCAAAGAACTGAGCGCAAACAACTTTTTCAATATTCCTATAAAGCTGCTTTTGAAGCAGAGTTTGAATGAGTAGTAGACAGAATCGCGTAACAGAATTCCGCTGCTGCCCGCAGAAAAATCTGTCTCTTGTTGTCTGAAGCTAGAGATTGTTTCTCAGCCACGCATTGATGGAAATAGTGCTACGATGTTTCGATAAAGAATTGTGAGTTACCGTTAGTTCGCACCGAGGAGTACGTAATTAGAATAGTTATAAGTTTACCTATCAGCACATTCCTGTATAATTTTTAATAGCGATCGAATTTATTTTTGTTTTGTTTAACTGTGAATTTAGAAAGGTTTTAAAGCGAACACTTTAAAATTGTAACTTTATTCTTAGTTTAATATAAAAATTGTATAAAATAATATTTGAATGTAGATCTTCCATCATTAGTACAGTCACGGACTAGGAGGCCGTAACAGATTTGTCTATGGTTTCGTCAGCCCTAGACCGTATTACCAAAGAACAAGAGCTATTTTGCAATACAGAAAAACCGGAAGTGTTACGCCGATCGTGTCCGCCACTGTACCTAGTAGTAATTTAAACACAGTATCAGATAAAATGTCTAATACTTAATTGTATCAAACTTTTTAAGCAAATTACTAAGATTTAATACTGGTCGACCAGGCGAACTTCATAACGCCTTAGGGCTGTAACTATGTTGTGCATATATATTAACTAGTCGACCCGGCGAACTTCGTACCGCCTAACCTATTACTATATATATCGTGCATGTACATACGTACTTATAATCCTTCCTCTTGAATCACTCTATATATTTTGAAAAACCTCATCAAAATCCGTTCCGTAGTTTTAAAGATTTAAGTATACATAGGGACAGACGCGAGGAGCGACTTTATTTTATACTATGTATTGATTAATACATATATATATGTCACCGGAAAATAATAAGATCGTAGGATTCTAAACGAGATATAAATTGAATTATTTAACGCCCACTTTTTTGCAAATTTATAAATTTTCGACGCGTCGTGGTAAATTTATAAACTAACGGATATCAATTCGTAAGATTCTAAACGGATCGACCAATCACAGAAGAGCTTTTAATTTTACGATTTTTTTAAATACGGAAAATAACACACTGCCATCGATTGGTCGATGTTGAGAGTGAAAATGCTTGCGTCCATAGACTTACGTACAATCAGACTTGCCAAACAATTCGATTACACTAAAATTATTTTTACTGGTACTAAAAACTAGGTAGGTTTATAGGTGTATATGTTACCGCTAATGTGCGAAACGCAGTAAAAGTGAACTATCTGGCTGAATCCGTCAGAGTTCGAAATAAAATATTGTTCTAAACATTACCTAGGTACTGCAGAGTAACGAACGACCAAGCATACAGTAAATTTCAAAAAAATTGTTGCCTTAGATTTCAGTTTTACACAGATAACCGAAGCTCCGCTCGCTTCGCTTGTTAAAGATCACAAGCCAAACCTAACCTAACCTACAATTTTGCCCTAGATTTGAATTTTCGGTCGGAGTTTTCTGTTTTCCGCTCTTTAACGGCGAGAAATCCGGTAATACGCACATTAACTATGTAAAGTGCGGATACCCCATATTTCACATAAAATTTCGCACATTAACTGAGCTCAGTTAAACAGTTAATGTGTTTATTGACCGGTAAAGTGCACATTAACGTATTTCGCACTATAACGGTAACAGATATAATATGCTATTATGGGATAATAGCATATTATATCAAAAAGTAACCTTTGTATTTTAGGTACCTACCTACCTACCTACTTAGTAGGGGGTTCCCTGTTTCACTCTACCAAGATAAAACATTTTGGTCATGGCTACCATAAAACTTTCGTAGCTCTGTGGTAAATTTCAATTCATTATACATGGCGTTTTGTTATTGGTTACTTATTATTTTACGCGTGAGTTTTGTAAGTTTATCAATTTACGAAAATGTAGGCGTAAAATTATACAATTTATGTCTCGTTTAGAATCCTACCAAAGTTTATACATTTCCTAGAAAATTTATAAATTTACGGTTCTTGTTGTTTCCGGTGACATATATAAAATATAGGTCACCAATATTTTTTTTAAACCTCCAAAATCCATTGCATACTTTGAAAGATATTAACATACATACACATAGGGACAGACTTTGTTTTATACTATGTATTGATGCCTGTAATGTAAGTTGTAAAAAACAATACATTAAACTATTATTTAAATAATAGAAAGAATGCAAAATCTTGTTTTGTCAAGCATAAAATTATTAGTTTCAAAGATCTTTCTTTATTTTGTAATTGAATTCGATAAAAAGGTACGATAGTGCGAGTAAGTAAATATCGGGATATAATCAATACATAGTATAAAATAAAGTCGCTTTCCGCGTCTGTCCCTATGTATGCTTAAATCTTTACCCTCTTATTCATAAAATATGCCAATTTAGACTGGATGTCACGTATTTACCATACAACAAACCAGAGAAGTAGACCTCCAGTAAGGCTACTTAAAATCTACTGTATCTTTATGAATAAGACGGTTAAAATATGCAACGGATTTTGGTGCGGTCTTTTTTAATAGGTAGAGTGATTCCAGAGGAAGGTTTATAATGTAATACATGCGCAAAATAGTAATAAGTTAGGCGGTACCGAATAGGTATAGTAGGTAGAGTAGGCTCCTATATACTCCAGTAACCTATGATGAAATACCTATCCAGATATTATTGGTAATTTGCTATTCAAGAAAAATCCAATTGACGAAAAATCAAGACATAAGAGAAATAAGATAATGATATATTATAGTTTTTTTATAATCCTATGGCGTATGTTTTTCACCAATTGTTATTTGCTTTGATTATTATGTTTTATTTATTGCTCTTAAATGTATATTAACAAAAATGGCTTTTACATTTAAGATACCATAAATTATAAGTTTTTTTAATTTTATTAGTAACGCTTTTTTTTTAATCATTGACAGGAGTACATTGAATTGAATTTTACAAAGATTGGAGGGGACCACTCCTAAATTAGTATTGCATAAAATAACCTATATATCTAAATTAGATAAAGTGATGTTATATTTTATTGTAAATTATTTAATTTTATGTGGTACAATATAATAAATTTAAATAAAAAGCCGTTTTGTATAATTTAAATTTTTAAAAGTAGGGTGGTTTTATACGAGACGGAAATGAATACTTGTATCCCAAAACTCTCACGGGAACGGAAAATATATTTAAAAAAACTAAATAAACAATAACGTATTTTGTTGCGTTTCAAGTAGTTTCAACGGTGTTGGTGTGTAACATACTTTGTCCTTTCAAAAAGGCTTTAGATACTAATTTCAGGAGACACGTTCTGTTGCGGCTCAGCTCATACAGCGTAGGGCCATACACAGATTGTGGCTTTACGCTCCCCGGATAAAAGTGCGTGCGAAGCTGCGGGCAAAAGCTAGTAAAATAATATGTAGTATCCTATTAAAAAGTTTTGACAATTCTGCAAACATAATGAAAGGATTCGCGGGCAGTCACCTCTTGTAGTAACATTGTTTATTATATTCCTCGTATAGGTATGTACTATTTTTATCTTGTTCCATTTGCGTCGCACGCGCCCATTCGCTTCGGTCTGTCTGTTTGTGTGTGCCTGTGTACGCCCCGCCACCGCCACCGCCGCGCCAGCCCGCCCACGCCCGCAGTGGCAGTGGCAGTGATTCCTCTCTCTGACAACACTGCCGCGCCAGCCGCCAGCCAGCAGCAGCGCATCGATCGTTGTCACAGGTCGATGTTGGCTGTAGTGACAACGCGCATGCGCATAGGATCCTCAAACAAATACTTTCTCTCTCAAGCCGTATACCTGGATAGGTCTTCGTATATTTATAAATACGACTAAGAAGAGACGCATGAGAAAGTTGAAATGTGCGCCATGACCATCGACGGAACCTAATCAGGTACCTTTACCAGTTGTTGCTTATATACTTTAAACAAATTCATTATGTTGAAGACCACTTATTTGAATAAATTACTTACTCATAAATAGTGTGTGATATCATCTTGGCATATTGAATTCATTTATTAACATACTCGTTCATCAAAAAACTATTATACAATCTGGCAAAACTGTAAATAACAACAGTTTGAGCCAAATTTAGCAGTTTTGCGTTTAAATTGTTATGCTGCCTGGTATCTTCGTCGCGCCTAACAGATATACGCAGGCCCTAAGAAAAATAGAAAAAAATATAAAAATAAAGTTAAGGAAAATTCTAAAGTACCTAAGTTAAACGCGTAGAAAGTACTAGAAAGTGACACAAACGCACAAACAATGAAACTTTTCTTCTTGTTTTCAGCCGCGAGAAAATGTACAGTAAGCCGCGTGAAGAGGAGGCACCTGCGAAGAAAACGCAATTGACTAATTTTCTTATTTTCTCTTTAAGGTTGATCATATTTATAGAGAATATAACGGTCACTGACGGATACAAGATATATGATACGAAGCAGAGCAACATGTCGCTAAACAGCACATATACAGTTCACCTCGTTCAGACGGAGGATTTTGAAGAAGTTATGAATTTACTGAAAAAGTACGTAAGTAACGATTCTATAGAAATTAACCTGTAAAAAAGGTGGTGAAGCTGTAGATTAATAATCGTGATAGTTTCAAATCTGGTTATTTTTCAGAACATTCTTCATAGACGAGCCCTTGAACCAAGCCGTGGGCCTGTGCGAAAACGGCGCGGAGCCGTGCGCCGAGCTGGACGAGTACTGCCGCCGCGCGCTGCCCGAGGGCCTGTCGCTCAAGGCCGTGGACTGCCAGGGGAACATCGTCGGAGCCGTTATCAACGGTATCTGTCCTTTGAAGGAGGTAACTCACTACTAAACAAAGGATAAGCCTAAGAATATACAATTTTCTCTGTGAACCTTTAACAGGCCACCTCTAACTGACTGACCGCCTGACTCAACTTGGTACACATGTGTACCAATGTTCCAATGGGGTTCCATAAAACCACGAAAGTGTTGAGCCAAAAGATAAAAAAAGAGAACCAGAGTAGTTGAATCGCCCTGCAGAATCACGAACTGCCCTTCCATAAATTTTTGTTTAAGAGCCAGTTTACCGTGATGCTAGCGCCATTTTCGAAAAAAATGTATATCTTCTAAACTAAGCCAAATATAAAAAATGTGGCATGTATGACACTAGATAATGTAGCCTAGTATTTTTAGGGCACTGTTGTATAGCTTTTAAGTTAAAGACCAAAGAAAGCTACAAAGTGTTGCTAAAAGTGGCCACTTTTAGCAACAATCAGAGTATAATTTTGTTATTTTAAGTTAGGACTACTTTTCTGTGCTCAAAAAAAACTAGGCTACATTATCTACTGTCATACTGTGCCACATTTTTAACCCCCGAACGAAAATTCCGAGAGGGGTGTTATAATTTTAACGTGTGTATCTGTCTGTCTGTCTGTCTGTGGCATCGTAGAGCCCAAACGGCTGAACCGATTTTCGTTTAGTTTTTTTTGCATCATAGATAATTTCAGGCCGAGTGTTCTTAGCCATGTCTGATGAAGATCTGATCAGCGGTTTGAAGATGATCAGCTCTCGATCTCGATATATCCGATCGATTTGAAATTTAGTACCATGTTACATCTATGATATAGAAAGTATTTGGTAAGGTAACCATGACCTGATCTGCCGTTTGAAGATGATCAGCTCTTGAATAATGGATGAGAGGATCTAACTAGCTTCCTTATGTCCGATCGAGTTGAAATTTGGTACCATGACACATCTATGATATTGAAAGTATATTTTAAGGTAACCATGACCTGATCTGCCGTTTGAAGATGATCAGCTCTTGAATAATGGATGAGAGGATCTAACTAGCTTCCTTATGTCCGATAGATTTGAAATTTGGTACCATGTTACATCTATGATATAGAAAGTATATGGTATGGTAACCATTACCTGATCAGCCGTTTGAAGATGATCAGCTCTTGAATAATGGATGAGAGGATCTAACTAGCTTCCTCATGCCCGATCGAGTTGAAATTTGGTACCATGTTACATCTATGATTGAAAGTATATTTTAAGGTAACCATGACCTGATCTGCCATTTAAAGATGATCAGCTCTTGAATAACGGATGAGAAGATCTAACCACCTACCATTTGTCCTATCAATTAAAAATTTGGTATCGTGTTACTAATGATATTGAAAGTATATGTTAAGGTAACCATGATATTTTTAAGATGATAGCTCTAGTTCTAGTTAAGTTGGTAAGGGGTCTGACTGGGTCGGGGGTTTTTAAATTTGAGTTATTTATATTTGGCTTAATTTAGAACATATAAATTTTTTTCGAAAATGGCGCTAGCATCACGGTAAACTGGCTCTTGAAAATAATTAGGTACTTATTAACATTGCTTGTATTGTTATGGAAAAATAATTAACGATTAATGAGTTGCGATATAAATCGTGACCAAGAACCGATAAATAATGCTGAGTGCACGCTAATCAGTTGATTTGTAGGCTAACACACAGATAACGGAGTGACACCGTATTATAAAGAGGAAAGATTTGTTTGTTTGTTTGTAACGAATAGGCTCCAGAAATACTGAACCGATTTGAAAAATTCTTTTACTGGTAGGAAGCTACATTAACCCCGAGTGTCATAGGCTATATAAGATTTTCAAAAAAATTTGGGATCCTTACCTAAACTCAAATAATGTAACCCAAGGTGCAATATTTTTCCGTTGTTTACATATTTTGACAGGTGGTTTGTTGATGTTGTTTGTTTTTTATTCGGCAGTCAAATTCTGGGCAGTCAAAAGAACATAGTCTATAGAGCCAAGTCTTTTGTAGTATCTTATATTCTATGGCGTAACGAAGTAAGCCGGGAAAGCTCGTGTATTATAAAATGATTGTATTGCGCTATTTACTTCCATATAGAGATAACAGAATATTTTTATATACCTATATTAAAAAAAGGAAAGATTTGTTTGTTTTTTTGTAACGAATAGGCTCCGAAAATACTGAACCGATTTGAAAAATTATTTCACTGGTAGGAAGCTACACTATCCCTGAGTGACATAGGCTATATTAAATTTTCAAAAAATTAGGGATTCTTACTTAAACTCAAATAATGTAACCCAAGGTGCAATATTTTTTCCGTTGTTTACATATTTTGACAGGTGGTTTGTTGTTGTTGTTTGTTTTTTTATTCGCCCATTCTGGCCAGCCAAAAGAACATAGTCTATAGAGCCACTCTTTAGTAGTATCTTATATTCTGTGGCGTAACGAAGTAAGCCGAGACAGCTCGTCTTCCTATAAAATAGGAATAGTAAATGAATATTTGAAAACACAAACTTTAAAAAAAACTGTGTCGTTTTAAAGGATGACAACGGAAATGATATCCTCAGCCAGGCGAAGCGATGCAAGAATCCTAAATTCCAAAAGATTCTATACATTCTGGCTAAGCGAGAGGAAGGGGCGCGGCTGTGGGAGAGGTTCCCGCAGTACGAGCAGATGGTCGACGTGAAGGTGGCGGCCACCGAGCCGCGCTGGCGGAAGCGCGGGATCATGAACGCTCTGCTCGAGAGAACCGAGTGAGTGTGCGAGGATAACAATGGGTAAACATTAGTTTTTTGCAAGAACCGTCAAAGATGTAAGTTTTCTAACTTCTAGACAAATAGCCCGTCAGCGGCGCGTGAGACTCCTGCGCATGGACACCTCCAGCGCCTACTCCGCCAAGGCCGCCGACCGGCAGGGCTACACCTGTGTCTACAAAGCTGCCTACATCGACATACAGATGGACGGACGACCGATCATAGTACCAGAGCCCCCGCACTTTGAAGATAGAGTTAATATCAAGGAATTGTTATAGGTTAAGGCATTTAGAAGCCTCGCAAGCCAAAAGTAGAGTACAGTAAACTGAGAAACTACCAATTAAATTGATTGATTGTGCTTTGCCATTAAAAGCTACCCACGGGTGGTGTGCACTTAAGTTACTAATTTAAAAAAAACCCTAAGTTCTTTTAATTAAGATTGTGACTAGGGTTCATGATTTCTCGAGCTTTTCAGTTTCTCGGGTTTCGAGAATTCTCGAGGTTCATTTCTCGGGTCTTCTCGGGTTGTCGAGAAATTTTGATTTACCTATGTTTTTGCATATATTTTCGATCCAAATCATAAAAAAAGTTGACACAAAATTCGCAATGTGAACCATAAAAAAAACTCATTTTAAACCAATAAATCAAGTAGTTTTTCTGCAAAATATAAGTTTTAAAAAACGATTAAACTTCTATTCTATTATTATTCTACTATTACTCTATTACGATTCTATCAAAAATTGCGAGTCTCGTAACTTTGATCGATCATTATAGTATAGCAATAGAATATGAATAGCAAGCTATAGAATAATCTGGGATTTTTTAAACTAAATATAGTGAATCCTGTTTTATGTTGTGAATCCGGACGGGCGTAGTGCAACTGTCACTTAATATCAATCAATATTGACATAAATGAAAGGAGGGATTCAGCTCACCATAACAAACAACTTTCCCAAAGAAACATGGGTCGAAATCTCAAAACTAAAATCAGCTGTTCCATACATTTGTTCGATCAGCTGACGGGGTCCATGTACGGGACAGCTGATTATTGTTTTGATATTTCGACCTATGTTGCTTAGGGAAAGTTGTTAGGTATGCTGTGCCAAACCCCCCATTTCATTTATTACCGCCTTGTCAGAAACACCCTGTATATATATTTTTTTGTTCATTACGTTAAGCTTTAGCAACTTGAAACCCAGATGTAGGTAGAGGAATTCATAAGATTATAAATTTAATTTGATTAAATAAAACACAACATATTAACAAACAGTAAGTACACCGTCAAGCTACGTTATTGAACTCTATCGAATCATAGTTGTCTTGTTATCGAATTATCGTTAACCATTGCCGCTTTAACAAAGTCGGTTTCTGTTATAATACTTAAGAAACTAGCAATGGCTAAGACAATCGCTTGTAATACGATTACGAGTCGATCGATTTTGGTTACGAGACCTGACTCCACCACGTACAGTGGCGGTCTAGGACGGCGTAACAGATTTGTTTATGGTCTTGTGCGGCCTAGACTGTATTACCAAAGTACAAGAGCTATTTTGCAATACAGAAAAAAGTGCTACGCCGTCCTAGACCGCCACTGTATCATCATAAAGCTTATAAAAGTAAAAAGTTATTTCCATCACTAGCGTAACTCACGAACTTTTTTGCACTTCATAGACTCAAATATGATTTCTCGAGTTCTCTACTTTCCTCGAGCATAATTTCCCGGGAACAAAACCCAACGATTTCCCGAGAATTCCCGGGAATGAACCCTAGTTGTGACTAATGTGTAAATGTTCAATACCTTTACTATTTATAAATAACAACTTCACTGAGCTAACCTGACAAATACCCAGTAGTTAGTATTTATACAAAACATAAATACCGAACTCGAAATTCCTAAATTGTTTTAAAATAAAATTATAAGTATATATTTTATTCCCAAACAGCCGCTAAATAACAGTGAATGAAATATTATAGCATAATATCACAAAATAAAAACTCTACATAATAATACTTAACTACCAACTTACTATTTTTGTTGAAAGTGAAAAGTAATTGTAACATTATAACAATTAAACAAACTTGATCAACAAAACACGACTGTTTTATTCTTAGTTGACTAATCAGTAGTATTTGATATTTAGATAAATATGATAAGTTATAAACATCGGGTACAATAAATACCTATCTCAAACGTTCCATAAAAAATAAATTTGTATCAAAATTATAGGTACTACTTATTAAGTAGGTTATACTTCGTACGAGCTTGCATATTTTCTGTTTTTTTGGCTTTCCTATGTTTCCTGAAAATACCAATATTTTTGTTGTAACTCAACGCACAAATATATTTTTTTAATTCGATTTACAAAAAATTTCATGATGATTATAACGAAACTCATTTCAGATAAAAGAGGTGGATTGATTAAGAATATTTTCTGTAAAGAACTGAAAAAACCTCAGGATTATATTCCAGTATAGTAAGGTAGGTTGTCTGATTCCGAATCAAAACAATCACTAAAAAATATTATGTACAAAGAGTATCTACCTACATATATGTATATAGTTCTTGAGAAGAGACCCAGTCCAAGAGATGCCAAAAGTAAAGAAAACAAACATAGGTAGCTAATCTAGATATGAAAAAAATGTACCTTGACATGTGTGTCGTCGGCGGGCGGCGGCGAGGACGGCGAGGAGGGCGAGGACGCCGAGGAGGGCGGGTCGACGATGCCGAGCTGCGCCAACAACGAGCCTGCCGGGAGTGCCGGACTCTTCCTGAACCACAACACACACAATACTACAACATTATACAATTATATTGAGCTGTATATTGTACGTCAATAGATACATGTCTGATGCAGTTAGAGCCTGAGCAGAGCAGCCGCACCAATATTCGGAAATTCGGGTATTATACAGTTTTTATTTACCTATGTACAAGTTTCAAACTGAAAGAAAAGATTAAATGACTTACCGAGTTTTGTTTTTTTCGTACTCGAAAGGTCACATACAAACAAAAAATAACAAATTAATGCTCATGTTTATAATATTTTTATTCAATACTAACGCATTTAAACGAAATACATATATAACTATAACTACATACATTACAAGTTATAATTGTACTATTTAAATGTACCGAGGTATGTAATTTGTACATTTGTATTTGACTAATGTATTTACAATTGTATATATCTAAAGTAAAAATATACAAAAATAACAATCTCTCAAACAGTCTAAAATGGTCTAGTCTACAAAAATAACTACAAATTACTACTATCGGCCCCAGTAAAAAAACAAGCTTTCTTTTTATCTATCTTTTTATAACTTACCTTTCTGCCTTAGGGGGCGAAACTGTGCGAAACTAGCGCCACTTATCTAAGATTAGATTATCTAGGGAGTCAAAGGCGAGTATTTTTGATTTTGGCCATGGTTAAGTAGATATTAATTATTTATCGCTAGTGTCGCACCGTTTCGCCCCTTAAACAAAAATGTATTTGTTGTTGGTAAGTTAGGTCACGCACCTACTCGTTATTGCGCGACTCTCAAAACTAAATATTAGAATTAATAATAATTTAAATCTTAAAAATACTAATGCCGTAGTCCTAACTTAAAAGTAATAACCAGATCAGAAAGAAAGGCTACTTATTTTGCCGAAGCCGAAATACAAAAAAATATAATATTAGATCAGAATCACTTGTCAGTGGCCAGCGCAGCGCCGAGCGAGGCCGTGGCGGCGGCGGGGCTGGAGCCGGCCGCGATGCGCTCCAGCAGCAGCCGGGTCTGCAGCTGAAAAAACAATTCATTACCATTCATATGCTGCTTGTCCCTAGATTAAGGACACCTGAAACTACAAATATATCCGGTTATATTGTTTCATTATTTCTTTTTTTCTATTAAGTTCTTAAAAACCTCAAGAGATTTTATCAAAACTAAGTATAGTAAGATCACACGTTTCATACTTTACTTTATCTACATTCATATCATCAGTTTTCAACAATATGTTCAACTATCACGGAAAAATACAATATGTACAGGTCTGACGATGTAACTTTGTCTTTGACCTTGAATAAGCTGCCCCTGCAGCACGACGGACCATTTGTCGAATCTAACTGTCACTTTTAATCGCTTTTGACATTTAAATGCTGGAAAATGGAAAACCGCTCCAGCGGCGGTAACATGACGGACAATTTGTCGAATTTGTCGTATCTATCAGTCACTTTTGTCGATCATCTCCATACATTTTCCAGCATTGAAATGTCAAAAGTGATTAAAAGTGACAGTTAGATTCGACAAATGGTCCGTCGTGCTGCGGGGGCAGAAATCGAAAATCAGGTGTCAAAGGAAATTACAGGGGGGTGGGGCGGGTTGTGAATCGCGCGCTAGAGCCTTATTGGCTATTTTAATCGTGCTGCGTCTACGAAATGATACTATTCGTCCCCTTATTTTACAGTCGTTATGTTCGTTCGTTCATTTTGTACACATGCGCAGTAACACCTTCCTTATTTTGCTCAGAGCTAAAGTTACGTAGCGGGACCTGTACCTACTTACAAATTTACAATGCAATCCTACAACTAAAATAACTTTTCTAATCTTTAGAAGTTCGTTCGAAACAAATGACATTCAAAGTTTTTTTTTAATTTACAAACCATCTAGACTTGACTCGATTTCGATCCTCAAATCGATTGTTATCAATACATAGTATAAAATGAAGTCACTTCCCGCGTCTGTCCCTATGTATGCTTAAATCTTTAAAACTATGCAACGGATTTTGATGCAGTTTTTTTTAATAGATAGAGCTATTCAAGAGGAAGGTTTATAAGTACAATACACGCACAAAATAGCAACAGGTTAGGCGGTACGAAGTTCGCCGGGTCGACTAGTAATTCGATATTCGAAAAAATCTGTCTGTGTATCTGTCTGTGGCATCGTAGAGCCCAAACGGCTGAACCGCTTTTCGTTTAGTTTTTTTTGTATTATAGATAATTTCAGGCCGAGTGTTCTTAGCCATATCTGATAAAGATCTGATCAGCGGTTTGAAGATGATCAGCTCTTGAATAATGGATGAGAGGATCGAACTAGCTTCCTTATGTCCGATCTATTTGAAATTTGGTACCATGTTACATCTATGTTATAGAAAGTATTTGGTAAGGTAAACATGACCTGATCTGCCGTTTGAATATGATCAGCTCTTGAATAATGGATGAGAGGATCTAACTAGCTTCCTTATGTCCGATCGAGTTGAAATTTGATACCATGTTACATCTATGATATATAAAGTATTTGGTAAGGTAACCATGACCTGATCTGCCGTTTGAAGATGATCAGCTCTTGAATAATGGATGAGAGGATCTAACAACCATTTGTCCTATCAATTAAAAATTTGGTACAGTGTTACTTCAATGATATTGAAAGTATATGTTAAGGTAACCATGATATTTTTAAGATGATTAGCTCTAGTTCTACTTAAGTTGATAAGGGGTCTTACTGGGTCGGGGGTTTTTAAATTTGAGTTATCTTAGAAGATGTTCTAATTTGAACGTAATTAAAGTGTGTACTATTATCGATATCGTAAAGTAAAAATAATGATGCACCTACAGATAGGTACAGGTTATTATTATAATATAAGAAGAATTTGCATGCCTTAAAAACATTAGCATGCATGACATGAGTAGTGAACCTAGTCATCTTTTGTTTATTATGATAGTGTAGGGGAGACCGAGGGGAGTTGGAACAGAGGTGAGTTGGAACAAAGCGTTTGAAAAAAACCTAAGCTGTTAGCGTCCTACCGCCCTCGCCTAGCAACTGCTTACTATCATCCGCAGGCTATTCAGCTAGCACCTATGGTCACAAGCGCCCCGTTTTGGCTATCAGTGTTTGATGTCGTAAAAATCGACAACAGTTTTGATGTTTTTGTCATACCTATTTGCAAAATTTACTTAAATTTTTGGTGTGTGGATTAATTTTTTCAAAAGCTTTTATAATAAGGATTTCTTCCATTACCTTCGAAAAGTTGATTTATATTTATTTTTCCTTAGTTATACAATTGTACAAAAATCGGGTGATTTTTTGTACTGATTGGAGATTTGGAAAAACTTGTTCCAACTCACCTTGTTTACTGTTTGTATGGGCAATGTATGGCGGTGTAGTTTGTTTGTTTGCATCTTGAGTTTGTTATTTTGTTTAAGGATGCCTACTGATTTTAAGAGGAAGAAAGCCGGAGAAAACGATAATTATGTAGTGTGATTGATTGAGAATATTCAAGAGCAAAAAACAATGAATAGAACGCAAAATATTGTTACTAATTTCGAATTTTTCCTATGTTTGCCATAATTTGAATGGTTAATATTTTTTTCAATTCTTAAGTATGTTCTGTGAGAACTAAGAAGACTACCTACTTCGGAGATGGAACTTTGAGAATGATTTTAGTTAATACTTACAAGTTGATTATACAGTGTGTCCGGGGGAAGTTATAACATAATTTTAAGGGTGTATTCTATGATCAATTTCATCGATGAAAACACCCCATATGGGGGGTCGCAGCCTCACCTCCCTCAGTATGATGTTTTTAATTTTTTTTTTGCAAAAGTCGACCCCGCCTACTTTTAAATTCACAGTTAAAGATCTAAGGCTCACAGAACCTTCATTAATGTCTTGATCGTAGGCTAAGTAGTTAGGCTACCTAAGTTACTCACAAAATAACCAAGTATTGCTTTTACTTTTTTTTTTAAAGATGATAAACCAAAAAAAAAATTATTTTTTTGTACATTTTTTACGGTTTTTCAAAGTTTTCACAAAAAATGCAGATACTGTTTTTTATTTTTTGTGTTTTATTGTTAGCTTTTGAGTTGTTCTCCAAATTGGTATTAGATTTATTTATCTACGTCTATTACTTGAGAAATTATCAACTACCAAACATACCCTTCGCTTTTACACTTTAATTTAAGATTTCAGTTTTACCCACTTTTATTAAAAAATAAAGTCAATATTTAATTCTTTTGTTAGTTATTTTGGTAGCCTACCTACTTAGCCTTCGTACAAGACCTAAATTAAGAGTCCTTTTACGCTAACAGTGGCGCCACTCTTGAAAAAAAAATATTTTCTAAAGTAAGGCTTTTTTTCAGAAAAAAGTGCTCCCTTGTGCATAAAATCTTGGTCCCTAGTATTTTTTTAGTATTTAAAATAATATCTAGGTTTAGAATATTTATTTATTACTGTTGGTTCCTTAAAGTAGCTAAAAGTGGCTACTTTGTGTACTTCAAGCTGTAATCCTCATCTTTTAATTCTTCGCTAAAACAAATTTTGAAAATGCAAATAATTAGTCATGAATTGATCCAAATTGGTCCACAAAGTAAAATAATTAGTCCACTTAAACTTTAGAAGTTATAGCCAAATGTTTGTGAGGATTATGGCTTGACGTTCAAGCTGTAATCCTCATCTCTCGTCCAATAAAACGGTAGGGCCTATCGACTTGGTTCAGGTCTAAATAATTAGTCCTCAATTGATCCACACGACATGCCAAATCCCAGAATTGATCCTCTAGAGGTTCCGGAGTTATAAGGGCATCTTAGTGAGGATTATGGCTTGAACATTTGGCACCTTCAATTATCTCCGAAACGCCTATAGCTATTGGTTTGAAATTTTGCCAAAAATTAATCCTCAATTGGTCCACCAGAATTATAATCACTTCGAACTAGGTTTTCTTTGAAGAAGTACGTTAAAATCATCAGTTTTACTTTTCCATACATTGCGATCCGTTTACAGTTGTGCACAGAATAATTGATAAACATTGGTATTAACCGGGTACCAAATAGATATTTTAGAAGATGAGGTTTTTCTTATGTATGTACAGTAGTGGTCTAAGACGGCGTAAAAGATTTGTCTATGGTCTCGTGTGCCCTAGACTGTATTAATTACCAAAGAACAAGACTATTTTCTAATTCAGAAAAAAGGAAGTGTTAACACATACAGTATAGTGGAAAGACACCGAAAGCTGATCATCAATAGTTCCCGGGGTTCTTCACAAAAACACCGAGACGGCCACCAGGGGGTTTTAGAGGATGTAAGCCCCGCATACCCTCGTCGCACCTCCGTGCGAAGGGAAATGCGACACTTGTTTGACAGGAGCAACTTTTGTTTTTGCTGCCGATAAAGATACTTAAATTGAGCCATTTTGTTGAATAGCTTAGATGTAAAAAACAACGTTTTCTGGCTTGGATAACTACATTTTCTGAATCATTATCTAATCCGACTGAATTATTCAGATTTTATGTAAAATTAAATATTCCATCTTTTATTTGAAAAGGGATGTCATTGTCGATCAGCGCAACTGTAAAACTAGAAAATGCCACCCATATATCGAATACCTAAAAATTGTGTCCCCTTTCGCCATCTTAAATAAAAAAAAAACTTTAAAAACAAGTTTATTTTTAATACTTTAATAAGGAAAAAAAAAACCTATTAAATTTCTACTTTTGGAAATTGCCTTAATTGACTTTTACGACACCCACAGCAAGAAATAGTGTGTTGGTGGTGGTATTCAGTGACACACACGGCATGCGGCGTTCACTCACTTGTTGCCCGCTCCAAGTAATTAGATTGTTAAGTAATGAAACTTTTGCAAACTTTTAATTGTAATATACGAAAATATTAATGATACTTACAGTATATTTTTTGCTCAAATATTTTGGTACAGTAACGGGAAACGGACGGCGTAACACTTCCGGTTTTTATTCTGTATTGCAATAGAAATATATTACAGCCTAGGGTTCACGGAAACGTTAGACAAAAGTGTTATGCCCTCCGTTCCCAGATATTATTTATTTATACCTGCAATGCAAACAGGGATCACAAGCCCGTTGAAAATACAATCGGTGCTGTCTTAAACATAATTACATAACATACATAACAAAAATCTCTTCACTCTTCGAAGGTATTAACCGGTTACCTAATCAAAGAATTTATTAGGTAACCGGTTAATACCAATGTTTATCAATTATTCTGTGCACAACTGTACACGGATCGCAATGTATGGAAAAGTAAAACTGATGATTTTAACGTACTTCTTCAAAGAAAACCTAGTTCGAAGTGATTATAAATCTGGTGGACCAATTGAGGATTAATTTTTGGCAAAATTTCAAACCGATAGCTATAGGCGTTCCGGAGATAATTGAAGGTGCCAAATGTTCAAGCCATAATCCTCACTAAGATGCCCTTATAACTCCGGAACCTCTTGAGGACCAATTCTGGGATTTGGCATGTCGTGTGGATCAATTGAGGACTAATTATTTAGACCTGAACCAAGTCGATAGGCCCTACCGTTTTCTTGGACGAGAGATGAGGATTACAGCTTGAACGTCAAGCCATAATCCTCACAAACATTTGGCTATAACTTCTAAAGTATAAGTGGACTAATTATTTTACTTTGTGGACCAATTTGGATCAATTCATGACTAATTACTTTCATTCTCAAAATTTGTTTTAGAGAAGATTTAAAACATGAGGATTACAGCTTGAAGCACACGCTACTTTTAGCAAAAAACAGTAATCCATAAACATTCTAAACCTAGATATTATTTTAAATACTAAAAAAATACTAGGGACCAAGATTTTATGCACAAGGGAGCACTTTTTTCTGAAAAAAAAAGCCTTACTTTAGAAAAATCTTTTTTTTAAGAGTGGCGCCACTGTTCGCGTAAAAGGACCCTTAATTTAGGTCTTGTACGAAGGCTAAGTAGGTAGGCTACCAAAATAACTAACAAAAGAATTAAATATTGACTTTATTTTTTAATAAAAGTGGGTTAAACTGAAATCTTAAATTAAAGTGTAAAAGCGAAGGGTCTGTTTGGTAGTTGATAATTTCTGAAGTAATAGACGTAGAGAAATAAATCTAATACCAATTTGGAGAACAACTCAAAAGCTAACAATAGAACACAAAAAATAAAAAAAAGTATTTGCATTTTTTTGTGAAAACTTTGAAAAACCGTAAAAAATGTACAAAAAAAAATTTTTTTTTTGGTTTATCATCTTAAAAGTAATAGGTATACTTGGTTATTTTGTTAGTAACTTAGGTAGCCTAACTACTTAGCCTTCGATCAAGACATTAATGAAGGTTCTGTGAGCCTTAGATCTTTAACTGTGAATTTAAAAGTAGGCGGGGTCGACTTTTGCAAAAAAAAAAAAAAACATCATACTGTTCTGCGACCCCCCATATGGGGTGTTTTCATCGATGAAATTGTTCATAGAATACACCCTTAAAATTATGTTATAACTTCCCCGGACACACTGTATAATGTATAATTAAATTTCATTTTTATTGTTAAAATATTAAGTTTCTTTTTCTTTAGCAGCCTGTATCGTCCCACTGCTGGGCAAAGGCCTCTTTCCCCTTTCTCCACTTCTCCTGATCCTGGGCACATTCCCACCAGGTCTTATTGTGGGCTCCTAGCTTATCGCTCCACCGCTTCCTAGGTCGACCACGTCGCCTCTTGCCATCTCTTCTTCTCTCACACGGTGGTGCGTTTGGCCCAACGTTATGGCTGCATGCGGGCTACGTGGCCGGCCCAGTCCCACTTGAGCTCCGCTGCCTTTCGAGCTACGTCTAAAATTTGAGTCCTGGAGCGCAGTTCGGTGTTTCGGACTCTGTCCACTAATTGAACGCCTAGGATGCTTGCTGCGCTCCATGTTTCTCTGGCAAACCTCGAGTCTGGACTTTTGGATGTCCATCAAAGACCAAGTCTGAGCTCCGTAGGTAAGGATGGGGAGGATACACATGTCCATGAGTTTTCGTTTGAGGCTCAGCGGAAGGTCTCCCTTCATGAGCTCTTACATTGACCAATAGCTCCTCCAGGCATTGTCGACACGTCTTTCGACTTCTTTTTCCTGTCGAGCCTGGAAGGAGACTATTTGGCCAAGATAGATATATTCCTGGATATATGCTATCCTCGCCCCATCCACCTCTACTGTATGCTCAATACTATTTGTCATCACTTTAGTCTTTGACATATTCATCCTCAGTCCAACCTCGAGTTTTATTTTATTTATTCAAGTTCAAGTTTCTTTTATTCAAATAAAAAAATATAATACCTATATTTCTTTTCTTTAATACGACATTAATCTCGCACAAAAATGTACTGATCCTACCATGTTCCAACTCACCTCGGTATGAGGGGAGTTGGAACAAAATGACTTGTTACGTTCTAAGAGTTTTTTTTAAATCTAAATTGTTCATACTTACACCTTAATTGTATATTGCATTGATAACCTAAAGAAATAAGCTAACATTAACACCTAGATACTTTATATTTTGAACACTCTCCAGCGGCTTGCAATTACAAACTTGGGCATTGCAATGAGAAAGATACTGTGCAATTAATTTAAGGTCCTTATTATTAATGCCTATTTCACGTATACTGAAGGTAATATATTTTGACTTGTCAGCATTCAGTGTTAACTTAAGGTGGTAACTCTCGGTATGGCGCGAAATTCAATTTTTTTCGTGTTTTTTATTTATTCTGGCGAAAGTATACATTTTTATTAAAGTTTAAATGAATTCGCGTATTAAAAAACCATCTTCCACATTGCAATAAAACGTTTTTGGAAGACAGACCTACAGATTTTGTGTCTAAGGGGTAAAAGGTCAAAAAACAAGTTCCTTGAATATACACAAAATCTGTAACTCTGTCTTTCAAAAACGATATATCATAATGTGGGAAATAGGTTTTTACGTACGCGAATTCTTTTAAACTTTATTAAAAATGAATACTTTCGCCAAAATAATTAAAAAACGTGAAATTTTTTGAATTTCGCGCCATACCGTGAGTTACCGCCTTAACACATTATCTTTCAACCTGCCTACTCAGTCCATACCTGCTTCAAGCAGTAGGGACTGAGTAGGCACATGACATATTTGATTATTTGATTGATCATCTGCACATTATATAATTTTTAAATTGCAACTCGAAAGAGTAATTTTTGAAAGGTCATTTATGTACACCAAGAAGAGAGTAGGACCCAGTACGCTTCCTTGCGGAACTCCATACGTTATAGGAAGTGCAGTACTTATCACATCGTCAAGTTTAACGCGCTGTATACGATCAGATAGGTAGCTATATAAAAGATTCAGTTGAATACCGCGAACTTCAATGTTTCCGAGTTTCCTTAAGAGAATAGGAACAGAAACAGTGTCAAAGGCCTTTGCTAAGTGGAGAAAGATACCTAGGCACTTATTCCTCCTATCCATGGCTCTCGAAACAAATTGTAATGTACTGAGCCGAACCTCATTTCCATTAGCTGAAGCTGCCGATCTAACTCTCTCGAGCTCTTGGCCAATGAGCTTGCTCTTCTCTTCAGCTCGGCGCTGGTTCATTATGAATGTTTGCCTGAAAAAACAAACAATAAAATGTAATGCAGTATCCAACTTACTTAACTTTATTTAAGTACTGTGATCTGCAAAAGTACAACTTTAAGTGCAACTTTAAGTTCAATTATATTTAACCCTTTACCCAACAACTATAGAATACAAGACTAGACCAGAAAATTTTCATGCTGGTTACATAGTTTTACATTGGCTACAATTTTTTTAAAGAGACAGGATAAATTCAACTTAGTAATATTGGCTCAAGCAACTTTAAGTCAATGATTACCTGATGATTGCAATTTGAACTACAAATCCGATGAAGGCAAATCCAATACACATCAATATGATGACTACATTAGGAATCTTCTTGTTGACAGGTGCTTGGGCCTTCTGCTGCCAAGAGCTGCTGCTGCCGGGGTTGTATTGTGCATAGTAATATGAATAATTGGCCTGGGCATTTCTGTGGCGGCAACTAAGAAATAAAAAATACTGTTAGTCTATCAATTTTATTTAAATGTAAGTATCCAGATTCTAAGTAGACTTGGGTAAGTAATACGAGTAATATCACTCGGGTGATGCAACTTGAGCGGGTAATGCGACGTTAAACATTACGCGACAAATCCAAACATCACACATCACCCGGTACCATACTACAATGTAATGTGCCGGCACAGGGCGCGGTCTCGGCGTCTCACTCGCCAGCCGCGTGCCACGTATCGCTTGCTCGCTCGCTCTCGCGTCTCGCGTTATTGGTAAGGAAGGCGTTTTTAAATCAAGTAATTCTCATAAACTACAGGAGGTAAAGATCTGAAATTTTAATATTACCTTTTTGAGGATATAACAAAGATTTTTTCTAATTGGTGAAATTACTGAAATTGCATAGTAATGTTATTTTTGCGTTTTGAAGTCAACATTATCACTTTGTTGCATGTAATGATATAAGTTGAGGGTGTTTAGGGTGATGTGTGATGTTACAAAGTAATATCACTTCACAGGGAGTAGGTAATGTTTTGCATTGCATCACTTCGTCGGGTACCGCTTTGCGCATGTCTAATTCTAAGTTCCAGATTTGTATAAATACTTGATCTGCTTTGATTGAAGTCTTACCCTGTTATTCATAAAAAGTTAAAGAGAATTTTAGTTATTTGACATATGTCAATTTAGACTGGATGTCACATATTTACCATACAACAAACCAGAGAAGTAGACCTCCAGTAACGCTACTTAAAATGTACTGTATCTTTATGAATAAGACGGTTAGTACTTAAAACAAATTAAAATAAAATACAAACTTATATGATGTGTGTGGTCTGTAGGTGTAGGCTGCAGCATTTCTAGCAATCTCTGACATGTTGTCATATTGTGAGCGCCGATGTGGTTTGCTAAGAACATTGTATGCTTCCAGGATACGAACAAATTTTTCTTTTGCATTTGCTTCTTTATTTATATCTGGGTGGTACTACAATAAAAAATATTTTCCAGTATTAAAAATAAGCCGGACTTTTTATACAGTGTTACTGTAACCTGTAACTCTGTTTAATAATATAAAAACTAATATCTTACTTCTTTGCTCATTTTTATGAAAGCATCTTTGATATCTTTGGCACTGCAGTTTTTTTGTAAATTAAGAACATCATAGTGGCTTCTTTTTACACTGTAAATTGATACATAGTGTTTCAATTATTATCAACTAGAATATAACTTTATTAGGTTGACCCGATAAACTTCCGCAACACCTTACCTTATTACTATATAGTGTAAATCAATATAAAGGTTTTTAAACATATGAACCTTCATATTGAATTACTCTTTCTATAAAAAAAACCTGATGAAAATCCGTTGCATAGTTTTAAAGATATAAACTACATAGGGACAGACGTGTGAAGCGACTTTGTTTTATAATATGTATTGATGATTGATTAATTATATAACAAAAATAATAAAAAAAAGTTTGTATTAAGTAGCTTATCAAAGCAAGGAAACTAGTCAGCCAAAATGAATAAACTGATGTAAATAGATAGTCTATTAGATATACCATAACAGCAAGAAGAATAGGTAAGTATTTGGGTAATTTTTATTTTCATTCTCACCTGTATAATCTTTTTATTACACCACTTATGAAATTTTTATCAGGCCCTCGTCGGACTAAGTTCATTATAAATTTTCTTAACCAATTTCACTATTTTGAATGAAATTCATGGTAGGTACATACTAATTAGAAAGGAACACCGATAATTAGGGAGGTGGCGAGCAAAATTTCTAAATAATAAGCACGCTTGGCAGACGCTATTAATAGCGATAATAATACCCTAACAAACATTAAGGACCGCGTCTGCCAATATGGTAGCCCTGCGTTTACATTTGACAAGGTTTCAAAAATGTAAAAAAAAAAAACTCTACTAAATCATTTGCACGTGTCTGCCTCTGGGGCTGATGATAACAACCATCCTGTCAACACGTAAAATCGAAGAGGCAGACATCTAGGGCGCTGACTTTTGTAGATATTAATTTTTGATTTTTTTTTTATGATTTAAAAAAAATAAATTATTTGCACGCTTGGCAGACGCTATTAATAGCGATAATAATACCCTAACAAACATCAAGGACCGCGTCTGCCACCATGGTAGCCCTGCGTTTTCAATTGACAAGGTTTCAAAAATGTAAAAAAAAAAAACTCTACTAAATCATTTGCACGTGTCTGCCTCTGGGGCTGATGATAACAACCATCCTGTCAACACGTAAAATCGAAGAGGCAGACATCTAGGGCTCTGACTTTTGTAGTTATTAATTTTTAAATTTATTTTTATTATTTAAAAAAAATATATATATTTGCACGCTTGGCAGACATGTATAGTTTGAATAAAAACAATAAAAAGGACCTCGGAAAAATAGTCTGCCAACATGGTGGCCCTGCGTTTTCAATTGACAACGTTTCAAAAATGTAAAAATATGAAAAACTATACTAAATCATTTGCACATTGTCTGCCTCTGGGGCTAATGATTATATAGTCATCCTGTAAACGTATGACGGAATTAAAACTATAAAGAATCCTATTTATCAGATAAAATACATGCATTGCTTTGATTCCGTGAATTTCAAACAGTCGTACAACTAAAAATCAGCGAGCAAAGTGTCTTCCAAATGGTTTTTTTTATCCAGGGAGTCCAAATGAATCGAATGATCACAATTAGAATCGAGAGCAAATGATTTAGTAGAGTGTTTTTTTTACATTTTTGCACCTCCGTCCCATGAAAACGCAGAGCTCTAAGTGTCTGCCTCTTCGATTTTCGTGGTTTTTAAGATGATTGTAATCATGAACCCCAAAGGCAGACACGTGCTAATGATTTAGCATAGTTTTTTTTTTTTACATTTTTACAACTCCGTCCCATGAAAACGCAGAGCCCTAATTGTCTGCCTTTTTGATTTTATTTAGTTTCAAGATGATTGTAACCATGAACCCCAAAGGCAGACACGTGCAAATGATTTAGCATAGTTTTTTTTTTTGACAAGTTCAATCCGCTGTAACGCGAAAACGCAGCGACATAGGACAAAATTTTACTGAACCAAATCAATTCGTACTGACCTAAACTGCAACCCACCGCGATGTGGATTCCGTGCAAGTACTTTACCGAAATGCTACGCACCTCCTTCACTAGAGGGAACACCGAACACCATAGCACCAACAATTTTTTTTTTTTTTCCACTTCATTTATCCCTCAGAATAATAATAACACAAGAACAAGCCTATACAGTCAATCACTCAGTGCGCAGTGTAGACAGATGAGCTATACATACCTATAGAGATATGTGTATGACAGCTAGGGATGTTAATCAACTACTTACGTACCAATTAAGGCTACGAACGCACAGGCGGTTTTTTGCCGCGCGGATTTTATGTAACATACTGAATCCTATGGAAGTGTGCGCACCAGCGGATAAAAAACCGCGCGGTTAAAAATCCGCTGTCGCGGTTTTATTTCCGCGCGGCTAAAAATTCGCCTGTACCTTCGTGGCCTATGAATAAGGTTGAAAATGAAATAACAACCTTTCCAACCGCGCGGAAATAAAACCGCAACAGCGGATTTTTATCCGCGCGGCGAAAAAACCGCGCGGCTAAAAATCCGCCTGTGCGTTTGATGCCTAACGAGATGTCGATAAGTTATTTGCATTGGGTGCATAAGTATACTTACCGGTTTTATTTTGCATCTAATACTTTACGCAGAAGAAATCTTGCGGGAAAGCTAGTTGATTTATTAAATAAAAAACAACGTTTTGTTTATGTTTTTTTTTATTAACAATTTATGTTTTTTAAAAGCATTTATTTAAATTGCATTGCAATGTATGTATGAATGATTGTTCGGATGAAATCTTACAACTCAATTTTGAAGCAGATATCTTTAAGGTGGTAAGTAACTCTCGGCATGGCGCGAAACTCAAATTTTCTAACTTAATCAAAAATTAATACTTTTGCCAGAATAATTAAAAAATGCGAAAAAAAATGAATTTCACGATTAAGATGAAATTTTGTTCAAAATTTTGTTTATTGTTGATGAAAGATTGTTCTTCATCAGTACTGATAGTTTAGCTCTCTCTTCTTCCGCGTAGGTATGTAAAAAAGTTTAAAAGAATTCGCGCATGTAAAAAACCAGCTCCCACATACTAATCGTTATTATCACATATTATCGTTTTTGAAAGACAGTCACCGATTTTGTGTATATATAAGAAACTTGATTTGGTCTTTCACCCTATACAATACATACACAAAATCAGTAGGTCTGTCTTCCAAAACCGTTGCAACGTTCCAATGTGGGAAACGGCTTTTTTAGATACGCAAAGTCATTCAAATTTTCAATATATATAAAACTCTTCCGTTACTGACTGACTGACTGACAGACAACGCAGAGCCAAAACTACTGGGCGTAGCGGGCTGAAATTTTGTATGTAGGTTCCTTAGGGAGTGTAGGTGAGCACTAAGAAGGGATTTCCCGAAATTCCCACGGGAACGGGAAAAAACGGGAATTTTGTATTTATGAGAAATCTGCGCCATACCGAGAGTTTCCACCTTAAATCCGCCCGGCCGGCTAGAGTTTTAGCGAGAAAACAAACCCCGATTGATTTTTATATCTTATAGTAGATAAAAGCTAGAAGAAGAAGATTATCATAAGATTTTAGTGATACAGTTACATTACTATACTCTGCAGATTATAAACATTTGATAAAAAAACATCGACTCTAACGTTGGTCGCGGCACATCACTAAAATCTCGAGTGGGGAGCAAGTGGGGAGTGTGGTTAGGTGCGGTGTGGAGGCGGGCTTGTGCGTACCCGCCTCTCGCGTCTCCTTCAACCCCGCGATTATTGAATTGTTTTTATAAAAATAAGTATGAAAATCGACTTACCGGTGAAATGTAACACTTGATTTCGATTTGGTGTGTTTTCTGTCATCATTTTTGCAACAATCAACTGCACATTTCACCATAGTGACGGCGAAATACGAACACAATCTCTCCAGGACCGCACGGTACAAGCAATCATCACAGACTATAGACGCTCGCGGCGGGAACGCCTTTTTGTTCTCACCTGTGTCTACTGTTCCCACTTGGATGTACTCCCTCTATAGCTGTAATGTATACTCTAAGATTTATCCCTTTAGGGAAAGGCAATGGTAGTAGACCGTACAGCCATGTCTTCAATAAGTATTTTCTGCATTTCGTGTAAAAAGGCCAAAGCCAAGTCTTCAGTGTATTTTTCCATAATCAAGTAGGTAGATATTACAAGGCCAAAGCCATGTCTTAAATTTATATAATTTTCTTGTCAATAATATTAAAAGGCCTAAGCCATGTCTCTTCAGTGTTTCATTTAATGGTCATATCCTTGAGTGAGTTTCGTTTCCTTTCTAGTTGAGTATTAGTCAAATCAAGTATTGTCAAATCCAGTAGTGTCAAATCCATTTTAAATCTTTTCAATCACAGAACAAGGAAGATGCTCTCTCTCTAAATAGAAATCGCGAGTAGGCGGAGCCCGCGTGCCTATCATTAGCTCTGCAGTGCCTATTCGTAGTTTTTGACAGATTTGATAAGCTCAGTTGCTTTAAGCTTCTTGTAAACAAACCACCAGGAAAAATATGAAAAAAAACCCACTAAAATGCCATATTGTGCTGTGTTGGAATGCAAAAATTAAAGTTGGGGACTTAAAAGTACTAATTATGCCGTATCATTACAACGGTAAGTAATATTTCACTGTATTTTTAAATAAATTTGAAATTATACATGCACAAGAAAACAAAACCATAAGTGAGAAAATGAAAACACACTTATTACGGAGCAGTAAAATTGAATTTTCATTGAAGCCTGTGAGTCCTGTGACTGTGACTGTACCTTCTTAGCGTTCTTCTTTATCTATGGTATTAGACTCATGACTTTTTCTAGAACATTTTGACAACAGTATAATGGAAATCAGTTAGAGATTGCTCAACATGATGAAAATCTATCGATAATTTTCTATGATAAAAATCTATCGATAATAATAATTTTCAGTGGAAAAAAAAATAGGTATTCGCTTCGACTTGAAAACCTCTACCTTTTTTTCGGTTTAAAATGTGATTTACTTTAAAGTTAATTTCTTGAATACGAATGAAATTATATGAATCTTTCAACTTAGACTCTTGCGTATGAATGAAATTATATTAGCATGATCATCATATTACAATAATGTTGTAATATGTAAAAAATAAAGTCGCTTTCCGCATCAGTCCTTAGGTACCTATGTTTAAATCTTTAAAAATACAGCGGATTTTAATGCGGATTTTTTTAATAGATAGAGTGATTCAAGAGGAAGGTTTATAAGTATAAAACATGCACGTTCTAATAATAGGTTAGGCGGTACGAAGTTTGCCGGGTCGACTAGTATTGTATAAAGACAAGTCGTCACTCTTATAGTGTGCTATATTTTATTTTTGCTTTCATTTATTTACAGCCTGTGTTACTGGATCACCTTGGGCCAAGCTCAGAACCTAATACACTTAAGCATAAACTTGAAGATGGAGCCATCATGAAAGCTTCTTAAGCTAAGAGGAGTTTCAATAAACAATACCTAGAGAAGAAAAAATGCTAAATATTATGTATTAAAAAAAACCAAGATTAGTTAAGAGTTTAAGGCAAGTAATAAATAAGCAAGTACTTCGATATTGAATAAGATAAAATAATATAAATATAAAACCCATCTTGTTTTATTGGTCTATGTACCCATCCACCTAAATTGTTTACTTTGGTTAAAATAAAGCTTCATTTAAAGTACAGTACTTACTCCAAAATTAATAATGCGCATGCAGATTCGCTAATTGTCGATTTCACGGAAACACCTGAATCAAAATTCATAATTCTACTAAATTACGCATGCAGAAAATGGACTTAACCTCCTTAAATACATATCGTCTTACGTCGCTTAGAAATACGACCGTTGTGGAACAGTGACGAAGATTTCTATGCGCATTATAACTTTTGCAGTACTGTAGGTATATACAATTTTATAACTAAACACATTTTTATTTCTGAATCTCTATTTATGCGAAGCATAACTGTTGAATAAAAAACGACATTGGAAATAAATAAAAATTAAACTGTACACTAAAATAAACTTTGTTCTATAAGCGACTGGTTTTTTCATATGATAATACCAATACATCGCCAATCACCAAGAAGGCCGTTTGCGTAGAATACACATAGATTTTCGTAAAAAAAAAAGTAATTGTTACCTGTAGCCATATGAAAGAAAGTTGTATATCGATAGGTTTTTCTCATCGACAAACTTTCTCCCGCAATATGTACATCCCTAGCTTAGTTTTTCATTTTTCGACGTAGCCACCTAGTGTTTAGTAGCGGTAGTACAAAAGCTGTAGTTCCATCTAGCGTCGAATAGTAAAACTAGGAACAATGCGTGAGGATTTTAAAGCAAAGAGGATGTATAGCTTTCTACCATGTCTTTGGAAAAACCTAATTTCATTCTTTTATCATATGTATGTCATCATTATCTTAAGTATTTCATAATTGTTATTTGATTTTGATCTTTGTTTATTTGTAAAAAAGGTTCATAGTCTACTTCAAAGTTTTGTGATGTAGATCTTTTCGGCTTTGTCGTTAATCACCAATGGTAGCTTGGATTTCATAGTGAGCGTTTGGTTTATATGTGTGAGTTTGGACACACTGGTTTTAGTACTAAAAGCTCATGATGCTATTTCTATTGTATTCTCTTGTTCTGTGTTTTCAATAGTGTTGCATATGTAGGGTAAGCAGTACTAATGTTGGCCCCCCTCCAATGATTGGCCCCTTCAATGAAAAATCTATTTATTAAGAGTTGTATTTATATACCAGAAATGAAAAAAAAATTATATTTTTCTTTATTTAAAACACTCTACAACGAAATTAATAGTTTTTAAATGCAACAGCTAGCAATTGATTAAAAAAATACTTTGTGTTGGACTACAACAGAGGGTGTGTTTTCTTATGAAAATCGTAAGAAGTACGTAGGTAACTTTTAGAATGGTTTTACTCGTTTTCTTCTTGTTTAAATTGCAATATATGTTTCCATATATGTTTATTACACTTCAATTCAGGTTTATTTACGGTAATTCGTGAAAAACACTAAAGATTAACCTCAAAAATAGGTAGGCCAACATTAGTACCTGTGGTAAGTATGAAGTAGGTATCAGTTGATTGGCATCTATGCCAATCATTGTATTTTTTGCTTTTTAATATTATTTATATTTAAATATTAAATCAAATCTTATCAACAATTGCGTTTAAAATGCTAAATCTTTTTATTTAATAAAATCAGAGGAACTAGATTTTGGCAGGGCCAATCATTGTACTTTTGTGTGATTGGCCATGCCAATCATTATACTTTTCCCTATGCCAATCATTGTACTAAATTTGTAGTTAAATAATACACCAATTTGATTATGTTCTTTTTATTTTGTCTTGTTTATTTAGTATTCTTATTTCCTAGAGATAATAGTGCGATTTTAGGTACATGAAGGGTACCTTTTAGTTTTTGAGCTCAAAAAAAAATTGTCTGGGCATCATTATTGAATAATTTAATGGGTCAGTATAGTCATTGGCCTAGGAAAGTATAAAGATTGGCCATGCCAATGCCCAAAAAGTACAATGATTGTCATGCCAATCATTGTACTAGGGTATGCCAATTTTTGTACATACCCTGCCAATGACTGTACTTTTCGCTACATTTTTATATTTTTATTGATAAAGTTGTTTATAAGCTAGCAAATAACGATTCCTGTGGTTTAATCTTATTCTCAGATAAATGAGCTACCATCCTACATTAATAGTTTTTCAATTTTGAACCTTATTTGGCACATAGAAATGTTCAAAGTCAAAACTTTTCTTAAGGGGCCAATCATTGTACTGCTTACCCTATTTGTATATGCTAACGTAACTAGTGATGGGTTACTCAGTAATTTAAATTGAGGACTCGTGAGGACCTCATTTGGCTAAATGAGGTCCTCACGAGGACCCCTCATTTGAGGCGAGGCATTTCAACCCAAAAACAGGCCCAAACCTTCCCGCAGCGGAACTTAACTTACAAGTTATTTACATAAGATTTATTTTTGCTTTCTATAGACATTCACAAGTATATAAATGCAATATAATAATAAGAATAATAATAATTAAATCTAAATACTATATGAATCGGTATCGTACCTACCTATTTATTATTCTATCTTAATAGTAAATTTCTAAAACATTTACGTTTTTCTGTTTGCTAAACAATAATAGCCCTTTTTCCAATGAAAAGAATAACTAACTCTTGAACAAGGCTATATCTCCCTCACTCACCTGGCCTAGTCCTCATTTATTGAGGTTCGTACTTCGTTTCGTTTACTTGTCGTTAAAACACAATCCTCACGCCTCACGACGCCTCACGCCTCAAGACGCCTCACGCCTCCTCATTACTCACGCCTCCTCACTTCTCACGACGCCTCACTCCTCACGACGCCTCACTCCTCACGAGCCCCCTCACGAGTTTTATAAGAGGTACTCACTCACCTCACTGTAACGAGCCCCCTCAAACGAGGCCCTCACGAGGGAGTAACTCATCACTAAACGTAACTATTCTTATTTTCTAAGAGTTCATGTGTAGATCGCGGGATATTTTCTGGGGTTTTATAAATTTCCAGTAATTCATCAATAAAAATTAATCTTTGCATATTAAATTCTGTGCATTCAAAAAATATATGATCTAGTGTTTGATCTTTCTGATCATTGCAATATGTACACTGGGGAGAATTTATTATTTTCATGCGACTTAAATGCGCTTTAAATTTACAGTGACCAAATCTAAGCCGAGTTAGTGTAGTAAGAAAATTTCTACCTAGGTAAAATGTTGAGCTTGTGAACCAGGGCTTTTTACCAACAACAGGGTTTATTCTAGCATAAAATGTTCCTTTGAATTTAAAAGTCTCTTGCCAATCACACATCCATTTCTCATGCATCTTCTGTTTAAGCACAGCCAATAAATCAGACACTGGTATGGCAACATCAGTGACCCTGCCGCCTACATAAACACTGACCGTTCTTGCCAATTTATCCACTTTTTCATTTCCAATGACACCAACGTGAGATGGACACCACATAAAACTTACTTCTGTTCCTCTATTGTTTAGCTTTAGCCACATGCTTTTGATATCATGAATAATGTAGTTAGTGTTAGCACTTAGAGAGTTGTTCTGAATAGCTTTAAGAACACTCATACTGTCAGTTACTAAAAGCCAATTTTCTTGAAGATCCGTTTCACGTTAATAGATAAATTTCATTGCATAAGATATTGCCTGTGCCTCTGCAGAATAAATTGTGTATGTTTTTGGAAGTTTGAAAGCATATCCGATTTTGAGGTGAGGTACATAAAAAGCCATTGATACACTATCAGATGTTTTGGAACCATCAGCGTAAGGCTACGAACGCACAGGCGGTTTTTTGCCGCGCGGATTTTATGTAACATACTGAATCCTATGGAAGCGCACCAGCGGATAAAAAACCGCGCGGATAAAAATCCGCTGTCGCGGTTTTATTTCCGCGCGGCTAAGAATTCGCCTGTACCTTCGTGGCCTATGAATAAGGTTGAAAATGAAATAACAACCTTTCCACCCGCGCGGAAATAAAACCGCAACAGTGGTTTTTTTTCCGCGCGGTTGTTGCGCCGCGCGGTTTTTTATCCGCTGGTGCGCACACTTCCATAGGATTCAGTATGTTACATAAAATCCGCGCGGCAAAAAACCGCCTGTGCGTTCGTAGCCTAAATGCAGTGATATTGAGAATACGATGCAAGTATCATGTTAACTTCTTCCTTCGTTTTTAAGTCTTCTTGCATAAATATCTTCATGGGACAAAATTTGCTTCTATAGTCTCCAACGTAACATGGCCAATTGGTTGTATCTTTATGAAGTCTGTATTGCTGATCTAATTCTAGTATTTCAGAAAAATCATGAAGAATATAAGGGACTTTAGAGGCTAAGGATGGGTGCATTCTATGCATAGAAATTAACTGTTTTACTAAACTATTATTAACGATGGTAAAAAGCTTGATAAGAAATTTTGACTTTAAAAAGTGAAATCTGAGTTTAAGCGGAGGGATGTTACATTCTATTTGTAAAGAGTTTATAGGCGTTGTTCTCATAGCTCCTGTAATGAGTCTAAGATTATGGTTTTGTAAAATGTCCAGTTTATCTACTAATTCTTTATTTGCAGAAAAGCTCAAAAAACCATATTCAAAATGTGAACGAACAAGAGATTTATACAAAACTAACAGTACCTTTGGATCACTGCCCCAGTGGGTAGCGGCCAATGATTTTAATACGTTATAAGCTTTTGAAGCTCTAGCAATCAAATAATCGACATATTTTTTCCAGGACATCTTACTTGTGAAGATAACGCCAAGAAATTTAACCTGAGACACAATGGGTATAACAGTTTTATCGTAAATAACTTTAACATTTGAGGTTCCAACCCTGTTAAAAACAACCACTTTAGACTTCTCCACACTTATATCTAGATTTAGGTATTTAAAGTAAATATTTAACTCAACAAGGGCAAGGTTTATGTTATTGACACATTTATTCATATCATTTTCAGCAGCATAAACCACTAAATCATCTGCAAATTGCAGATTTCGGACTTTATTACCTAAAATTAGATTTAACTTGCTTATGTACAGGATGAAAATTAAAGGACTTAATATGCCGCCTTGGCACACACCTTTATGAGATAGTCTGGGGCCAACAATTTCTTTGTTAAATTTAACAAACACCTGTCTACCGTGTAAAAAATTAAATATCCAAGAAATAATTTTCATAGGAATACCAATTTTTCCTAATTCTAAACACAAAATATTATGATTAACATTATTAAATGCTCCAACAATATCAAAGAAGACACCAATAAAAGCCCTATCTGTTTTGACCGCATCATATATGTCAACTTGTAGTTGTGTTAGACTTTCACGCCCGGAACGTCCTTTACGAAATCCAAACTGATTTGACGGCAGTAGCTTATTACTCTCAATAAAAAACTCAAGCCTTTGCTTTATTAGTTGCTCAAAAATTTTACCCATACAAGATGTAAGCGCAATAGGCCTATATGAGTCAGCAATATCTTTTTCTTTGTTTGGTTTTAAAATGGGAATCACACAATCTTTTTTCCAATCACAGGGAATTTTTGAGTCACTCCACAAAAGGTTCAAAATAAATAAAACTGTATTTTTACTTTCGGCTGTTAAATATTTGAGCATTTTATAGGGGATCCCGTCAAGACCATAAGCCGTATCACGCCTAGACCTAACTGCTGATTCAAATTCTACAAGAGTAAACGGTTCAGTTAAGAAATTTGTATCATTACTCAAATTTTCATCACGGAGATGTGGAGGGGCCTCGACAGTATCTGGTGTATATTTTTTCAAAAAATCTTCGACCCATTCTCTATTACTTTGACTTTTAGGATCAACATTATTTTTTATTAAACTTTTTCATCATTTTCCAAAGTAAGACATAGGTGTAGTTCTATTAAATGATTCACACAAAGCTTGCCAACTTAACTTTCTTTCAATTTTTAAAATACGTTTTTTAAGAGCTTGAAACTTTTTAAATGTTATAAAATTTAATTCAGTTGGATTTCGTTTGAATTCTAAGTAAGCATTTTTTGAGTCTGTAACAGCTTGAGTACATTTAAGAATTCTTTGAAGACGTGATATTTCCATTAAATTTATCATGAGTAACGGATATAGAATGTTCAATAGCTTTGTTAAGAACTGCAATTAACTTATCGTATAAGGCTAAAGAATCAGAGCCTACGTTTTCACTAATTTTTTTTAACAAAATGTCTGCATGAGACGAATATGTTTTCCAATCAACTTTATTAAAATTAAATCGTAAAGAAATTATTTAAAATCAAATAAAAAACATTTGCTTTTTATTATTCTGATTAAAAAATGCAATAAATTTTGTAAAACACTGTTTTAAATTTAATCAATAACTCTTCCGTTACTGACTGACTGACTGACTGAGTGACTGACTGACTGACTGACTGACTGACCGACCGACCGACCGACCGACCGACCGACCGACCGACCGACCGACCGACCGACCGACCGACCGACCGACCGACCGACCGACCGACCGACCGACCGACCGACCGACCGACCGACCGACCGACCGACCGACCGACCGACCGACCGACCGACCGACCGACCGACCGACCGACCGACCGACCGACCGACCGACCGACCGACCGACCGACCGACCGACCGACCGACCGACCGACCGACCGACCGACCGCCTGACTGACTGACTGACTGACTGACTGACTGACTGACTGACTGACTGACTGACTGACTGACTGACTGACAACGCAGAGCCGAAACTACTGGGCGTAGAGGGCTAAAATTTTGCATGTAGGTTTCTTAGGGAGTGTAGGTGAGCAGTTGAGCACTAAGAAGGGATTTCCCGAAATTCCCGCGGGAACCAGAAAAAAACGGGAATTTTGTGTTTATGATAAATCTGCGCGGGAAAAATCGCGGGGCAGCCTCTAGTTTAAAATAAAACATTAAAAACAATTAATTGACTAAGAAAGTTATGTATATGAGTTCTTTTTAAATACATTTTAGAACTGAAGTAAGTACCTAGTTTTATATACCGGGTGTTTCTGACAAGGCGGTAATAAATCAAAGGAGGGATTGAGCTCACCATACCTAACAACTTTCCCAAAGCAACATGGGTTGAAATCTCAAAACAAAAATCAGCTGTCCCGTACATTGACCCCGTCAGCTTAACGAACCAATGTATGGAACAGCTGTTATTTTTTTTGAGATTTCGACCCATGTTGCTTTGGGAAAGTTGTTAGTTATGGTGAGCAGAAGCCCTCCTTTTATTTATTACCCCCTTGTCAGAAACACCCGGTATAATACGTATCTATGAAATAAATTAAAAATAAGATCCGCACCATACAATTTTATATGGAAAATTTAAATTGTTGTTTTTGCTAACTTCCATACCATTTTTCCAAATTTTCTTACCTTCATAACATTTTGAGACCAAAATCAGCAAAATCAACATCACGATTTATTAGTATGCATAATAGATAGTAGATATAAGTAGATTAACTATGTATTAATGTAGGTAATAACAGTAATTAAACCTCACCGCGTCGTGAAAAAAAAACATTTCAAAAGATGAATAACCTTTCGAATAGTGACTGTAAAATTATTCGATTTTTTTTTTTCCAAAATCGTACATCTCTAATCTTGTGAGGTGTGGAAACCTCAGAGTAAGGAAACCGCCCTGAACTTCGCGAAGTCAAGCCCAAGTGGCAGCGAAACTCGTCTCTGAATACGAATGATTGCGAGTCTACTCCGAGTCGCTAATATGATACTTGAGCCAGTCAGGTCGAAGTTGAACGTTTCGCGCTGACTGTGAATGTCAGCCTTGATGTTAGCGTTTCTAAAGGGTTCTCGCCCTACACTTGTTTAAGGATCTAAATTCTCGGAGCACTATATATCAGATGAACCATAAAAGAAGAGTAGAGTAGATGATCGCCACGCCAGATAAAACATAAAATTTCCTAGAATATGTCGTTTGTTAAAATATGTCGCTTAGGCTTAGTAAATTAGAAAGGTTTTTATAAGATTGATATGAGTTTATATGAGAGCAGTGCGACCTGAACTTCTCATATGCGCCATGGATACCTACTTTTGTAGTTATTTAATATCTTTGATAGTTCTTTCTCTATTCATCTTCTTTATTTGGGATTTTGTGATGATTCTAAGATTCAAAATATAGAAAAAAAAAACCAGTGATTTCATGTATATTAGTAAAAGTTACCGCTTTACTGAAATCAGCTATTGCGTTCGTGATTTTCGTATTTTATGTTTTGTTTTTGTTGGAAACCATTAAGAAATAATAAAGTGTAGAAGTGACATTAAACGAACTGGTCCTACTGATATAGTCATTCAAAAAGGCAAAAATATTTTATAAAACTTACTCCAAGTAGAAATCCGAAATCAGAAACATTTATTTCGAACATGTGGTAAGATACAGGTGGTAGTGTATGGTAAAGTACAGCACATGAACCCTGTAAGGGCACCGAAACATAAAAGTAGGTACTTAAAAAGACTAAAACTTAAAAACTAGGTAGGAACTTCTTATATTATTTTTAAGTAGACAGGTACTCTTAAGGTAAATGAAAATAATAAAAATCTGTATTGCAGCTAGGTACTGCAATAACAAAATACTTAAGTGTTAAAACATTTTTAACGAATTATATTAGAATTTAAAAACCTTAACACTTAGCAATAATATAATAGTAAAGTATTTATTTTTTATATTTGAATGGCACATTGAATCCAGTTAATATGTACATACTTGTATTTAATATTATATCATTTATTTATCTTTCATGTGTTTCAAGAAATTCTTCAAGAAAGAAGAAATGAACGGGCCCATTCTAAAGGCACAGTCATGGACACTCCAGTCATGGACCTATGTACAAGACTGGATCTAGATGTGCTAAAGCAAATCTGATTAGACTATCTAAAAGCATATAGTCTGGTAGCCATAAATGTATATTGTTACAATTTTTTTTAATAATCCAGTCATAAAAAAAATGCCCATGACTGGGGAGTACTTACTAAACCGACCCATTCATGAACATTCATTTTTCACCCATTTTCTAAAGGCAGAATGTCAAATATGAGGTTTTAGAGGCACTCCGAGTCTATTAAAGAACAGATATCTGTTTAGTAATGTAAAAAAAATCTTATACATTTTCAGTAAAATCTACATGCTTCCAATCAAGTCCTTAAGCAGAGAATGGGTAAAAACTAAGTGATTTAGTTTTTACCCATTCTCTGCCCAAGTCACTACTTACTTATTTTTTTCATTTCGTATCTATTAAAGTTATTAACTTTTAAATGTTTGTATGTGGTACAGGAATAGCAATCATAAAAATAATTACAAACAGGACTAGGACACAGCTGATTTCTTATTTTTTTTAAACTGAATTGGAAATGTCCATAATAGGAGCAATGTCCAACACCGGTGCCTTTACCTTTACGCCTTGAAATAATGTAAAGGACTATGTTGCTAGTATTATTTGTAATGAGTTACTTAGGTAATATTTCGGTTCAAAATATATCGGTCGATTAATTTGGATTTTCATTTATTTATTTCAGTTTTCGTCGTCCTTGTTTTTGTGTAATTTTTTTGTTTTGTTTAATTTTAAATGTAAATACATGTATAAATGATGTAAATAAGTAGTAGATAGTCGGTTAATTATAAAAAAAAATGTCGCTAACATAACAAAAATATAAAGTAAATTATCCCCCAGTAGTAGTAGTCGCGGGTTTAATTTAGGTCAGTTAGGTACTTACTTAATATTTGCGAAGTAGTTTGGTAGGGTAGGGTAGGTAGGTACCTTATTATTATATAGTCTACCTCAAAAAGCTACCAGGGTGCGGATTGTGAGCGACCTCCTTACACTTTTAGCAAGGCAAGCACTCCGTACAAAGTTACAACAACCTAATGCAAGATGCAACAGACTTCGAATAGGTAGGTAGGTACTCGCAAATTCGCGTATATCGCCTCCCTCGCGCGCACCGATTCTAGTATACGGTACGTACGATTAGAGAGTTGGTGGAGTTTAGTGTAGTACTGTAGCAGTGTTCGCGTGTGAAGCGGCGCGAAAGGACGTGCGGTCATGAGAGAAACGGTTCGCAGCAGAATGGCCGAGCTCGAGTTCGAAGCGCCCCTAGCGCAGGTCGAGGAGGCTGACGATTGCCTGTCCACCGCCGATTATCCACAAAAAACAATAAATGGCAATGATATTCGTCTGAATAACATCAACAATCTAAAACGAGAAATGGCAAAACTGAACATCGATTCCAACAAAATAAATGCTAATGACAACAATACTAAACATGTGAAGCTGAAACAAGAAAACGGACAGACCGGGGAGGGGGACAACTTCACGGAGACGTTCTCAGGCTCGCTGGAGGACCTGGTGAACACCTTTGACGAGAAGATCACCAAGTGCTTCGGCAACTACGAGGAGAGCGTGGAGAAGCTGGCGCCGGTGCAGGTGCGCTCCCAGGAGGAGATCATGAACGAGTGCCAGTGAGTACAGCATCTTACTTCATAACGTACGCTAAAAATATTTGTTACCTATGCTTATTTATTAGTCATTATCATCTCAGCTGAAAGACGTAGATACTTAGTCCACTGCTGGTCATATGACTGACTGACTGACTGACTGACTGACTGACTGACAGACAACGCAGAGCCGAAACTACTGGGCGTAGTGGGCTGAAATTTTGCATGTAGGTTCCTTAGGGAGTGTAGGTGAGCACTAAGAAGGGTTTCCCGAAATTCCCACGGGAACGGGAAAAAACGGGAATTTTGTGTTTATGAGAAATCTGCGCGGGAAAAACCGCGGGGCAGCCTCTAGTCAATATATATAAAACTCTTCCGTTACTGACTGACTGACTGACTGACAGACAACGCAGAGCCGAAACTACTGGGCGTAGCGGGCTGAAATTTTGCATGTAGGTTCCTTAGGGAGTCTAGGGGAGCACTAAGAAGGGATTTCTCGAAATTCCCACGGGAACGGGAAAAAACGGGAATTTTGTGTTTATGAGATATCTGCGCGGGAAAAACCGCGGGGCAGCCTCTAGTAAGCGATAAAAAGCTACCTTTTAACTATTGTGAATCTATAAATTGATAATCATTTTGAATTTTCATGGGTAGGTACCGAAGTAAAGCATTTTCATAAAATGCTTTATATAATTTTAATATAAACATTAAAAATCCATGACTTATGAATATAAACTATTAGCACGACCTAGTGTTTGGAATTTTGAAAACTAACAAGTTGGTATTTTTGAAATTTTTTAATCTACATAACTAATGATTTAGTATACCTAGGTACTTAAGTACCTAAATAATTCATTAGTTTTTAATTTAATATAGGTACCTACTTGGAGAGTTCCCTAGATTCAAGGAAATGTTATAAAATAAGTTAAAAAGTTATAAACAATGGGCGGATTTGCGCATGGCAAGTGGAAGTTTAGCATCGATCGTGGGCAGACGGCCGGCCGGGGGGAGGGTGCGGTTGTAGCGGGGGGCAGAAGGGGTGCGTTTTGGAATGGTTCCGGAGGGTGCCCGCGCCCGCCCGATGACGCATCCATCCATGGAGAAACCGGGGTCACCCGCTTTGTTGCTATAAGTACTAACATAAATTCTCGTTTTTAACTTCACTTGTTTAGGTCGCCTTTAACTCTAAATCCAGGAAGTAAAGATTATCACGTGGGTAATTTACCCATTTTTTTTTGTATAGTTATGAAGATAAGTCCTTACTCACTACTCATAATAACCCACTTAAAAAACTCCTAACCTTACAAGATACGCTTGTAGCACCTAGTACGTTAGTACTTAACTGACTATGATGACTGTTCTCTTTCTTTCTGCAAATAATATCAATAAGTAAGTATTTTAGGGCCTTACACGATTTGTGAAAAAATAATTTGTATAGCAGATGTTTGCAATGGTTTTGCACCTTGCTGTTGCCAGGAAGTTGTTAAGCTTCGGCCTACCTCTTAACAACGGTTTGTATTGGACTAAGCTAAGATTGATATTGTGTGTGTGTGTGATTAAATTCCTAAAATGAAAACGGTCACGATTAGAAATTCAAATAAAATTTGTTGTCCAGTATCCATTATACATATATAACTATCCAATCGTCATCATCACTTACCTACTTGTACCCTAACCAAATCTATTTGTATGTAAGTAAGTACCTAGCTAAATTCTGAATGACTACTTACACTTACATCCCATTTATTTTTGGTTTTCGTTCTTAATTCATAAAGTTCAATGTCAAAATTAAAATAACTTTTCCAACCGAATTATTCATTCAACATCCTGGATTTGCAATAAGTAATTAATTGTTATTCATAATGTTACCTTACCTATTGTACCCAGTTAACAACGGGGCGGCGGCGTAGTGGCACACGCGACACACGTGTCGACCATCATGCAAATCCATCTAGTACAGTGGCGGACACGGTCGGCGTAACACTTCCGGTTTTTCTGTATTGCAAAACAGCTCTTGTTCTTTGGTCTAAGGCTGACGAAACCATAGACAAATCTGTTACGGCCTCCTAGTCCGCCACTGTACAATACTGATTTGAATATTCGCAATTTTTTATCAGATTTGTTTACCTAAGTTCTCAAACACTGATTTCGTATTATGTCGTGGCCGAATCGTAAAATTGGCCATTTCATGATCTGGCCGGCCATTTCATGAAAAGTGCACATTTCATGAAATGGCCAATATTCGTTGGGCAGATCGTCGAAACCTCAAAGGTTTAACGATTTGGCCGACCACGTTTAACCAAATCGTTGTTGTGTAACCTAAAAAATTAAAATCCATTTTTTTACTTGTAAATGTTCCCAGTAAAACTATAAATAATCTAAATATAAATAATCTAACTCAGAACACAATAAAAAGTAAAAAAAAAGTTATTTTACTATAATTCAAGTAATGTATGATTTAAATACCGACCTTTAAATAATCGTTCGGAACTCCATGGTTTTTGAAATTGCTTTCGTTTATCGATTGGTTTGCTTATACCTCACAAATCTTCGAATCAAAACGTAGTTGTTCTGTACTTACTTTTATCGTCTTTTTCCTCACTTAAATTCATTTTTTTTATTTTATTATTGTAAACCGTAATGGCGCGTCACATCAAATCACACAACACACGCAACAACAGCGCCACTAGCGGAGAAATTTTTAACTATTCAACGATATGATCGCTAAAATTTGGACATTTCATGAAATAGTCATACGATCACTTGGCCAAATCATTAAACGTTGAGTTTTCAACGATCTGGCCAACTAATATTGTCCATTTCATGAAAAGTTCATATTTCATGTAATGGCCGGCCATATCATAAAATGGCCAATTTTACGATATGGCCACGACATATACTTATAAGTATTATACTTTTAGTCAGTTTAATAACTTAACATACAGAAAACTTTAGTAGAGAGAAGGTAACGTAGAAGACCATTGTTGGTTACCGACAATCGGACTCCAAACCAAAAATATTTCGGCTCCAAGCGCTGCCGTGTGGTGGCGGCACAGAATAACACCATCCCTTAACCACCCTTGGGTCTCGTAAAAGATTTTTTTTGGGAAATATCTGAAGGATGGACAGCGCAGGCTCCAATCTATCTCGATGCAATCCTGAATACCTATGCAGTATATTCTAGTTTCTAAACAAATTGCTTTCAGTTTGAGTTTTTTTTATTATTATTTATTTTATAATAAAGTTTACATCTTCTTATAACAATAATACAGCAAACGAAAACCGCAAACGGTTTATCTGTTGCTGGAATCGCTTAACTATTAACTTAAAGCTAGGTTTACATAATAAGGTGTCTATGTAAAAACAAATACTGAAAATTGCTTAATCTCATTTAGGAGAAGTAGGTAAGAAGGCCTTTTTTATGACGGACTTTTTGTTATTTGTATTTTGGGAATGTCAGAGCTGTTGGTAGATATCTTCCGGTAAAGTTCGAGCGTCAGTTCAGGTACCAGTAGGTACTCTTTCATATACCTATGTGGACTGTGGTTCAGGAGCCGTGGCGGGCGTATCGTATCACTTCGCGTGTTAATCTCTAATCATCCGGTCAGACCAATTAAATCGGCGTGGCCTTCCTATAAAAACTAACTTTCTAAAATACTTCATTTCAAATAATATTACATAGTATTTATTTCCTTCAAATAAGTGCAGTCAGGTTAACTACTACTACCACAATATATATCTACACTAGAGGCTGCCCCGCGGTTTTTCCCGCGCAGATTTCTCATAAACACAAAAATCCCGTTTTTTCCCGTGTCCGTGGGAATTTAGGGAAATCCTTTCTTAGTGCTCACTTACACTCCCTAAGGAACCTACATGCCAAATTTTAGCTTTGTACGCCCAGTAGTTTCGGCTCTGCGTTGTCTGTCAGTCAGTCAGTCAGTCAGTCAGTCAGTCAGTCAGTAACGGAAGAGTTTTATATATATTGATTAGCGACCCTTATAACCTAGAAACATCACCCATTTCAATTTTTAACAAAAACTTTTCAACTTAAGCAAAATAAGGAGCGGTTTCGGTTTTTCATACAAACTTTAACACCCTGTATCATGGCTTACAGGACTAATTAACGCAGTTTTGATATCATATTTCATGTTGCTATATAAACAGGACCTTATTTTGAAAATTTCAAGTCTCTAGTGTAATTAGTTTAGATTTTAGCAAAAATCATATTTCACCCTGTATAAGACCTCAGGGGCAAGATATTGAAAAACTAAAACCATTTATGATGTTTGTAATGCAATGACAATATACAGTGTAAATTCCAACTTACTAAACCCAGGAGTTTAGGAGTTTCATACAAACTGTAACACCCTGTATACGGCGTCCCGGTTAAGTTATCCCAAAATCCTGTCTTAGTGGGTGCCTACGTCACGTAAGGAAGCTACTGTACAAATTTCACCTTTCTATCTTCAGCGGTTTCGGCTGGGCGATGATGAGTGAGTGAGTGAGTGAGTGAGTGAGTGAGTAGATCAGTGGTATTTGGATTTTATATATATAGATTGTGCTACAGCTATTCTTAGTTAAATCAGAGGGTAGATGTGACCAGAACTCTTTCATGATTCTTTCACTTGAATTAAAGTGCAAATAAACACATTGATAGTACACCCTATACTTTAATTATTTAACAAACAAGATAATTTATCTTTTAATGTATATAGGTACAGTGGCAGACACGATCGGCGTAACACTTCCGGTTTTTCTGTATTGCAAAATAGCTCTTGTTCTTTGGTAATACAGTCTAGGGCTGACGAAACCATAGACAAATCTGTTACGGCCTCCTAGTCCGTGACTGTACAATCATAGGTTAACCGTGACTTGACGGGTTTCCTCAAAAACTGATCGGAAGAAAACTAAGTAAGTATGCATTATACATATTGTATATGAGTACCTAAATATGCATGAAATTGTGGAATGCAATAGTTACAAATCAAGTGTAATTAAATTTAAGCTCTATCAACAAGGAAATCAAAATGTAGCTTCGTAATATAATAGGCTATTTAGGCGCTACCACGCGCTACATGGCCTAAGTTTTGCGCAATTAATAAATCAACATCTGTAGAGAAAATAAACTGAAACCTTGACAATGCAAAATTAGCTCTCGCTCTGACGGTCCCCGTAAGTTTTTCTATCTGCTTTGGGGTTGTCAATCAATTATCAGTATATTGATATGATGAAGATAAAGCCTATAAGCCATACTATGGCAGGCGAGCAAAATAACGTGCCAAAACGCTTGCTCAAATTAAAAGCTTTTGTTTACACTCATGGTACGTAACCGTAAAATAACAATCCTTTGCCAGAACGCCGCTAATGAATGAAGTCAGTGATAGAAGTGGTGTTATAATGGAGTAGGCCGAGCATGGCCCGCCTGCCATGGCCTGTTGGACGATAAGTAGGTATTGATGACTCGTTCTCGTCAACGATTATACAATAAGTGACCTTACATACGTTCTGTTACAATAAAAAAATCGATATCACTCTGTCTCGTAACCAGAAATATTTACCAAAACAAAAAAAACATAAGTAAGTATTCCAAAGTTTATAAAAGCTAATTGTAATAACAATATAGGTAACGAGCTTTCCCGGCTTACTTCGTTACGCCATAGAATATAAGATACTACAAAAGACTTGGCTCTATAGACTATGTTCTTTTGACTGCCCAGAATGGCCGAATAAAAAACAAACAACAACAACAAACCACCTGTCAAAATATGTAAACAACGGAAAAAATATTGCACCTTGGGTTATATTATTTGAGTTTAGGTAAGGATCCCTATTTTTTTTGAAAATCTAATATAGCCTATGACACTCGGGGTTAATGTAGCTTCCTACCAGTGAAATAATTTTTCAAATCGGTTCAGTATTTCCGGAGGCTATTCGTTACCAAACAAACAAACAAACAAATCTTTCCTCTATATAATATTGGTATAGATAAGTTATTTATGACGCACGCTGACTTTACGTAGAAAACCATATGTTGCCATTTCCTTGAACCCGCCAAAACAAATGCTAAATCCGAGCTTTTATCAGTGATCTAAAGAAATACAGCTGACTTTTTTGCTACGTTCTTTTAATATTTTTTTAACGATTTTACTTTGCTTCTCCAGCTGATTTTCGAGAAAGCTTATTTACACTAACTCTGCGAGTAAATAACGTACCGCGTGACCTTACATTAATTAAAAATAGATCACCCGATGTATGATTACAGAATGGGGCGCACTACGGCACGCAGACTTGCTCTTCACGAGAATCACGAGACGAGAACCGGGCCACAGCGGCCGTGTCGTCCGTTGTCGAGCCGTAAATCAATTAAATCGATAATGACATGATAACCCTGTATGATAAAAAGCCCAATGCTGGGCAAAGGGTTCCCCCGGTTGCTTCAATATACATTTATATTACATTGTTTTGCGTATAATAATAAAAACCATGCAATTTTTGAGATTCCCATCCCTCATGGTTTTCCATAATTGTAAAATCGACATCAATGACAAAACTAATGGAGGCGGGGTAGCATGCAAATAATAATGTTCATTATTGTACGCACACAGCGTACACCTAATGTAGTGTACTTCAAGCTGTAATCCTCATCTTTTAAATCTTCGCTAAAACAAATTTTGAGAATGCAAATAATTAGTCATGAATTGATCCAAATTGGTCCACAAAGTAAAATAATTAGTCCACTTATACTTTAGAAGTTATAGCCAAATGTTTGTGAGGATTATGGCTTGACGTTCAAGCTGTAATCCTCATCTCTGGTCCAAGAAAACGGTAGGGTCTATCGACTTGGTTTAGGTCTAAATAATTAGTCCTCAATTGATCCACACGACATGCCAAATCTCAGAATTGGTCCTCAAGAGGTTCCGGAGTTATAAGGGCATCTTAGTGAGGATTATGGCTTGAACATTTGGCACCTTCAATTATCTCCGGAACGCCTATAGCTATTGGTTTGAAATTTTGCTAAAAATTAATCCTCAATTAGTCCACCAGAATTATAATCACTTCGAACTAGGTTTTCTTTGAGGAAGTACGTTAAAATCATCAGTTTTACTTTCCCATACATTGCGATCCATGTACAGTTGTGCACAAAATAATTGATTAACATTGATATTAACCAGTTACCTAAACGATTCTTTAGAAAAGTGAAAGTGGGTTTGGTTTTCGCTATGTACTTATGTTTAAGACAGCCTGATTGATTGATTGCTATCACTAGTTGCAGGTGAATCATTAATGTACCAAAAAAAACTTCTATGTATAATTTAAATTTTTGTAAGTTTATATTCAATTAAAAGTTTACAATAGTGTCTTTTCTTACTTAACTTAATTAAATCACCGTTTATATCACAATACTTATACTTACTTACTTATTTTTAATAACTAACAATAATCTCAGTTAGTTCAATTATAATAATAACAAAAAAAAATGTTTTAATAATCACAGTTGCTTCATTGCAATAATCACAGTTTTTTATGGTGAGGTGGTAACTTTCGGTATGGCGCGAAACTATAATTTTAATAAATAAACGAAATAATTTTATCAAGTATTTACATTGTTTTTTTTCATCTCCCCTTTTTGGCTACAAATATACCCGTTTTAGCTACATTCTAGTCCTGTTCTAGTTTAGCTAATACTAGCTGTTCGACATTCGAGAACCTGGCTCTATTTTCAAGTGCGCAGTTGCGTGCGCACACGCTGCCTTTGAGTGGAGACAAGGATAGCGCTATTTGGCCAATACCGGGTTGATAAGAGACAACAGTCCCGCGACGCGCGTCAGGCGCTATACTCGTCTATATATTATTTAATGTAACTCTACAGGAGTATCGCGCATGATGTCTCTTATCAACCCAGAATTGGCCAAATAGCGCTATCCTTGTCTCCACTCAAAAGCAGCGTGCACGCAATCGAAGATAGAGATCAGTGTTACAATATATACATATAGAGATAGTAGACGTAAGCTTCCCTTACACTGTGTTGTTTGTTACTGTTGTCATCAATATCATGAATACATAGTATAAAACAAAGTAGCTTTCCGCGTCTGTCCCTATGTATGCTTATATCTTTTAAACTATGCAACGGATTTTGATGCGGTTTTTTTTAACAGATAGAGTGATTTAAGAAGAAGGTTTGAAGTATAATACATGCACAATGTAGTAAGAGGTCGTGCGGTACAAAGTTCGCCGGGTCGACTAGTATTTTATACAATAGTAGTAGGTACCTAATAATAATAATATAAATAGTACTTACTTACTCCCCGCAGCTCCGTCTCCCCTCCGCGTTTTAAAACACATTTTGCGTAATGGACAGAAAGATCCAATGTCGCCCTTACAAAATCGCTTATTATTGCTAACATCCAAAATAATAAAAATATGTATACATACACATAGATAGCAATTTACGTTGACACAGACACATAATGTCAAACATAGTAACACTGGTTACTTACTTAAAATAATTAATTAATGAGAGGTGCAAGCGCAAGTACATAACAAATTTTTGTTGTTGTTTTATTTACACTTGAACCAACTGTGATTTTGTTAAAACTAAATATTTTTTGCAATATAAACGGTGCTGTAATTAAGTTAAGTAAGAAAAGAAACTATTGTAAACTTTTAATTGAAGTACATGCAAAAATATAAATCATAGATAAAGGTTTTTTTTGGTTAAATATCTTGGTAAGTACATTTACGTAATTGGGAACTCGTCAAAATAATAAGTACATACATTACCCACTTTACTCTTCTAAAGAATCGTTTAGGTAACCGGTTAATATCACTGTTTATCAATTATTTTGTGCACAACTGTACATGGATCGCAATGTATGGGAAAGTAAAACCGATGATTTTAACGTACTTCTTCAAAGAAAACCTAGTTAAAAATGATTATGATTCTGGTGGACCAATTGAGGATTAATTTTTGGCCAAATTTCAAACCAATAGCTATAGGCGTTTCGGAGATAATTGAAGGTGCCAAATGTTCAAGCCATAATCCTCACTAAGATGCCCTTATAACTTCGGAACCTCTGGAGGACCAATTCTGAGATTTGGCATGTCGTGTGGATCAATTGAGGACTAATTATTTAGACCTAAACCAAGTCGATAGACCCTACCGTTTTCTTGGACCAGAGATGAGGATTACAGCTTGAACGTCAAGCCATAATCCTCACAAACATTTGGCTATAACTTCTAAAGTATAAGTGGACTAATTATTTTACTTTGTGGACCAATTTGGATCAATTCATGACTAATTATTTGCATTCTTAAAATTTGTTTTAGCGAAGATTTAAAAGATGAGGATTACAGCTTGAAGTACACCTAATGTAGAGTTTATGATGATTCCCGTTAACGTGCACTGGCTGCACTGTAATTTCCAACTAAGGAGAAGTAATGATTGATGACTCTCAAGTCGGCGTGTGTGTCACACGACGTGAGTTTTTTGTCTTCTGTGGGAACTTAGCTGAATTATCGTAGTTATTCCAAGAAAAAAAACAGAAGATTTTCCTTCATACTGACTGAAAGACCATAATCTACATCTACACCACGCTCTGCTTACAACTAAGTAAGTTATGTTATTTCATACGCATGAGTCACGAATTATTTCTTAAACAGAGAATTAATACTTGATATTGAAAGTTCAATAAAACATTGTATATTTACAAGATTTTACTTTATTAATGCTTTTGAATTGGTTCCAAAGCAAACAAAACTTCTTATCTCTACATCATGTACCTTACTATATTTATAAAGGCCAGCCAAAATAAAACTAAATTCCTCACGAAATAAAATATAAACTGGACTAATATAGCGCAATTTTTTTCTGGGTTGCTGAAATTTGCTTTGATGGAAGCTTTTATTTAAAAATACTTAATAAAAAGTGAGCAGAGCGAGGACCGAATAAGAAGCTAAATGATCTGAATAATAGGAGAACGGTCACGTGCTTAATTTGTTCTTAATTATAATGTTAAGAGTTACCGAACGTATATTTAGAGAAGACAACTAATAAATACGGTAATTAACAGTACTTATAAGGAAAAGCAAAGCAGCGCTCGCTCGTAAAAGTTCATCTCGCGAAAAATTGCTCCCTCCTGCTTCAGGCGGCAACGGCCACGGTCAGAAATGCTACGAAACAAAGATCACTGGATGTTATGGCGACGTTTATAGTAAGTAGATTGTGTAACAAGGGGCATAATAATTTGAAACTTGAACAAGCAAGGGGTTTTAACCTCACTCGAAGCGAATAACTTTACCCCCAACTTGTACTTATATTCTGCTTTTTATTTCATCCGACGAGAAAATTTACATATAAAAAAGCAGAACCTATGTACATATATCTAATTATGCTGACCTAATCAGCTAGCTCGTTTTTAAACCCACTTCACTTCAATAATTTATTTTTGTAACAATAATACAATTATGCATCACATTAATTGCCCAGGGGTCAAAAATACTGTGTGGAAATTCATAATGGACCGGCAATAAACCGCTAGGGAATAAAGATGAACTTTACGACTAGAGAACAGTAACCGAAAATCACCTTTTCGAGCGGATGAAAATAAATGAAAATAGTGAGTTGTTACATAAACAAGAATCGAACCATACAAAATAGGGGGTTGATCCCAGCGACTCTAACTACATATTTAATCAACTCAACTAAATATTTTTTAATGAGAATAAAAATTTGTCCCAATGACTCCAAAATAAGTAAAATAGCGATAGCAAAAACAGAAAGATAATAATCATTGATTGAAAATAAAAGGTATAAGAACATACCAGTGAGTGTTTCAAATCTAGCCACATTTTTGAAGTATTTCTAAAATAAAGCTCCTAATCCAAAGAAGGAGTAGCTCCTGTCAAAAGTGCAGCTTAAATACTTACTCATGTAAGTACCTAGTTATTTGTTTTAATTACATTGCACATTTAAAAAAGTGTTCTTCTTTCTTTATAAATCACAAACAAACAAAAAACAAACAAAAAAATCTTTCCTCTTTATAATATTGGTATATAGATAAACTTAAAAATGGTCACGAAATATATGAAGGTGCAGTTAGTAAGTAGTCCTGCAAAGCAAAGCTGAAAATTCACGGAACTAGGATTCTGAGAGCAGAGTTGCGTGTCTTAAATTTTGATACAAGATTACGAAATAAATGCATGCGTTTTTTACCTATTTAATACGATTAACGCTTTTATATGTAAGTAAACCAAATCAATACGTGGTAATATGTAATTTTATGTACAGGGTAATAAGTTTCTTGTTTTTAAACTCGATTTAAAAATTATAGTTTGATTTTGAGTAATTAACTAACAGTCCTTAAATGTGAATAACTTAACGTTTTACGTTGTGGACGGTACCGAATAACGCTATGAGTCAAGTGCGATTGAAAATATTATTATTTATTTTAATTTAATTTTTTTGGTGTCACTTTGGGACACAATGTATGAAAGTGAAATATATAAGAGAACAATAGTTTTGGAGTCGGTTGGGACTAACCCAAAATAGGTAGGTGTATTACCTAGCATGTTTTTTTATTAAATTACTTATATTTTTAGCTTGCCCATTTCTTTTTAAATTTTGAAGGTGTCTTTAACATGCGATTTTCTGGACGATAGTCCAATATTTCATTGTCCCAGTGATTAACAAGGGCAAGGCAAAGAAAGTGGTGTCGTCGACGGGACGGGGACGGGGACGGGGACGGCGACGGCGGAGAAGGGGGAACTGAATCGCTCGGCTCCGATACCGGTTAGACCGGCGCGTCCTGCCGCCTGCCGGCCGCCTGCCGCCCCTGCCGCCTGCCAGCGCGGCATGGCTGCGGCCTGAGTGCTGAGTGCGGGCCCGGTCCGCCCGAGATTGTTTTTGTGATTTTGAAGAGGCATCCTGCTACCTTCCTGTAACACTACATGTGCGGGATCTCAACTTTCTAAATGTAAAATAAGGTAGTCTGCTAGACACCTATTATAAAAGTATTGACTATATCCGATACACATTGAAATCATATTAGTCAGTTATCATATTTTTGGAAACAATTTCAATTAAGTATTATAATTTTAAAAATGGGATGTGATGGGAGCCTTCGAAGTAGGTGCTCTGGGTGGTCTTTTAGGGTAATTTAATTAATTTTATTTGGACGAAGCTTGTGCTGATTTTTATTATGCTGCCGTCCTTGTGATAACCACAGTAACTAGAGTTTTGGTCGAAATTGAGTTATATACATATTCGGAATCAACAATTTAAAGATCTACAACTCTCTCTAACACACTTTTCTTAATTCCTACGGGAACTAGGTTTTTTAAAAAATTCACAATAACGAAAAGCGCAGTAACTCGGCCTGAAATTTATAAATTCATTATTTTAGTAACTATAGTTACTTTTTAGTAATTTGGACTACAACTACTCGAAACTTATTCATTCCTAACGATAACTTCAGTAAGATGAAATACTATGGAGTGAGCACACAAAAAAATAAGACAATGCTAATAATAAGCGCAGTAGTTTTAGATTTACTGTGCTTATGATTAGCAGCTTTATAGTTTGTCCTTGAGATTTTGAATGTAAGTATTTGTAGTAACTTAAGACATCTTAAGATCGGGTGTCTTGTGTCGGTGCTCCTGCGGGCCATCGGGAACGTCCTAAGCTGCGGCTGACAGGATGCATCCGATGGTTGGCGCGATGCTTGATGCATGTAGCCTTTGAAAGGCCTTTTTGTTAGTAGGTCCTTTAAAATTTTCATTGTTTAACTTTTTATTATGAAAAACAAAAAGCTAATCGTATACTAATACTTTTATTTCATTTGTAGATAATGGGTGCAGGTTAGGATCTATTCAGGAAACAATAAACTAAAAGGAAAAGGGAAATAAAAATGGTTAAACTTTGACATAAGTTTTTTACACTGAAGTTACTGCGCTTATCATTAGGAAACTTGCATTTTTTTTATAAAAAGGGCTTACAGTAGCGACTTTTCCTAACGATAAGTGAAGTAAGTACGAGTTTTACTGCGCTTATTGTTAGGAAACAATAATATTTTATTTACATATTCCTAAGCAAAAACACATTTTTGCGTTTTAAGCCGTAATTTATGCAGTTTCTGCCATTTCTAGCAAATGGATAGATTATGTTTTTTAAGCTCTTTACGCTCATAAAAGATTCATATTGTTAGGTTGTTTATTTCAGGAGTTATTCCAAAAAACAAAATTTTAAACTTTGAGCTCATTTTTCTCGAAATGAACTCAAACATAGTTACTGTGGTTATCGCAAGGACGGCAGCTGTTTGTCTTATATAAATTTGATTATTTAGTTTAAGTAGTTTAGTTTTTACTTTTATCTGACATACTATGTATTTATTGATATTGGAGGTAAAAAACACTACATGTGCGGGATCTCAACTTTCTAAATGTAAAATAAGGTAGTCTGCTAGGCACCTATTATAAAAGTATTGACTATATCCGATACACATTGAAATCATATTAGTCAGTTATCATATTTTTGGAAACAATTTCAATTAAGTATTATAATTTAAAAAATGGGATGTGATGGGAGCCTTCGAAGTAGGTGCTCTGGGTGGTCTTTTAGAGTAATTTAATTAATTTTATTTGGACGAAGCTTGTGCTGATTTTTATTATGTTTGTCTTATATAATTTTGAATATTTAGTTTAGTTTAGTTTTTACTTTTATCTGACATACTATGTATTGATATTGGAGGTAAAATCAATATATATAAAACTCTTCCGTTTCTGACTGACTGACTGACTGACTGACAGACAACGCAGAGCCTAAACTACTGGGCGTAGAAAGCTGAAAATTGGCACGTGGGTTCCTTGGGGAGTGTAGGTGAGCACTAAGAAGGGATTTCCCGAAATTCCCACGGGAACGGGAAAAAAACCATATTTTTGTGTTTATGAGAAATCTGCGCGGGAAAAACCGCGGGGCAGCCTCTAGTTAATAATAAATTGAATAAATGATGGAAATTAAACAAATTTAAAATAACAGAAATCAACATTTTTTTGTTTTGTTTCACTGAACACTGAACATCATATTATTATCATCTCATGTCATAGTGACTTTATGAATGTCTATCACAATGTAAGACCTTAGTGTAAGACAGTTATTTTTGATTCCAGATTTTAAACTGTGTTTTTTTCCTTATCATAATTTAATAAAATATTTGCTAATAATACAATTAACCACTATGTACAATAACAGACAAGCTGGAAACTCTAGTAAGAAAAATATTAATTTACCCATCAATATATCGATGTAAGTACCTACTTACTTTATGATGCCAATCTTTGAGGAATTCTAAGACGATGCGAGATTCCCTTAGTTTATTACTACAAATGAGAATGCGTTGAGCATACCTACATCATGAGCTGCTGCTTCATGATAACTTATTTTTAACCTTCACCTTTAAACTTCAAAAAAGGAGGTTATCAGTTTGACCTGTATGTATGTATGTATGTATGGTTGTCCGCGAATATCTCTAGTTTGGCTAAACCGATTTTGATGCGGTTTTCACAGAAGTATTTGTTACATTCAGGAGAAGGTTTTAGTACCTATTTTAACCGACTTGAGAAAAGAGGGAGTTCTCAGTTTTATGATGTGTCAATTTATTGAAGGCGGTTCCTTTTTTGTGAAAAAGATATTATCTTATACTCTTTTGGGCAGGCATATACATATCGAAGTCTAAAACTAAAACTAAAGTTTTTGCTGTCGTTTTGTGAAGAAAGTTGAAATGGCATTCATGTAGTTATAATTAAATTTATAAGATTGACGTCTGGATATACCTAGTTACGTATAGTATGATGAGTGGACCGTGCAAGTCGTGCGAGTGTCGCAATCAGGGCGGGAGCCGGCGATGGCGCGCGGCGCGGCGCGGCGCGGTGACGCCGCACGTGCAGTTGTACGGTTGCAGTGCAGCATGTGGGGATCAGATGCGTGTCTTCACCCACCACGTCTTTTCTATGCAAAATGTCGTTAGCTAGAACTTTAGGCCATTGATTTTAAAATACTTACCTTAGTTCGCACTACCGTTTTTTTTAACCCCCGAACGAAAATTCAGAGAGGGGCGTTATAATTTTAACGTGTGTATCTGCCTGTCTGTCTGTCTGTTTGTGTATCTGTATGTGGCATCGTAGAGCCCTAACGGCTGAACCGATTTTCGTAAAGTTTTTTTTGTATCATAGATAATTTCAGGCCGAGTGTTCTTAGCCATGTCTGATGAAAATCTGATCAGCGGTTTGAAGATGATCAGCTCTTGAATAATGGATGAGAGGATCTGACTAGCTTCCATATGTCCGATCGATTTGAAATTTGGTACCATGTTAAATCTATGATATGGAAAGTATATGGTAAGGTAACCATTACCTGATCAGCCGTTTGAAGATTGTCAGCTCTTAAATAATGGATGAGAGGATCTAACTAGCTTCCATATGTCCGATCGATTTGAAATTTGGTACCATGTTAAATCTATGATATGGAAAGTATATGGTAAGGTAACCATTACCTGATCAGCCGTTTGAAGATTGTCAGCTCTTAAATAATGGATGAAAGGATCTAACTAGCTTTCATATGTCCTATCGATTTGAAATTTGGTACCGTGTTGCTTCAATAATATTGAAAGTATTTTTAAGATGATTAGCTCTAGTTCTAGTTAAGTTGATGAGGGGTCTGACTGGGTCGGGGGTTTTTAAATTTGTAAATTTCAGTTATTAGTAGTGTTGTTGTTTTTTTTATTTTCCACTGGAAAGTTTTTGCAATGCTGCTTATAAAGTCACTACCTACTGCTACTTACTACTTTTTTTCTGATCTGATCATCGGGAATAATAGTGTCAGGTATTTAAACAAACTTAATTTTAAAATCAAAATAAGTGGTAGGTATCTAGTGGTCGTTTGGGATATTAGCATCCAGTGGTCATAGCGAGGTATCATATCCCTATAGATTGTAAAAGTAGGTTAAAAAATAAAGGCGACGCTATAGAAGTTGTAAAATTCAAGATTTAAGTACCTACCTAGTGCTACTCTACATTTCATAAAATCGTCCTTTCGTTACTTTTTATTTGATAATACACTCACTTCCTTTGAAATTATTCAGTTAAATAAAACAGCAATATACATAATTCACCGGGGTTGATGTGCTGTTATCGTGAAACACTACCTACCTCTGCCTACATTAGTTTTATCTTAGTCGGTTTTCAACATTTATTGTAATTCTAACAAGTATTACTTCCTCTAAAACATTACTATTAGGTATTCTGTGTTAAAACATACTTATAATTTATACTTACATATTCTCCGAATTCACTTATTTAAAAAAAGTCACAAAAACTTTAAACGTTTTTGCAATCCAAAAAAACAGTCTATAGAATATCTATTTAGGATTGCTGTTGGGTATGTAATATAGTGAACTTCAAAATAAAATATTTCCGTCCTAAATATATTTGTAGTTTGAAAAAGAAAGTGTGGCGGGCGGAGCTGTAATGTCAGTTTCCCATGCTCGAAGATTTGTTTTTGCTTGCCGATTTGAAAAGACACGTGGTACGGACGCATTCCAGCCAGATGGGCATAGGGCATAGGCATATTAATAGATCGTGCAAAAAGTCGCAGTTGACGCAGTCCCTAGCAGATAATAAGTATTTTAACTAACGATTGTCAAAAAATAATAAATACCTACGCGAATCACGAGTATGGCGATGGTGCCGCCTGTGCCTGCGCTTTTCCGTACCTACTATATAAGTTATCAATGACATCCATCAAGGAAGCGGCCATGAATACATAATTAATAGAACTAAGTATTTGTTGATTGCAATTCTAATATCGATTTTAGTTCAACTGTGTTGTAACTGCGATCCCTGTAAGACCTGAAGATGAATATTTTCAATGCTAATGACCTACCTGTTGCCTCGGTCAAGTGGTAGTGACCAAATAACCAAAAATCTAAAACATTTGACAGTTGCACCTTGAGGTACAAGCACACTAAAAACATACCTGTGAAAGCTGATTGTCAAGTTACAGAGAAAGCGAACTTTGCTATGAGGTCGCCCATGATAATTTTGTCTTAAACTTACCCACAGGATTATTAATACGTCCACTGCTGGACAAAGGCGTTCCCATAAATTGCCACAACTACCAATATTGAGCTAGCCTCGTCCAGTATAATCTCGCAACTTTTACCAGGTCGTCTGACCACCTTGTGGAGGGTCTACCTACTCAGCGTCTGCCGGTTCGCGGTTGCCACTCGAGAAATACGTAATATTTACATAAAATCTGTTATTTTTTACTGGGTTTATTACTAAAAACTTATCATTTACACAGATTTGTTATTATAAATATTATTAGGTTTTCTACATACCACAACCTATATGAGTTCATTTTGATAACATTTCTATGTAAGTCTTAGAAATGCTGTTGTCGCATTTCCATAGGTTTTAAAAAAATGTTTCTAGTCAGTCTAATGGGTCGGGGAGAACTGTACCAACCGACTTCAGCTTATGACGTCCATTGGCGTCCTAGATACCACAATCAGGCCACGGCACGGCTTAGCTGTGTAACGTTATCAAAAATATTGATTCTAGCTGGGTAAACTACTTAACATATACGTAATTATATAATGTTTTTTGGGTAAGAAATGGATTCCATTGCACCTTATGCTATTAATTTTTTTCTAGAAAAAGAATCGATTTTTCAGCAATAAAACTATGTGTTACTTATGACTTGTAACATTTGAGTTAAATAAAGTAGGTATCGAAAACTAAAACATCGATCAAGTGAGTCGGCCTCAAAAAATCCTCAAAATATATATATTTAATTTCCTAAGATTTGGTAAACAGTGAGTGGGCGGATAAAAGGTCGTTCGAAGCAACATGACGCGCCAGCTAAGGCCACCAGCTATGTTACCTTGTCGTGCCCGATGCTGATATGCTCAATAGGCCACTTCTGTTGGCGCTTGCCGTTTATTGTCAACAAACAGGTGGTCCATGTTCCCCGCCCACGCATAGCTTTATTTTTGTTTTAAACTCAGTCATTTTAGAGTCAAAGGATATGATTTCTGTAAATTTAAATATAGTTCGTTTTGTCAAAGGTAAATCAAAAGCAATTTAATAAATAGAAGGAAAATTTTGCCTTCAGAGACATATGTAAGTAGGTACATATTTAGCAGCGCCACGCTAACAATAATTGCAAACTCAATGCAGGCTCTTGCTTAGTGTGGTTGCTATTATACATTTTATTTTTAGAAATAATTACCCCATTATTGTCGACCATAGGGAGACATCGTTTATGTATTGGCTAGGTGTACTACTACTACCTACTAAATTTTTTTTTGACTACAATTTATTTAAAACTTAAGGCGGTAAGTCACGGTATAGCGCGAAATTCAAAATTTTTCGCGTTTTTTAATTATTTTGGCGAAAGTATTCATTTTTAATAAAGTTTTAATGAATTCGCGTATGTAAAAAACCATTTCTCACATTATAATACAACGTTTTTCGAAGACAGACCTACTAATTTTGTGTCTAAGGACCTAACTTGATTTTTGGCCTTTATGTCCTTAGGCACAAAATCAGTAGGTCTGTCTTCTAAAAACGTTGTATTACAATGTGGCAAATGGTTTTATACATACGCGAATTCATTAAAATTTTTAAAAATATGTATACTTTCGCTAGAATAAATAAAAAACACGAAAAAATTTGAATTTCGCGCCATAGCGAGAGTTACCACCTTAAATAATTTTCTAGTTCTTTTATTTAGAAATTTTATTGTTCTTGTTTTGAAATTGCCACCTCAACTTATCATTAATATTTCAATACGTATAAAAGGTACTTAAACTTACTAAAACTGTTTTATTTTACACCTTTCGTTAATGTGGATAAATGGTTCTATTTTATAAACATGCACGGACTCGGATGGGTCACTACACTACCTGCTGCGGACTGCGGACACCCTTCCTCGGTCGGTCTCGCACCTTTTCACAAAAAATAAACAAACGGGCCTATTTCGGGACTACTGTAAGAATCTACAACTAAGTTTAAATTCCTTTACTCCTCAAAGACACTGTTTCTTTTTTACTACAAGAATTGACAATTAGTTTTTAGATGAATACAAAAGGAGGGTTTCTCTGTATGTTGTTTGTCCGCTATTATTATTCGCGTTTGGCTGACCTATTTTTATTCAGTTTTCAGAAAATTATTTTATACATCAGGGAAAACTAAAACTCGGCTAAACGTGGGTCCGGCTCTTGAGCTGGTACCTCTGCCTAACCCTTCGGGGAATAAAAGGCGTGAGATTATGTATGTATGTATTATGTACATCAGGGACTCTAGTCTCTTAAACTTACGATTAAACTTCTATTTTATTATTATTCTACTATTACTCTACTACGATGGGGTCAAAAATTGCGAGTCTGGTAACTTTGATCGATCATTATAGTATAGCAATAGAATATGAATAGCAAGCTATAGAATAATCTGGTTTTCTTTTACCTAAATTAGAAGGAGTCCTAAAATAAAAAGTCACATCATTGTGTTACGCTACTTACTCAGGTGCAACCATTGAATATGTTAAAAAGAGACCAATATACTTTCTCCACTGGGTCGTATGACTCTTCCGCACCTTGCCCGTACCTGGGTTCGACTTTTTATTTTTAATTTTCTAAAAAGCTAGTGATGGTAAAAATAACTTGTCCTAAATCAAGTTGTCTATACTTTTATACAAGACATGGTTCTTTATTATGGAACTTATCATAACTAATTCAGGAGTAATTGTATGGTATTATAATAACAAGAAAACAAAGACAAAGATAAAAACGCTTTATTGCTATAAAAATGCAAATAAAAATACAAAATGTAACAAACCGTATAAAATTTTTAACAGAAAAAGAATAAGGGCAACTGTGCCTTATCGATTAAAGCGATTTCTTCCAGGAAACCTACTGCACACAATAAGTTATTTTAATGAATAAAACGGGTGTCTTGATAAAAATATAATAATACTTACCTATTTGTAAAGATTTTCCGTTCATAAAAAACTCCGTCACATCAGATATTATTAGCACAGCTCTAAAATAATTAAAACTAAAAGATGTGTGCCTATAATAATAAGTATATATAAAACAAGTAAAACAAATCTATTTTTGGAAATTTCATAATGTATGAATTATGCGCTTCTTTCTTTACACACTCATTTTCAATAATCTTGCTCTGCACTCTGCACCTCAAATGTTTGTTTTTGCCTGGGTTGATCTTGATCATCACTTTGTGATGGAGTGTTTGTATGTGAAAAAACCCTGCTTGTGGTTTTTTTTTGAGACCTAAAAATATAATATGTTTTAATTAAAACTTATTAAAGAGAGTAAATATTATAAAACCTGGGTGTAAACAATTTATACATACGTAAGTGATATCCTGCAGCAACAATGGCGCTTTTGTTTTTATCACAAAGTAAAATTTTCATGGAATTTTATTTGTTTACAGTTTACAGCATTGGTTTACCCAAATTTACGGTTCATATATTCTGTAGCTTTTTTATCAAAGTATTTTGTGAGGCCTGTAAGAAAGCAAGAAAAATGTTCTTAAATATTATATTCAAGACAATAATAATAATTTATTCAAATATATATTAATTAAAGCCTTCGTATTTTTTTTTAGAAAACAGGTATCTTAGAGAATATTAACTTAAACGATGACATCCCGCAACTTAAACTTGAAATTTTCATATACAATTATGAGGATCTGCAGAAAAAAAACATAGATAAACTTAAACCTGTTTTATCCAGAATGGGCAAATTGTATGTCACGATATTTTCTTTAAGGCCTATATCCAGCAGTAGACGTTTTTAGCTGAGATGATGGTATTTTCTGGTTGCATTTCTTTCTTAGATATGAAATATGAATTGTCCACTGAATGTCGCTGTCCTATTTCCTTTAACATTAAAAGTTGATAACGAATAACATTTAATTAATTTGATATAAAATAAGCAATTGAAAGGGCAATATTTTATGATTACCACCAACCAACTTATTCAAATTGCAGCAGCAAAACTGTTGTTACAGTTTCAGGTTATAATCTTCACCATCTTAAATCTTCTTTGTTGATAAAACAGTATGTTGTGAATGTTTAAAATCTTGTCTCTTTATAGCATCCAGTCATTTTGTTTTTAGTATATAATTTACTTGAAAACTGAAAAAAATACAACAATCAGCATATTATTATGTCTGATTTTTATTTGTCCTTAAGTTAGAACGGATGATTTAGGTTCGATAACTTTTGTCTAAACATATTTTGGCACAACACTATCATGACCTTTACAGAAGGTGTTTTACCGTAATAATTCAATAAATTTAGGTACGAGTTCGACAAACAGCGTGTAAAATTGATGTTCTTGATAATTTATTAGTCAAAATAGTGCCCAGAAGTCTACAATGAAACAAAATTATTTACCGAATGGTAGGTGACCGAAACATCAAGATTTTGATTCCTTGACGCATTTGATTCACATCCCGTCACTACACAAGAGATTGTTATACATTAAGTTAAACATTCACAATCACAAAACCAATTTATCACACCTTTTTCATAAAAAATAATCATAAAACTTTTGGAGCTGCTACCGATGTTTACAATGTCATATTATACGTCAAAATAAAACAAACCATAAACAAACCACCTAATATGTACCAAATTATTGGTTTTTAATTTTGTACGGTACTAATAAACCAGTGTCATCAATAAACCACTTTGATACCACAAGAAGAAAACTTGCAAAGAATTCTTATATTTTATCTCTCTCTAACTAATAGTCTTTTTGCCGTTTAGTAAGGAGCGTAACAATATGAAAATAACTTTTTATTTTAGCCCGGTTTCTATGCTTGTCTTTATTCTGAGACCTAAATAGTTAATCCTGTTTTATTAGACGAAATTGGATCGGGCGTAGTGCAACTGTCACTTAATATCAATCAGTATTGACATTTATAATGTCAGTCAAACGTAATCATAACATTATCTTATTATGAAGCAGACTACCCTTTTTGGTCAATTCCAAAATTGCAAAATTGATTACGAGACTTCCAAATGTGTATTTTCTTGCGATTAACGTACTGTTCCTACTCTACTTTTATTCGATAGTTACGTTTTGCGCGATGAGACTGAGGGCCCAGGAGATCATTTTTGTGTTTTATGCACAGAACAAGGAATACGTTTTAGAAAGCAGTCGCTTTTTTAGAAAGAAGAGATTATTATTGAATTTTGATGTATTTTTAAGACATCTACTTCATTATAAGATACGAGCTATCCCGGCTTACTTCGTTACGCCATAGAATATAGATACTTCTAAAGGCTTGGCTCTATAGACTATGTTCTTTTGACTGCCCAGAATGGGCGAATAAAAAAACAAACAACAACAACAACAAACCACCTGTCAAAAAAAAATGTAAACAACGGAAAAAATATTGCACCTTGGGTAACATTATTTCAGTTTAAGTAAGGATCCCTAAATTTTTTGAAAATCTAATATAGCCTATGTCACTTGGGGATAATGTAGCTTCCTACCAGTGAAAGAATTTTTTAAATCGGTTCAGTATTTCCGGAGCCTTTTCGTTACAAACAAACAAACAAATCTTTCCTCTTTATATAATGGTATAGATAGATAAAAGCTATTTTGGCGTCGCGGCCACGCCGTCCCCCCCCATCCATCCATTCAAACTCTATAAATACATTTAATAATCTCCTTCAGAGACACAATTTTATCTTAACACAGAATACTACTAATAGTATCTTAGGCCAAAAACCTGACTGCCCTTGATGATGTTAGAAAAAAAAGAGCGATGGTAGGTACCTCTACCCAGAAATTATTTTAATAATAAAAACCCTTTGTTGTTTGTTGTTGTAGCTGTAACTATCGTTTGTTAGTTTTGAAATTATAAAAGTTGAATATGTGGTAAATATTCTGAAATTTCTTGCAAATTGATTTTTCCGGATTTTAAAATTCAAAAGCGCAGGCGGAGCTGCGGCCACTTGTTGATTCACTCAAGTCTATTTAATTGAAACTATTACGAATCAGTGTAGTTTTCATCAATGGTAAGTTATCTCTCAGTTTCTTAAGTAATACAACAGAATACCTAATAACTTAAAAACTTAATAGGTCTTATGTTACCACCAGCCCATGTCAGTAGTTGCCAATAGTTGCCATCACGTCCAGCCAGATACTATAAGTAACTATACATAATGTATTTCTATGGTATCACACGCATCGGCAGCAGGCCCCAGCCAGGTTAGTGACATCGCTGTTAGCTGGCTGGTGAAATTAAAAATAATATCTGTATCAAAACAACGTCAACACGCTCGCAGGACCGACTGCGAAGAGCCGCGGCACGCCCCGTTCCATCCAGCGTTGTTGGATCTAATTTTGAATCTATCCGTGACTCCGTTACCTACCAAGATTAATTCTATAATGCAATTTTGCAACAATTCTGTTCATTTAAGGTTTGAAGCAAACACGTTTTTTTTTCTAATCATGTTAGTTGCTTGAGTTTGATGCATTTCTTTCAAGTAAAACTTACTATACCTAGGTCCATGATGAGTAAAACCTTGGTAAAACGTTTTTTAACGTCGTCGTGCTGTATGATTAATTTTAGAGAAAAACTCTTCGTGTCATTGTAAAATAATCATGAAATAACTGACCTCTATACTTACCTAAACTTATAAAAAAAAAACACCATCAATTCACATTGATATTTCTCAATCAAACAGACACTAGCCTCACCTTGCTATTGCTACCTAAACAATTGATTAGCAAAACGTCTGTTAGTCTATTCTGGCCGGTGTGCACCGACAATAATCGGCTGATTAACAGCCTGTTATCTAAATGAAATCCATTGAAATTATTATTTAGTATTTGACATTTTATATACAATTATACATTTAAAAATTTGACATTGTTTACATAGTACTTAAATAATTAAGTAACTACTTATTATTTTTTATATAATTTTTGTACAATATTTTGACGATCACATTATACTTTGACATTTTATTATACAACTTTGTATGTAATATGAATATGATAGTGTGAAATAAATGAATCTAATCTAATCTAATCTAATCATTCTGTCAACTACGGTTTTGATTAGTTAATTAATGTTGGTGCACAGCGGCCTAACTATTATAACACTGAACACTTACTTAATTTGTCAATAAAGAAATTATAAATAATATTTTAAAATGTATCAAATTAAATTAATTTAAGTACAGAAGATTGTATGTAGGTGTGCGTTCCGTGCCGGTTGGCGAGCCAAACACCACTGCTGTTTATGGAATCTCATATCGACAGTGTAGTGTAACAAACTGTTTCTCCATTGCAGTGTAGTGAGTCAAGTGGCGTCCAGTGGCCTGTGGCGCGATGTCAGAGTGCAACATGCATCAAGAATGCATGTAGATATCTGATAACCTTAACCACAAGGTTATATTAATATTTTTTTCCCATTTTATAATAAAAACATATACTCTTCTACTTAATATTTACTTATCAACAACAAAAGAAGCTAAGAAGTAACAGTTTTCAAAACCACTTCTAGGTAGAGGTTATGCGAATTTAGCGTTTTGTTTGGAGCTTTTTTGTATTGACCGACATAATACCTATAATAATTACGAGAAAAATACGTAAGTGCTTATTGAGGGGTTTGATGGTATAGCGGCAGGCCGACGCGGGTCGTGGTGGCGGCGCAGCGCGGCGCGCGGGGCTGGCTGCGGGCGGCGCGGGGAGTGCGCGGCGATCGATGCCGGGCCGCCCCTGCTGCCTGCACCCTCAGCAGCAGCGGATGTCTGTGTGCCAGCAATGCCATTTGGCAACTTTGGGTGCCTTTTTTGCCACTTTTGACCCCATAAGATAACCTTCATGTCTAAATGGCATGTTTTGGCCACGTTTCATAAAACATTTAGTGAACTTAAATAAATTTCGGTAACTTTTCGTTTATAATATAAGTACTTATACTTACATTTTTCTTATTATTTAATTATGACATGGAAATGCTACTAAACAAAGTACTTACCTAGGTATCCTACCTTATGAGTTTTGGTCAAGGAGATATATCTTAGAAAAATTAACAAATAGAGATTGTTAACCCAGCTATCTTATTTACCTAGAGACTTACTAACAAAGTAAACCGCATGAGCCGCGTGACATTGGTCATCAGAGCGATATGATATCACTGACCTCCTGGCCCCAAAATAATGCGAAAGACTGGCCGCCTGTGCAGCGCATTAAATAAAATTAAATAACCGGTCCGTTAGCAGCCAGGAGATAACTGTGTTGTGAAAACAAGCATTAGTTATTATATTTTGAAGGTTGTTCTCATCCTTTAAGAAATTTACAATAATAATAATGCCTTATAATGTAGGTAAGTACTTAAGTACTACAAAGGTTCGTGAAAGGAAAAGTGCGTGCGTGTCAGCTGTCACTTGAGTATGATTTGTAACATTGCATCATGGCTTCGTCGCTATAATTCGATTTGGGGTTGAGAGAGAAGGAATTGTTTAGAAAAGTAAACATTGTATCGCTTGCGGCAGAATAAGAACAAAAAGAAATATTTTCTAAAGGTTTTTACGTCGTAACCCACCCAGTAACGCCAACGCTCTTAAAGATAATACCATGAATGGAATCTTGCTACTTAATATCTGTCTTTTTAATAAAACATATTAAATAAAATTTTACAGCTATGCAATCTCCAAGTATAAAATAAACACAATCCTAAAAAAGAATTTAACGGCGCGGCCTTACAATAGTGGAGATCGGGGCGCCAATGCCGTCAATATCGTTTGTTATGTATCCTTATCTGGAAATGGTAGAAACATTTATGGTTAGGGACCACTGTGTAGTTAACTACAGTCAACAGTATAAGTAAGGCCGCGGTAACAGCTTAGACTATCATATCTTTATCATAGAAATATGACATCATATCTTCTGTCAGATTCTAGGATCATATAAGAATAAAAGTAAAAGTAAAGTATAAAAGTATTTATTTAATATAGGATACAAGATATCGCGAAAGTCAATTACACTTATCTAATTAATATTGATACCTTATTTGGTAAAGTATCCTATACTGCTAGAGGCGAGGTAGTTCAGGGTGCCCAGCCCACCAATTGGCTCAGGCAATCTTCGAATGTTTGCCTTGCCTTACGACAATGGTCCGTTTTAGCTGCTTTTTTGTATAAATTTTTAGTTTCTTCACTATTTCAGAGTCCTACACCATCATATAAGTAAGTACCTTGGGTAATATCGGCGTTAGCTTGATCTCCTGCCTCGATACGCGTCGTAACAACACATCACATGCTATTGTGTGCCTGTGTATGGTAGAGAAGAACGCTCCGCTTGTGTTTAAGACTGAAAAAAGACCTTTACTTACCTGTTATCTAAAAAGCGATATTTACTGAAATAATTAAAATAAAAAATTAACTTTATCAACTATCTATGTAGTATACCTACTAATATTTATAAGTATACAATTTAATCGAAGGGTTATTTAATAGTTAGTAAAGAAATTGACTACGACTATATTATCCCAATATTTAGGTACCTACCTACCTAGGAAGCTATATTCGAATTTTATGATAACTGCGTTGCTATGTTAATTAAGACTGACTCCATTACATTTAAAACTGGCGGAGGTCTGTCCAAGCAGCAGCAGCAGCAGAAGCCGAGCGGTGCAAGCTAGAAGCCAGAAGAAGATTTAGGAGTAGATAGTATCTACTAGATACAGACCGATATTATATATAAAATATATCGCGTGTGTCAGTGGTGTGACACATTCCACAAATTGAGCATTGCTGCTGCCTGCCGACCGGCGGCGGCGCAGGCGCAGTCGCCGGCAGCGGCGCGCGATCTCGAATTAACACCAATTTACATCTCCGGCTGAGTCACAAGCGTTTTATTTTTGTGGCACTGACTTCATTTCGCGTATATTTGAGCTGATTTCTAACAAACTTCAAGTTTCTCGTTTAGACACGAGTAAAGTTATATTCTTACATTCGAATTTTTATGAGAGAGAACACTTAAAACATTTTACAACAGTTTAAGAGCCAGTTTACCGCAAAGCTAGCGCCATTCGCGAAAAAAATGTATATCTTCTAAAGGCAAATATCAAAAATGTGGCACAGTATAACACTAGATAATCTTGCTTAGTATTTTTTGAGCACAGTAAAGTAGTCCTAACTTAAAAGAACAAAATTATACACAGATTGTTGCTAAAAGTAGCCACTTTTAGCAACAATTTGTAGCTTTCTTTGGTCTTTAATTTACAAGCTATACAACAGTGACCCAAAAATACCAGGCTACAATATCTAGTGTCATACTATGCCACATTTTTGATATATGCCTTAGTTTAGAATGGCGCTAGCATCGCGGTAAACTGGCTCTTAAATACTTACATTATGTATAGAATATGAATGCACCGACTACCTTACCTACTTTGGTACATTATGTGTACAAACAAACACCAAAATCCCACATTCCAAAACGACCTTGCCTAATAAATTGAGAGGTACATGTGTGATGTGTGATGCAAGCGTGCCCACACCCCACACCGCGTCACCCCGCGACAGTGACAAGAAACAGGGCAACTGCGTAGTTGCCCGTCATCGGCGGACCCAGGCAAGGCCACATTATTTAGGCCTGGGAATAAGGATTAATGGGTGGGTCCAAGTTACGTACTATGGAAGTAGTTTGGACATACATACAAATATACTCTCAGTTTAAGGCATTAAAGCATAGTACTTAGTACCAAAACCAAACCAGGGTACCTACAGGTGAATGTCTTTGCATTTTGTATATATGGTGCCAAGCCAACATGCCAAAGCTTGATCGAAAGCTAACAGTACCAAAAAAATAAACAGATTCGAAATATATTAGTAAACCCAATTTATACCTTTTAAATGAAGATAAAATGACAAGATAAACCAATAATATCTCTAAGTTTAACTGATATAAATAACAATCATAATAATAATAAAGATAATCTATATCTATAATATACTAGAGAAAATCAGCTAAATCGGCCCGGCGGCCGTTCTCGAGTTTTAGCGAGACTAACGAACCACAATTCATTTTTATATTAGTAGAAGTCTTTATACTATATATATATATCTATATATATAAAACTCTTCCGTTACTGACTGACTGACTGACTGACAGACAACGCAGAGCCGAAACTACTGGGCGTAGCGGGCTGAAATTTTGCATGTAGGTTCCTTAGGGAGTGTAGGTGAGCACTAAGAAGGGATTTCCCGAAATTCCCACGGGAACGGGAACAAACGGGAATTTTGTGTTTATGAGAAATCTGCGCGGGAAAAACCGCGGGGCAGCCTCTAGTATATATATATATATAATTGTTTGAAGGTAGAGTAGATATTAGAAAAAGTAGGAAGATTATAGCGGCTGCAGTGATGAGATTTCGTTGCACATTGCACGTTACTAACTGACTGTTACGTATACTGTGGACGAGGAAACATTACTCAGAAGGATCGTCAAACTCTAATCGAATTATGAGATATTATACATAAATTAGATATTTGATTTGTTACCAAACTAAGTATGTCGGAAACAAACATCCATATTCATCATAACAATGTTCGCCCCGCCGGGAATCGAACCCACACGCATCTCAGTCCACATCACTGCCAACTGAGCTACGGAGCAGTCAAATAGCACTTATGTACTTATAGTTATTTTTTTATTCAAAGTTGGGCGTTACTGGTTTATTTACTCATTCTTAAATATTTTTAATATTTTAAACTTTATTATTTTCAGAATGTGGTGGACTCTCACAGGCAACTATGGTAACATTCTCCCAATCGACTGGACGAAATCATTTTCCAGAAAAATGCACATAACAAGCCTGAACCTTAGCGATAATAAAAAGGTTAGTTTCTTTTGTTTTTTTTTTTAACACATCACACTCAGAGCCCCTAACCCGGCGGTTTCCTTACTCTGAGCCCTAACCAGGAAGAACCTGTATCTAGGGTACCCGAAACACACACAGAGACCGTTTAGTCTACATTTGACAGATTCTGCTTTTGACACCATGGTTTTATATGGACAGATTCTACATACGACAGATTCTACTTATGACAGATTCTACATATGACGGATTCTACTTATGACAGATTCTCGTTTTGACAGATTCTACTTATGACGGATTCTGATTTTGACAGATTTCCTCCATTATTATCCATTATGAAAAATAATCAAAATTTTTAGTTTTTTAGCATTCTTGTCTCTTTTAAAAAATCAATAGTTTAGTTATACAACATTGTTCTCACTTTCGCATGCAAGGTTTTTTTCCAATGAGTAGGAAGAGACAAGAATGTTAAAAAACTAAAAACTTTTTGATTATTTTTCATAAGGGAGGAAATCTGTCAAAAGCAGAATCCGTCTTAAGTATAATCTGTCAAAACGAGAATCTGTCATAAGTAGAATCCGTCATGTGTAGAATCTGTCATAAGTAGAATCTGTCGTATGTAGAATCTGTCCATACAAAACCATGGTGTCAAAAGCAGAATCTGTCAAATGTAGACTAAACGACAGAGACGAACATTACACCCAGACCGGAAACAAACATCGATATTCATCATATCAATATTCGCCCCGCCCGGGAATCGAACCCAGATGCACACGCTTACTCAGTCTACATCACTGCCAACTGAGCCACGGAGCAGTCATATGTATTCCTACAACCTCCATTTAAAAATGTTAATCGAAAACTGTTTAACCTTTATTCTGGATAGCAAGAGTTTCACAAACAATGCATTCTTTCATCTCACAATAGCTACACTTTAAAAACAATAACGTATAGTAGAGCATCCCTGCCACGCCATCACATCACACGCTGCACTTTCCATCAGAGAGAGTACCGGCGCGGCGCGGCGGCTCGCTGGCGGCGGCGGCGGCGCGCTGACCGACTCCGGCTGCACTCTACTATTAAATGTCACGCTTTCCTAACTTTTGCTTTTTCCAGGGGGAGCTTTACGAGGGTTATTTTAAAATCTTACTTATCCCGGTCGGTTTCTCAGTAGAGATTCTACAAAATTGGTTAAAAAAACTGAGTTTTTTGCATTTTTCTCAAAATTTACGTATTTCTTTTTAGTTTTTAATATTTGGTGTACTACCAAAAGAACAACAAGAAAAATTTCGTGCAAACATTTCATTTAGATTTATTTAGCCGTTTAAGAGATTAGTGCCTTTGGCAGACAGACGGACGGACGGACGAACGGAATCGGAACCTTAAAAACTACCTAAGTAACTTTAAGTGATTCGGCGAATTCGTACCACAGTATGATTGTTGAGTGTAACATGTGTTTAAAAATACTTATATAATTTAGGTAAGTATATCATATAAAGTGTGGTCAAACCTAGGGTTTCCTACCCGGGATCACGGGAGCGGGAATTCCCGGGAAATCGGCCGATCATCTTCCCGGAAAAAAAATCCCTACCCCCGGGAAAATAACCATAGCAAAATTCGAAATAAATTCTTACGAATCAATTTTCATATAGCGTAACCAGACCAGACCTTTGATAAACCCTGTTATTTTTACAAAAAAAAATCACTTAGATTACTTAAAATCAAACTTTTATTGCAATTTTAAGTGAAAAAATGATACACTCAACAGCAAAAAATGTGGCCCGGTCAACCTATAGGAAAGGAGGTCCCAGGTGTTTATTATGGGAACGTGTTTATACAGGAACGTGACAAATATTTTCATATCCCGATGAGTTACTTACTAAGCATTCATTAATCTTCTTGTAAGAATTTATATAGTTTAGCATTTTCAGGGTTCAATGACACCAGAGGACGAGCTGCACAGCTCGGAGGACGAGGCGGTGGCGTCGGACCTGGACATGCACGCGCTCATCCTGGGCGGGCTGCACCAGGACCACGAGTGCCCCGTCAAGACTGCTGACGAAGTTTGTATTAACACAGACAACAAATATTTTAGACCTGTCTTAATAGCCAATTGTGTATGACGAATAGTGCGTTAAGAGCAGAGCGGTCTAACCTAGTTCTGTCAAGTTCAATTTAGACCAGTTTAACTCTTTGTGTGGTAGAATATTCTGAAATTAATAAATGCTATTGTCCTGAAATAAATACTTTTAAAAAATGGCAATAAACATTGCCTTTCCCCACGCCGATAAATAATTTCACAAATAAATAATTTGGTACATATACGTGAAATATATTAAATTACACTCAGTCATGATATTTGATATTTTGCTGTGTTCCCATCATCACTGTAGCGCCACAGTATTATAAATGTAGCGCTCTATGGTACCTTATAAGTATAGTTAGGTAGGTAGGGTTACTAGTTTGAATAGGTACCTAGGTAATTAACAAAAAATATCGGCCGTACGCAGGTAATTCAAGAGATCGACGACATGATGCAGGAGACGCCCTCGTCCGACGGAGACTTGCTGGAGTACAACGAGGCGCTGGAGAAGGGCAAGGAGGTGCTCAACTCGCCGCTCTATGAACACAGTAAGTACATCCTTACTACTTTTATTTTTTTCTAGGTGCTAATTTATTTATATTATCAGTTTAGTGCTTTGGCGAATGCTTAGGTATACATATAAATAAGTAAGTATCTACATATTGTTTTAGATTAGTTTTGTTTGAATTATAAACTGCGAGTTGTTGTCATATAAAATTACAATTGTTGCATTGCTATGCGATTGTTGATTGTTTTCTTTATCGGTATGCCATTTTAATTGAACGCTTTTTAGGGCGTATTGCTACAGCGAATTGTTTACATTAAAACAACGCGTAAAATCTGAACTAAGTACTAAATGCATAAGTTTGAAAATGGTTGTGTTTTGGTTTTGTTCTACTTCTAGGTGAGGTGATTACCTAAAAATTGTAATTCGGATTTTGATAAAATTAACGGTTTTTTTAGAGGTAGTAATAAGACACAGTTTAACAAAGCCTACCAATATCCATTCTTATATAATCTTCTACTATCAACTATATATATAAAAATTAATCGTGGTTCGTTAGTCTCGCTATAACTGGAGATCAGCCGGGCCGATTCGGTTGATTTTGGTTTCGAAAACTTCGTAGTAAGTAGTCCAGGGAAGGTTTAAAATGAGAAAATATATTAGAGAATAATTCAGAGGAAGTTAGTGAAAATTACAAATTCTTTTTCATTTGTAATTGTAAGGAGCGATACGAAGTTCGCCGGGACAGCTAGTATATTATATTATTAATCCGAAGTTACTCTGTTTGTCGATCTGTCTTGCTTTCTCGCCAAAACTACTGAACCATTTGATAAAAGTTGGTACTCAGATGGTCTAGAACCTACAAAAAGGTCATAGGCTGCTCTGCATCCCAAAAACGGGAACGGATATATGGGATTTTGCTGTTTCATTCAACGGTAATTGCGCTAGCGAAGTCGCTTAGTTAGCGTAGCGCACACTATGCGAAATTTTATGACGATGTAAGAAACAAAAATTCGAACATGCTATTATTCTGATTTCTATTGTCTAATCAGCTTGAACAATATGATGTCATTTCTGCAACTTAATCAATCCGTTGTTGGCTCGTTTACAATACAGATAGCATTTTGTTTGTTTGAATAGCACAAAACATCTCTTCTACGTACAATTTTAATATAGGTAGTTAAGTACTTAGTTTTGTTATTGTAACAAAATTGCTTTGTCAGAAAATTTCAGCAACTATACTAACTAAATAAAATATTAACTTTAGGCACAGTGTTACAATCATAGATTATTGTAATACTATGCTATTAGTACTTACCTATGGCTAACTCTCGTTATCGATGGTCTCCAACAGAACTGCGTCAACTGTCCCTGTCGCAACTGAACGACATCTACATGGAGCTGGAGCTGCTGATCCGCGAGTTCTCGGAGACGCTGATCGCGGAGCTGGCGCTGCGGGACGAGCTGGAGTACGAGAAGGAGCTGAAGAACACCTTCATATCGCTGCTGCTGGCCGTGCAGAACAAGCGCCGGCAGTACCACCTCGAGAAGAAGAAGCGGCCCGCCAGCGGCGCCCAGCGCTCGCCCAACACGAACGCCTCTACTGACTCTAAGGTAAGCTTCTCTTGACCTTTGTCGTCTCTGGATATCATTGCAATCCTCAGATGGGAAGAGGAGATAGATTAATTGAAGTGACAGTCATCATGAAAAGGAAGACGATAAATCATGCTTTGCTGACTTTCTTCGAAAATAACTATGATATTTAATGTATTTTGCTGTAAACACCATGATAATAATGAAGTTACTTTTGTAGGTCAATTGATTTTCTACGTTAACCACATTTGTATTATGATTTTAACATACCCTATTTATTTAACTGCATATCCTAGAAGTATGGCTAATAATTGGTTTCCCTTAAATTAACAACATTACAGTATGCTCGCTAGAATATTAAATGTTTTATTAATATGATATTTGTTTCAGTATTTGACAACGGTTATACCATTTAATCTTGAGAATGGACAGCCAGACAACCAGACATTGCAGGTTTTAATAAAAAGTAAGAATTTTATGTTGTTAGTATTTGTAAGTTATTTTTAGTTATGTAAAATGTTATTCTGTGTATGGGCTAGAATATAAAAATCTATTCTTGTATACCTATTCAGTAGAAATAACAATGCAACTGCTGTTTAGGTATTATGGTTAACTTGCTACTTACTATGCCTCTAATAGCTGTTTATATTGATTTAAACAAAAGTTACTGTACCTTTTGAACGCACCTAGGTTTGTTATCATTAGGTATACTTAAGCAATTGTATAGTTTTAAGGATTTTGTTTTATTTAAGTACTCATGAACTTTTGGTTTGTTTCAGTTCTGAAAGCAATCAACGAGGACAGCCCCACCGTGCCGACGCTGCTCACAGACTACATCCTCAAGGTGCTCTGTCCAACATAGGCTCGGAGCTCTACCAAATCTTCTTCTAGCTAATTCTCGAATCTAACCAAATACCAAGCTAAGCACTACGATAAAGACAATCGTACTTGTCTTGTTAATGTTCCAATACCAATTACTAACTTATTTCATTAATATCAGCATAAGCATCGAACTTTATTTAATAACCAAGTATCAAAATTATAAGTTTTGTAGCACCTTTCATTCAATTTTATTGAGATACTTAGATAAAAACAGTATCGTTAATAGCTTTGACTCAGATTAAAGAGCTTTGATTAAAATTCAAACATAGGAAGTAATTAAGCAGTTCTTAAATATGTGCGTGGGGAACACTAAAAATTCGTAATCCAATATTCTACGTGAAACTCATTTTTTTTTATCAAGAACTGTAATTTAGATAGCCAAAAATAATAAACTATAAGTGGGTTTCTCGATGAAGTCTTGGTGGGAAGGTGCGCCATATTTCGTTAGATCATTTCATGATATACTTAGATAAAACCCACAAAGCCAGGCGTGGCGATTTTGTATACCAAAACGCTTTGTCCTAGTGGCGATCAGTGTGGGAGGCCTATGTCCAACAGTGGACGACCTTCGGCTGAGATGAGAATGAATGATAATTTGATAAAACCGGACGTTAGACTTTCCGAGAATTGTAAATGTAATTTATCAAAACTGACAAAGGTGCTCAAAACAAAATAACTTGCAACAGGAATTTCTTTACACCGTAATGCCTTTGAAATAAGTAAGTCATTTTGCTATTCTTATACGAAGACGCGTTTTATGTGTAACGGTGTCACCGCGGACGCTGCGCTGTGCTGTTGCTTACCTACAATTAAAAGTATTTCTCATCATCTAGTTGCAACCTTGCGAAGAATTAATTACCTATTAAATAAATTATTATTATTTTAAATATTCTTCGCCATTTACGTATACTTACTGGTAATTACATTAAGTTACATATTAAGTTATTTTCGAACATCTCTGATTTTCTTTCTCATGAATTTATCTAAGTATTTAAATAATTCCATAATTTTATTTAATTTGCATAAATGAACTGTGATATCGGATGGTAGTTGATTTAATTAATGCTTCCTTTTAGATTAAAATGTAACAGTCAGCGGCCGTTGTTTTTCAGCCTAAATATCTTCAGATCATAAAAGCTGTTTACCGATCTACTGAACATATTTTTACCGTATTAAATTCAGTAAGTATACACTAAAAATCAGACTCGTTAAATGTACCTACAGAAAGACGTCTCTATGACAATACAATTTTGTGTAGCTGAGATATCTGACGCTGACTATTTTATTAAATTAGTAATACCTATTTTATAAATTTTCAGTCATCTCATACTTTGTTATATTTTCATCATTTTTGTACAGAGTGTAAAATAAAACAAAACGCCTGTGTCAATGTCGCAGGCAATTTGTATGATTCTGCCTTTTACAAAATGCGTCGTTTGTTTGTAAAAGTTTGCGGGTAAATATGTAAAATGCCGAAAGCAAATTGATAACTCGTTACCGTAATAAGATTTGCTATTGATCTGTAGTGTAGGGTGACTAAAATTTAAATAGCGGTTGGATAAATCAGTAATTCTTAAATTAATATTAATTTATAAAAACAGAAAAGTATCTTCTAGTAAAGTTTTTCTTATTCGCAAGTTAAACTTGAATAAAAACCTCGATTGCCTTAGGTCCGCTTTAAGTAAGCAATTTACAATAATAAATTTATTTTAAGAAACTGGAATTATCCCCTATGAATATCTAACAGCATGTAGTAAAATTCTTCAATTTATTTTTTCACAAACTTTTGTTTCAAAGGGATAATTTTTGGGAATAGGTATTATAGTACACCCGGCCAATAATAATAACGGCATACTTTTGTATCAGTAATATTGCATCTACAAAGCATCAGAATCGATGGTCACCTTAGCATTTTTACGTGCCGTATTACCTCAAAACTTTATTATTTGTCCACGGCTTTTATGCTGTTCCTGTTTAAGACTAATAAAATTAATTTTATTTACAGTAATAAATGTCTCTGTAAAATAACTTTTTTACAGCCAGAATTTGTAGAATTTGCCGACGCAAATACACTACATGACGCCAATTTTCTTTGTGTTAATAAGCAGCGCCGCCCATGGTGAGAACAGAACTTAATGCTTCAATTTGCCACGGCATATTGTTAACGGCGATTGATATTATTAATAAATGTTTCGTCATATTATAAAGTGACAAAGCAATTTACAATTTGCCTTCGGCATTTCACAAAGCCGCAAGCGTTTGTAAACAGACGCATTATGTAAAATGCAGAATCATTCAATATGCCTGCGACATCAATATTACTTTGAAATATATTAACCATCCTGTTTAATTTTGAAAGCACAATTTGTGCTTTAGACTTTAGGCTAGAATTTTAATATTGTAATGTTCGTATTATGTTATTATTTTTAAATATAAGCCATATTGTCCAGCGAAATTAGTGTTTTATGTGTTATAAAAAAAAAGTAACTAATAAATAAACAAAAAAAAATCTCAATTTATATGGAATCTTGTATACTGTTAGCGATTTAACTTTATTTGTTTGCTATGCCAGCCCTAGCCGCGACGCATGCCTGCCGAGTGTCTGTGTGTCTCTAAGAATTAAAATTTCACAAAATTACTTACAGTTATTGTTTTTAGGTAATTCATCGAATTTATTTAAAGTCATTGTTAAAATAATGATCTATTTAAATTAAGACGTAATAATCTGATTATATTAATTTACATATTATACGTAATTGAAGAGCAATTGTCTCATATACCTTCGTAAACGAATAGCCTTCATACTAGGTAATACTTCACCTATGATATTGCGTACTTATAACTAGTTCCAGAACATAATATACAATATATAATTGCAATAATACAATAAATTATTACGATAACGGTGTATCTCTCCTCTCAGTACTCATAGCTTTGTATATTGAATAAATATTTAAGTTATCTAGTCTCAAATCTCGTAGTCATTAGGTATAATATATAAATCTTTGTTGATTGAAGTGTTGGCGAGCCCGGCGCGCCGCTCGGCCCGCGCCTGGCAAGCAGGCGGGGCAGGGGGGTGGGGGTGGGGGAGGCGCGGCGGGCTCCCTGCCTTGACAGACTTGTGGTCGTCATGTGAGTTGTCTTTGTCTGTCGACACTAATGTTAAGATGTTATAAGCACATTTAGTTGGCGATAAAAATAATCTTTTGTCGCACATCTAAGACTTAATAATAAGTACACCAAATATTTGTTGTGAAACTAAATGTTCTCTTATTTAAATGTTTGAAATTCATAAGCAAGCTTAAAATAGTCTATTACTGTGTAGATTTAACAAATTGCACGTGCCGTAAACAGATGTATGTGAAAATCTTAATAGATTATGAAAACACCATGTGACGATGCCAGTGCGTGGTTTAATGAATGTTAAATAAAGGAGCTTCTTAAAATAATTGTTTTTTCGTTTCTGCTATATCAGCTTTGAAGGTGTTTTAAATCAAATAATTCTCTTAATCCGAGGTAAAGGTCTGAAATTTTAATATAACCTTTTGAGGATATAACAAATTTATCATAATTGAGAAACACAATTGGAATCAAAAATAGTCATATATATTCAATATTTATAACTTTTTCTATAACTTTTAACCGCCTCCGTAGCGCAGTGTGCGAGCCTCTGATTAGGGCACGGGAGGTCGTGGGTTCGCACGGGAGGTGGTAGGTTCGATCCCCGCGAAAAACACCACAATATTGATTTCTCACAAAAATCACAATGTGGTTGTTTTCGGTTGGATAGGACATTGCGGGCTTGAATTACCTGATTGTCCGAAAAGTAAGATGATTCCGTGCTTCGGAAGGCACGTTAAGCCGTTGGTCCCGGCCGCAGTAGTGGTCGTTATAATAGCGGCGACCAGCTGGTCCCGCCTCACGTTGGTAATAAAACATAAAACTCGGCTAAACGTGGGTCCGACTCTTGAGCTGGTGCCTCTGCATAACCCTTCGGAGAATAAAAGGCGTGAGATTATGTTAATGTTTTATATCTTTTCCAATAAAATATAGAAGCCGATGCGGGCGACTGACATATGACTGTCCCTTTCCCTCAGTATGCTATATCGAACTCTATCTCTGTTCATTTGGTCGTTTGATTTGTTTCTCGTATATCCTCTTAATAGGATCTCAAAGAGTCGATATAGACAGATGAGATCACAGCAGCGTGAGGCCGGTGGTGTCGCTGATCCAGGCGGAGTGGCGCTGCACGCGCGAGAACACGGAAGGCCGGTCCGGGTTGCAGCCGCCCTCGCCCGCGAACGACGCCACGCCCACCTGCAACCAAACAAACAAACACTATTTATAAGGCTAATATATGTATAATTTATAGTTAAAATACCTAGATTATATTTAGAAGGAGATACCTACCCTACTTTTCTTGTTTGTTAGTATTTGGTTCATTTCATTGTTATTTTATTCTCATAAACTTAACTTTACTATGTAAAAATAAAAAAATATATCGTAGAATTTTGGTAATGCATATAGTAACAAAACAGTAAAGACAATAAGGTAAAGTATTTAACTGATGTCTTAAGAAAAGTAATTTATTTTACCAGGATATCTTCTTCTGTCAGATTATTCCACACGGTCATTGGTCCTCCATTGTCACCCTGCAATTAGAATGCTAGTTTAAATTCTGTTGTATTTACCGAAAACCAGAGATCCTCGCACAGATGTGATTATTTATTAGGCTCTCTATTTAAATATATACCCGGCATGTAGTGGCGGAGGCGTGGTAGCCGCATATGACGCCGTCAGGCAGCTGGTTCAGGTAGCTGGTGTTGCACAGAGTGTCCGTCATCACGGTCATCGTCTTCTCGCGGAGCGTCGGAGACAAGAACGTTACTCCTGGAAGTAAAGAAGATCACATGATGAATCAGGATATAAGGTCTCTATTCAACCACTCCAACACCGATTGTTGTCTCGATAGTATGTATGTAAGTACATTGTACCCCTTCGTAAGGTAACGCACCTTCAGCAGGAATGCCCCAGCCGGAAACAATAGCGCCCATTCCAGCAAAGTTGAAGTTAGTCATGTTGAGGTATGGCAGCCGGACTACATTTATTGTGTCTGAAAAATAAATTAAAATGAAAATTTACACAGTATCAGAAAATAAAGCCCAAATATTTATATTGAACCTGCTCTTGAATAATACAATGTTATAAGTCTGCCTAGTTACACTTCAAACTTGAGAAGGCACCTCGCTAAACTTTTAAACGCGTCTGACGTTATTTCGCACGCTTAGTACAAAACAGTGTCAACTCAAAAAACCAATTTTTTCAGAAATCACGAAAATACTGATATTTTTTTTCTATCACAGCTAGAAGTTAACTAATATTTAAATAAAATGAAAAACAAACGAAAGCATCGAGTGCTTTATTGATTTCTTTTTAACTCAATGTAGTGAGGTATAATATTGAATTTTCGAATTGTTACTGTTTTTTACTATGACAATGAATATTTTTTTGTGTCAATTAAAGTTGAAGCTGTTTTGTACAAATATTTTTGAATTGTTACACTTTTAAATAAGGGGAAACTGGGTGAAGGCTCGAAAACAATTTGAGTTGGTAATAAAATCAATACTAAATTTTAATCAATACAACAGTATAAAATTAGGTCGCTTCCCACGTCTGTCTCTATGTATGCTTAAATCTTTAAAATAATGCAACGGATTTTAATGCGGTTTTTTTAACAGATATATTGATTCAAGAGGAAGGTTTATAAGTATAATAAGTGCACAAGATAGTCATTGTAGGTGGTACAAAGTTCGCCGGGTCGACTAGTTTAGTACTAATAAAAACTTTTTTTAAGTAAAATTACGGTAGATTACTTGAGAAATTGGCACTTAACTTCATGAAATCTCTCTAAATCGACGAAAATTTACCAAAGAATTTTTTTTTGTCACACATTTTTAAAATGCTTATGAAAATTTACCCTGTTATTCATAAAAAGTTAGAACTTTTAAGTTATTTGACGCATGTCAGTTTAGGCTGGATGTCACTTATTTACTATATACAAAAACCAGAGAAGTAGAGTAGACCTCCAGTAAAGCTACCTAAAACATACTGTGTAAACATCTTTATGAATAGCACGGTTAGTCTTTATTATAAGAACAGCTAATTGTGATGAAAAAATATAAGTTTTTCCGATCTGACAATGCGGTGATCGTGATAGTGCCAAGTTTTATTCTAAAATTTGACTTATTTACTGCATTGTCTACGTTTTGATTCGTATTTCAATACTTAATTAATGGTAGGAGGTTTTATTTATCTTGTTCCCCAATCATGTTTTTCTAATATTGTCGACAAATACCCGACATTAATCTGGAATACAAGATAAAATATTCGACCAGGTTTCTATACCAACAAAACAGTGTCCACTCGAAAACAGTAAATAAAACATACAGTAAGCATTTTGCGGCTACGTTTACATCCAATACGGCTTCAACCTAAAAAACCCCACATTTATAGCTTATTCATTAGTTTAAAGCTTAAATTAAACTGAAATAAATGAGAAAAACAAATGATCCAACAAAAGAGAGACAACTCAAAATTTAAAAAGTTTTTGTCTAAAACAGATTCAACACAAAACATTCTAAAAAAAAATCTTATCTGAACGTCGAAAACTGTTTCAATTTGAAAAGTGTCATTTATTTGAGCAATGCTAACCATCAAAACGGATCCAACTCGAAATGTCACTTTTATTTTATGAACGATCATTAACGAAAATAGTATCAACTCAAAATAACACTTTTTAACCCCCGAACGAAAATTCCGAGAGGGGCGTTATAATTTTAACGTGTGTATCTGTCTGTCTGTGTATCTGTCTGTGGCATCGTAGAGCCCAAACGGCTGAACCGATTTTCGTTTAGTTTTTTTTGTATCATAGATAATTTCAGGCCGACTGTTCTTAGCCATGTCTGATGAAGATCTGATAAGCCGTTTGAAGATGATCAGCTCTTGAATAATGGATGAGAGGATCTAACAAGCTTCCTTATGTCCGATCGAGTTGAAATTTAGTAGGTACCATGTTACATCTATGATATTGTAAGTATATGTTAAGGTAACCATGACCTGATCTGCCGTTTGAAGATAATCAGCTCTTGAATAATGGATGAGATGATCTAACCACCTTCCATTTGTCCTATCGATTTAAAATTTGATACGGTATTACTCAAATGATAATAAAAGTATATAGTAAGGTAACCATGACAAGATCTGCCGTTTGAAGATAATCAGCTCTCAAATAGTGGATGAGGGGATCTAACTACCTTCCACATGTCCTATCGATTTGAAATTTGGTACAGTGTTACTTCAATTATATTGAAAGTATATGGGAACGTAACCATGACCTGATCTGCCGTTTGAAGATGATCAGCTCTTAAATAGATGATGACGGGATCTAACTACCTTCCACATGTCCTATCGATTTGAAATTAGGTTCCGTGTTACTTCAACGATATTAAAAGTATTAAGGTAAGGCAACCATGATATTTTTAAGATGATTAGCTCTAGTTCTAGTTAAGTTGATGAGGGGTCTGACTGGGTCGGGGGTTTTTAAATTTTTAATTTGAGTTATTTGAAGTATTAATTGTACGTGCACAAGCTTGAAGTGTAGGTGTAAACTAAAAATAAGACCCTTTTGTTGGTGTGTAAATTAACGACAAATTTCAACAAAATAGTGTTTTAGCGCCATCTTTCGGAAACTATGGCAGATAAAAATAAACCTATTAAACTAAACGATGCGTAAAAAAGTTCTTAATCCGCTGGTATAAATAACTCGATTATTGATTATTTCGAGTTGAAACTGTTTTGTTCTAGGTGTGTTGTTAAAAATATTTTTCATATTGTGCACCTAATTAAATACTATTGATTATGGTAAGTCACCGGAGCACGCACCCGTCATCTGCATGACGTTGGCGAGGCGCAGCAGCGCCAGGTCGGCGGCGAAGGTGGCGGGCTCCCAGGCCGGGTGCACCACCAGCTCGTCCACGTTCACGATGCGCCGCCCGTTCTCGTACCGGTCGTACAGAGAGAACGCGCCCACGATTGCCTGCCAACGAATGCACGTGAGAAAACAAAACTAGTTTTTAGGGTTCAGATAATCAATTTAAACCTTGCTTGTCTATCTCTGATTTTAAATATAAGTACTTAGTTTTGCTGCACGTTCCTTAAAGTATTTCAAATAACTTTGGTACCTACATAATGTTCTGGGATATTTTGATTTTCATAGAATAAAACAATCTCAGTAGGCTTTACGTTGCTCCTAGGCATTACGCTCTGGCTTCTTGTTGTTTCTAAATATTTTTGTAAGGTATTAAGAGGACAAATAATGCTTCTGAACTTGTTATAATTGAAAGATGTGTAGGCAGACCTGCACATTGTCGACCAGCTGGCCCGCGTGGAAGCAGCAGTGCGCGGCCGTGAGCACCCACTGCGGGTGCACCAGCGACCCGCCGCAGAAGCCGAGCTCGCCTGTCGTGCCCACACGCTTGTACAACGCCACCTATCGAATAGAAGGAGGTAGGTAATAACTACAAGCCAAATGAGTACCTATATCGTGTAGCGAGATACCAATCCATATGTACGATAAGTTATTGTCACATCATATACCTACTTGAAATGGCCTCGACTCTCTTTCAGCGCGGTCGCCATCTGTCATTCTGGAGGCTCGGCGCGAGGGCTCAGCGCGGGCCGGCGGCAGCGCCTGCAGCGCCGCGCACGCCACCACCAGCAACACTTGCCTTCTCAACATGTTGGCAACTTGCCACTGACTAGTCAGGCGAGAGAAACGCGCACGACTGTGAAACTGCGGACTAGTTTGATTGACAGCACTATCTCCAACTTTAAACTCCCAAATCAATGATAGTGCCCGTGTCCGATAATATCCCGATAACCTTATCTTTCCTTTAGTCACATTCCAAGAAATTGTGATACCTAAGTTATCCCAATCCAAGTAGGATATGAATAAAAAACATTCATAATTGAAAACATCATTTATTATATTTTCTTCAAAAAAGTAAAATTTTTAAAATAAAATATAAACGTAGGTATCTACTACTTAGGCAATAGTGGGGAAAATGTGGCTGTACGTTATGTGACCATTTTACTAGTCTAGAACCATTATCCCTAAAGGAAAATGCCACATTTCCACCTTGCCTCTAAAATAATAAAAAATAGTAAATACTTACTTATCAGTGTTCGGTATTATTAAAGTAGGTGAAGTTAGGTGAATTTAGAATAATAATAATCACTTACAAAAGTAACATTTTGTGAAATATTGGCAGTAAAATAATCATTACAAAATAAGTCGTATGATAACATTTCAAAACACGAATTACGTCACATAGAAGAAGCACTTTATAGAGGCGACGAAGCTTACTTACAAGTCAGGGCGCGGACGCAGCCGGCTCCTGACCAATATAAATTATATCTAGAAAAAATACGTAGCTTACGATTACGTTGCCAAATGCAGCAAAGCTGTCGAGTTTGATTAATCTTACTTTCATTGCGTGGGGATCGTCTATTGTAAATGCGATAATATAGCGATGCCTTAATTTATTGACGAGTTCAAATATCAAACATGTAATTCAAATCCCATCAAGCAAGAATTGATTGGTCATTTTATGAAAAATGAGCTTAAAAGAATGTTTCTATTATTTTATGGAATATGTAATTTAAACATTATATTTGTTTTCTAGTTGAACTGAATGTACACACATCATTCTACCATCATAATATATCATTATAGAATAATTAAAATATATTTTTTTCAATCTGAATCATATAACTCTAAATCATCAAATTACAATTTAATAGCAATGTTTTTTTAGAATCATTTATATTCTTTTAATTAAGTTTTAAATTTTTTTAATTAATAGTTTCAGGTTACATACAACAAAGATACGCGAACCGGGGTGGGAGCTTTAGTTATATATTTTTATGTACGTTTACTTTATACTGGAAATAATTATGAATTGGTAATTTTACCAAAGTTTACATTTAAAGATCAGACGATCCTTGTTACTTAATTAAATTACGTACACAATATGAACGCGAAGGCAAATCAAACACTCAATTATGAACAGTCTTAAATAATGTTTGTACGCAACAAAATAACACTACATATGTAAATATATATGTACTATAATAATAAATAAATTGTTTGGTGACACTCGAGATTAGTTATTGCCGCTTATTGAGACGTGTTCATCATTAGCAAAGCTTACAAAAAGCAAGCGTCGTGAGAAACGTAGTCGGGCGCCCGTCGTGTCGCGTACTCGTACGAGGTACTACTTGCGTACGCTAGGAGGGCGCCGCGCCGAGCCGAGTGACGGAGCACGTCCCACTGCCGTCGGCGGTGCCTCGCGTCGCCGCCGCTTAGCTGCGGACAGAGACAGACTTAGTCAGGACCTGGCTTCTTACATAAGTGCATTAAAACATACCTGGCAGCCACCGAGAAACAATGCTTATCGGAAAAAAGGCATTAGGATAGCACGTTTCTTCCAAACTTGTCTAGATTTACTCTACAATCAGATAATTCAGAATAGTCGTAAATATTTTTAAGCTGACAAAGTTAGTTTCGTGCAACTTAAGACGTATTATTAAAACATTCTGTTTTGTTAGTTATTTTAGTTGCAAAAAAATGTTTACTGTGAATTTTTTGAGGAAAGTTAGTTGTTAGACCGAACCCATAAATTGAAGCATTGGTTACCTAAAACAAAAAGCAATCATTTATTGATTTAGTAAGTATGATCTAGTTCTGATTGTTAAATATTATTTCTACCTGATCAATAGAAACATTAGTATGAAATAACAAGTCTGCTAACCAATATTTAAAAACTGGTACATTACCGTGCAAAGGTTAATACAGATAATACATGTCAGAATTCACATCATTAATCTGTAAAATTAATTTCTATTTGAATCGGACCATATTGTTTGCAGACTTGTATGAGTAGATGGAGTAACAAAAGCACGACAACACTCGTAATAAAAAGGGTATCGCGGGTACAAACATGCGGCATGCATTGGTCGGTTGAGGTTGATGGTCGTCTAGGGGGAGTATAGGAAAGTGAGAAAGGAGACTGACTTCTTCTTGAGGGTGAAGAAGGAGCGGCGCTTGGGCTCGTCCTTGGAGGGCGCGTGCGCGGGCGCGGGCAGCGTGTGCGAGCGCGCGGCGGGCGCGGCCGAGCGCGCGCGCAGGGCCTCCAGCCACAGCCCCATCTCCTGCTCGTCGTGCGCCTGCAGCAGGAACTCCGCGCCCGAGGACAGCCTGACCACGCACCAAATACACATCACACATATACCAAGTACTACTTATACCAAGTTCTTCTTTATAATAATCTGATAATTTATCCCTATGATCTATTCCAATACATTAGTTATAATATTGAACAGTTTCATAGTAATCTGATAATTTCATAGTAATTACCGAGAAAGTGGAAATCCCTATTCCCGGACATTAATGCATAAATTTGAGTTTAAGAATAACAGTTATCTACGACTCTATTTTATTCTAATTTTAAAGTTAAAATGTCCCATTAACTTCGTGAATTGCTTCGCTTCGCTCACCTGAGACGGAAAACATGCTTCTTCTTGGTGTAGTTGGCGGCGACCTCGACCACGGCGCCGGTGAGCTCGAGCGGCGCCTCGCCGCGCCAGTGCTGCTCCGGAGTCGACTTGTACGACTTCTGGTCCTTGTAGAAGGACATGCGCCCTTCCTTTGCCACTACGTACAACTTGTCCCACGACCTGTTAATTCAACGGGATGAGAATCTCAGTGATACATATTTATAGACTCTTCTCTTCTTTACCTATGTCATGAGTAAACCAAAATTATGATTTACTGAGAGCTTGAACTACGAATATTGCGAAAAAGATATGGTTTTATATCCACCAACGATCATTCAAATCGTTTGTTGATTTAAAAACCTAAAAACAATTTTATTGTATTATTATTATCTAAAAGTCTCCTAACTATCTATCTAGGTTATTATTCTGGTTAGCAGATAGTTATATAGTAAGGGCGTACCTGTTAGAAGCTCTCTTGGCCGCGGACTCCCACTCGTGCTTGCGCACCAGCGTGCCCTCCACGCCCTCGTCCTCGCCGCCGGGACTTGCGCCCTCTGCACGCGGGAATTACTCTCATTATGTACTGTTTAGTTATCTAGCACGCGAGCACGCGCCGCCGTCGCGCAATGATTGGCGGGGACGAGCTGCGCCATGGCTTCAAGTCATTATTCATTACCAACTAAACATTACAATTGAAACATTTGACAATCTTAGAAGCCGTGTCACAGAACCTACGTTGGCATGCTGATTCCTAGTGTAAAAGAATTGTACACTTATTTGTAATCTAATCTAACTATTTTTTAATACAATTATAACGAGTAAAAGGTTTGATACTGTTCTCGCCATTGTCTTCAAACTTATCTATGGTACTGTAATTTTGTAAATCCGAAAAAAAAAAACAATGCGCATTCCACTAACACATATATTGGACAAAACATGATGCATGCAACACGGCGCAGCACACTCAAAGCTCTCCTCTCAGCAAACCAGACGATACGCGGCCGGCTTTTTATTTTGTTGCCTACTGTCTCCATTGCCTTTTACAAGAGATCCAATATACTTCGGAAATAGGAACTGGATCAGTAGCAATAGACCTGGGAAGAAAAGTCAGCCTTCTCTCATAGGAAATTAAAGCGCAGCGCGCCATTTATGTTTATCTTAACGATCAGAGGTCGTGTCGAAGAGCCGTCGTCGTGCGGGGGCCTACCTTCGTCGTCGCTGTGGTGCGTGCCGGCGATCAGTTTTTTCGCAGTGCGCCAGCGGAAGCTTCTGAAGGGCGACTTGCTGCGCGAGCGCGTCTTCACCTTACCGGAGCTCGGCGGGCTCGAGGGGCCCTCGCCGGCAGCTGCGGGTGGCGAGGTGTGCGGGGTGTGCGAGGTGTGCGAGGAGGCGGACGGAGCAGAGAGTGGGCGGGACACGGGGCAAAACAAAAACAAAATAATTCAAAGCAACATAAAAAACTCCTTAGCTCCAAAAACAAAGCATCCATGCTAAATATAAAATTTAAAATAATTTTAATCGGTAAAAATATTGGACAAAAACACAGACGTTAAAAACAGATTCATGCATTCTATATCTATGGAGAGAATCAAGAGCCATGCATAAACTACGGTTCTAGTCACCCACTTAACCAGCACTAACAGTGCTGTTTCTTTATTATTTTAATTATTACACGTAGAAGAAACAAAAGGTAGGTTTAATCACATTGCTTCAGCTCTATATTTTTTATTGCATAATAGTAAAACAATTTAGATGCTACTCAGTATGAATGTTTTAAACTTTAGCACCTTGGATGGATGCCACATTTACCATCTTCTTCTTTGGTAGCTGTACACAAATTATTTTGTGTGTAAGAAGTGTCTAGAGATGTAGGTAACATGCGGAAGCAGCACTTGGATACTCACTGGAGAGGCGTGCGGGTTTCTTGGGCGGGGATGCGGGACGCGCGGCGGGCCCGGCGGCGGCGCGCGCGTCGCGGCTGGTGCCGGCCCCTGCATGCGCAACTAGTGCCCGTTACTACGTGCCCGGCGTGCCGTGCGTGCCGTGCGACATGCGCCGAACACCATGCCAGACAGGTGCTTTCTTATCGGTTTACTTATTTACTTCAACTTGACTAGGATTGGTGGATTGTTGTTTTTTTTTTCAAATAGTTACAGTGTTTTATGATATAGTCAAACTTCTTTTATTTTGTTTTCTAATAATTATTATAATATCTCAGATAAAAACAGTTCCAAAAATAAGAAAGCACACGTCTTTAATTATAAGTTCTAATTCTATTCTAAACAGCATGCGTCTCACTATATTAAAAATAACAGTATCTAATGACTTTTAAATATATTGCCGTTACACAACTTATTTCTAAACAAACATGCATTGATATATCAAACAAAAGCTAGGCCATGCAACAGTACAACAAGCAAGGTATTTAAGCTAGGTAGTTTATTTTAAAGTGTACCTACCTTGCAGCGCGCAGCAACTAGCGGTACAGGAGAGAGCACAAACGACACGCGAGCCACAGCGACAGTTGTAGCATATATTTAGTTATTAAATTTATAAAGCTATGTGAAGATTACAGACAGACGAAGACAATGAGGACAGTATCGAACCAACACCAGGAATAGCAGTACTCAATTTTACTAAAGAAGTATATATCTCAAACTAAATAAGTATTTAATCTATCTATAAGTTAGTAAAAGAAATCTGTAGGCTTACTGAAGAAAGTCTAGCTAGGCTGATAGACGTGTGTTGTTACCAGCGCAAATGTCAAAATAAATGATAAAGAGGTTTAAATCTAAAACTTGGCTATACATACAACCCATCATTAGCTAAACATTAATAAAAAAAACATTGTGTAATGAAGATGTAGTGCGGTGCGAGACATATAATATGTGTTTATGAGTTAAGATGATCACTGCCCTCTAAATAAATTTAATCATTGTACCCAAAAATGTAAATCTTTGTCACAGCTAAATACTGGCCTATTGGTTACTAGACTTGAATGATATCAAACAACTACTCTAGGTCTCGTATCACAGTCATGATTTGATGAATGCTTATACTATAATGTACTAATTAGTGCTATAATAATGTACAATAAGAGCACTCACGCACGTCGCGCCGCCTCTAACGTGCCTAAGCCTAACACATAAAGATAAGTGATAAAAACAAGCAGTGATAGACAACTTAATAAAAAGGTATCTCCTTAAAAATGCTACAAAAATAATTTTCTTTGAAGTATATTCATGACGCAAACAAATGTCTCGTAAGCAAATAAATGTAAATAAGTGATACTTAATCCGTGGACACTGGACACATCTAGGTTTAACTCAATAAATAATATGTCTACTGTCATAATAGTCTAAAAGCTAAATATTTTGATTACGTCACAATACAGAAAGCTAGGAGACAAACGAAGTTGTGAGACTGCCTATATACAGTGTGGGGGGCGGGGGCGGCGGCGGCGGCGGCGGCGGCGGCGGCCTACACAAGCTCGCACCTTTACCTGGCTGGGAGTGCGGTCGCTCTTGTGCCTTCTCAGCCGCTTTAGTGGATGTTCTCCTTACGACTACGCGTGAGTGCATGTGTGGACAACACATCAGTCAATTATACCCCAGAATTTGCTCAAATGCGCACAACTGTGCCAGCAGACCATGAAAAGCTTACGTTAAAGCTTCGTTAAATTTGTTTGAGCGGCCACCTTAAATATGCCAAGTAAAGCCTCAAAATCATCTTATCACTAAATGAAGTATCAGACAGATTATTAACTTGATAAATTTATTTTAATAACGCATTATTTTTAGTTGACACAGTTTGTTTATAAAATAAGCAAGCATGGTCCAAGGTGGGCGCCCATTTCTGAACCCTGCACCAATGAACCCCTAAGACAAAACAGCTGATCTTGACCGCCCCAATAAGCTTTATAAAAATCTAAAGACCGAGTTTACACGTGAAGCTGCGATGCAATCTCAAAATACACTTGCGCTCTGTCACACTGCAGACAATAAGTTTTGTTATTAAAGGAAATACGGAAGAATAATATTCTGCTAAAGCCATTCGCCATCCCCTCGGGCGGCGCGGAGCTGCACCGGCCTCGTCCAGTGCGCAGAGCCAACGCATGCGTGCTGCCGTCCTACTCGTCAACTTTTACATTTTCTGTGTTTTTGTTAATTTTGATAGAATGACAATAAAGCCAGGTCAAATTGTTAGTAAATTTCCGAAAGCTGTTTCCGAACTTAGCTAGCATTTTTATCTAACAAATATTTCTGTAGGTATTGTTTTGCAAAATCATGTATGAATGATATAAAATACAATACATATTAATAATTTTAGACTGTATTCTATAATGTATATACGGGAGTCTTCTCAATATGTTCAAAATTGATGTCGTCTGCTGGCTGTTGGGATAAAAAACTACCCGTTTCAAATTAATGGTATCCTAATGATCGACGTAAAAATCTTGAAGCTAATGTTTGTCACGAATAATCAGTTATGAGTTTAGCTATCATAGCACCGCCCCCCCAACAGACGGCACCAATCAAATAAATCCCTGAACAAAACAATCACGTATTATGGATCAATCACGTAGCTGTGAGTCAGGGTAGGTTACCTTGCTGGTCGGGCGAGGCGGCGCGGTCGACGGCGTCGTGCGCGGCGGCGGCGGCGGCCTCGGCGGCCTCGCGCTCGCGCCGCTCCCGCTCCGCCGCCTCCGCCGCCTCCTGGCGACGCTTCATCTCCTTCACTTCGAACTGTGGGACACAGAAACACTCTCCACAATCACGCTAATATATAAAAACTTAAAATTTTTGAGAATGTGTTATTGGCCGATTGCTAATTTTAAATTAATCGGATCATACCTAGGATCTCATACAATTTAAAGGTAATCTTTGTTTATTTTGCGCTTAAAGAAGGGTATGCAAGCCGCTGTTAGTCAAGAAGTAACACATTTCACTGTAAAAAGAATAAAACGGATGATTGGGCATAAAGGTAAGTTAAGAATTTATTTTGTGAAGGCGGGGAAACTCCTAAAGAGTACCCTTATTAGACCCTGAATTATCATCTATGATACCTAACATAATTTGACTACAAATAAGAGGCTAACATACCGTAGTGAGTCGATGCAGGGCGCTGAAGCGGTCGTCCTGGGCGGCGACGGACTTCTCGAAGGCCTCGTGCTTCTTGATGAGGCTCTCGACCTCGTCGATGGTGTGGCCCAGCTCCTGCGACTTGAGGTAGGGCTCCTGCGCGATCAGCCACGCCTCCGCCACGGCCGCGTCGCGCGCGAACTGGTACACCTCCAGGACTGTCGGGGTTGGGTTACACTATATTACAACTCTGTGTTCTGACGCATGGTCTTTTTTTAGCCACCTTACCTAACTCATATCCCAAAGATATATTGGTCGAAATCTCGAAAAACCGCCTCGGCTGATTTTTCAGACTTCATAACTTGTTTGTCCGCGATGATCTAAATTGCCTAAACCGATTTCGGTTTAGGCAATTTAGATCTTGCGAGTTTGCGGTTTTCAGAATAGTATTTGTTTCATTTAGGAGGTTTTGGTAGCTATTTTAACCGACTTGGAAAAAGGGAAGTTCTTAGTTTATGTATGTCCCAGTTAATTTAAGGCTAGTTTTCTTTAATTTTTTATTGATTTTTTTGCCTTGTCAGATATTATTGAGCTGTCAATAATAGCATGAGCAGTAAAATAATGTGAATTCATACTGAGCTGCAGGTTCTCCCAGCGCTCCTCCCAGCGGCGCAGCAAGGCGTTCCGCTGGTTGGTGAGCTGCAGCAGCTTGTCCTTGATGTCGGCGGTGGCGTAGTGCTGCCGCGCCAGCAGCTCCTTGCCCAGCAGGATGCAGGACGAGAAGTTGTCCTCGCGCGTGTCGATCTCCGCCTTCAGGGACTGGTGGTTGTTCATCAGCAGCTCCACGCCGCTCACATCCCTGTTTAATTTGAAAGGCGATGTTTTATTTTAAAAACACTATTTTGTCGAATCAATCCCACTAAGGACGGTGTGCACCATCAATAACGGTTAAATAGTCGACTACTACTTACTACTAATATATTATGTATAGGTACCAAACCGTTACATTTTAACGGGTTGTTAACAGCCAATTATTGTTAGTGCACACTAGCCTAATAGAAGTAGTTGAAGATATGAAACCTGGGCTTCTCGCCGGTGTTCATCTGGCGCACCACGTCGTCCATCCACAGCGTGAGCGTGCGCACTTGGTTGAGGAAGCGGTACAGGTGGTCGGCGTCCTCGAGCTTGGCCCTGCGCGCCGAGCAGGCGGCCTGCAGCTGCGCCCAGGCCTCGCGCACCTCGCCCTCGCGCCGCGTGATCTCCGCCGCCTTGTCGCCCGCGTACGACGCGCCCAGTCGCCGGCATTCCGCGCTGATCGCTTCCACCTGCGACAATACGTCAAGTCATCCAATTAGGAACGTTTACATACCTTCATACAGCGTGGCACAAAAGTCTAGAAAATAATGGGGGGCCCACTTTGTATGTGGAATTGGTAATTTATGTTCACTTTCCACATAAAACACTATTTAAGCCTAAAGTTAGTCAAAATATTAAATCAGCAAATTCATGATCTGTTCCTTTTCAAGAAGTATTTTTTAAAGGGTTTCCAACTCAAAAAAAAGGTTTTGTTTTACGACATTCTTGCAAAGCTGTAAAATTTGTCACTAGTCTGAATCACGGGGTGTAAATATTTTATTGCTATCGTGGATGAAGCTATCGTACAGTGGCGGACACGGTCGGCGTAACACTTCCGGTTTTTCTGTATTGCAAAATAGCTCTTGTTCTTTTGTAATACAGTGTAGGGCTGACGAAACCATAGACAAATCTGTTACGGCCTCCTAGTCCGTGACTGTACAAAGTGAGTAGAGTAGAGGGTAGGTACCTGCTGGTGCAGCGTACTGAGGTCCTGCATGAAGTTGTGGTGCTTGCGCTGCAGCGCGCCCACGCTGAGCGCGTCGCGGCCCAGCTCCTCGCTGACGCCGCGCGCGCGCTCGCTCACGCGCTGCAGCGTGTCCTTGCAGTCGTGGAAGTACTTGTGCAGCTCGCGCGACGCCGCCAGCATCTGACACACACATATCGTCATCGTCGGTCATCGTCGGTCATCGTCCGGCTCTATCAAAACTCGCCGGCATTCGACGCGCCCGTCTAGTCAATCTATAGCTGCAGCTCAATCTACTACGCCTCAATATTAACCAGTCCAATACTAATACTAATAAAATTACACATGTCAGTCCATCGATCTGTCCAAAAAATGATAAGTCTGACGATAATATGACCATACTCGTTACTATTAATCAAACATAAATCAAACAACAGCAAATTCTATTGGGTCAATTATGAACCTCAGTCCTGGTCTCGATGAGCTCGAGCAGGTCCTGCCAGGTCTCCTTGAGCCCCTCCTTCCACTGCGCGATGGTGGCGTTGTCCGAGTGGCCCATGGCGATCATCTGGTCGGCGATGCGCTCGGCGGTCGCCACGCGCTCCGAGCCCACGGCCTGCGTCTCGCGGGCAAACTCCTTGAAGCGCTCCCACAGAAGCTGCGTACAAAAATAACAATCACGGTATATTATCAATATCTGAACCTTAACTAATGAACGTAGTTCAAATAAACCTTAGTGTTAATGCTTCTCAGTTTTCAGGCCCTCTACTGTCACCACGGTAATATTCACCAAAAATGTAAACTGGCTTTGGCGACTTCGATCAGAAGAGGTTTCATTACAAAAAACAAACCTAAAAACTGTTTGCGTATACAATGATTTTCAGTGATGCTTTAATTAATGCTTGTTATTTACGTTGACTGTTGTTTTACAGAACTAAACTAAAATAAGACCCTACGCCACAAGCCACAAGTAAGGTCATGCCGTGACGTTTTTTCTTCGCCGGCCCGATCTAGAGGACTAGCTCCGATGAATTACCGTAACATGGTCGTAGTCCTGTCCGAGCTCCTGCGAGCTGGCGACGAGCTCGCGCTCCGTGATCCACTGCTCCAGGTCGTCGACCTCGCGGCTCAGCTGGAACAGCCGCAGCGCCTCGTCCAGCTTGGCGCGCCGCTCGCCCGCCAGGTCCTTCAGACCAGCGTACAGCTTGTCCAGCTGGGACTGCTTCACTGATATTTGCTCGCTAGAACAATGTAATACGTTTAGGCAACACCTACAATATTTTTTTTATTTTAGCAAATAGCAAAATTAGCAAATATTTATATGAAAAATCAGCTAAGTAATAAGTCTCCAAATACCTGAGAGGGTGCTCCTCGCTGGTCAGCTGACGAACAGTTTCCCCGAGCTGCCTGATGGTCTGCGCATAGTCCTCCACGGCTTGCTCGAGGATCTCGTGTTTCTTCATCAGGTTCTGGGCGGAGATCTCGTCTTTGCCGCGGTCTTCCACCATCATGTACAGTTCCTGCTCGCTCATCCAGGCCTCAGCCTCGTTCGCGTCGAACAGGTACTGCTGGGCCTTTTCCCATTGGGCCAAATTGTTTTTGCGTTGCTCGATGGCGTCTGTTGATTTAAAAAAATATTATTATAATGAACAGTTATATAGTTATAGTTGGTTATATTAATATCTACGTGGGTACGCACTACGAACAGTTACAGGTCTCATTATAAATTAATCAATATATATAAAACTCTTCGGTTACTGACTGACTGACTGACTGACTGACTGACAGACAACGCAGAGCCGAAACTACTGGGCGTAGCGGGCTGAAATTTTGCTAGTTTGGTATAAAATTACCTTTCAGTTCTCGCCACTTCGAGGTAAGCTCATCAATGAGCTGTCTGAACTCCGAAGCATCCTCGTGATCTTCATCAATCAGCTTCTGACCGTTGGCGATGACTGTCAGGATCCTAGGCTCGTGGTTGTCAGTCTCCGTCTTCAAGGATTGGTTTTTCTTCTGAAGCATTTGTACGTTGAAGAGAGTGTTGCCGAACTCGGTGTTGTTAGCTTGAGGAAGCTTCTCGTGGATCCAAAGCTGCTCGTCCTCAATGTCGCGGCGGAACTGGAACGCTTCCTTCTTCTTGGCCAGCTGGCGTTGGCGGTCCATCAGAGGTGCCTTCAACTGCTCAAAGCGGTGCTCAACCGCCTTCTTCTTCTCCTTGATCTCGTCCATTTTCTCTGGGACAGTCTTCTGGAGGTACTCGGTCTGTGTTTCCAGCTCCGTAACCTGGCGCGCCTTGACCGCCATCTGGGTCTCGATCATCTGCTGCTTCTGCATCAGAATGTTGACCGAGGCCAGGTCGGTGCCGGTGTCGGTGTTCTCGATCTGCTTCTCGAGCTCGTTCATCCACGAGTCGATGTCGTCCACGGTCTGGTGGAGCAGCACCTCGCGGTTGGCGTCGAACAAGCGAGTGCCTTTGTCCTTTGTGGTTGTTTGGAGGTTTTCGAATTGGTCTTGAAGTTCTGACATCTTGGGAGATATGATCTCCTGGAATTCAGGCTTTTGCTTCATGAGCTCGGCGGCGGCATTCTGCACGGCTACCAGGCGGTCCTTGTTGGCAGCGATTTCCGCCTCGAAGGCTTGATGGCGCGTCCATTTCGAGTGGATGGTCTTGGCCGAGCGGTAGGTGTCATCTTGAGCGGTGACGTTCTTCTCCTGGACCCACTCGCTGAGCTCCTCACAGTCCTGCAGGAACTGGTGCAGCTGCAGTTGATCCTGGAGCTTCTCCATTTGCTGCACAGCCTTGTCTCTGTTGGAGTTGCGTCGGGTCTCAATGTTCTCGGCCTTGCGCTGGATCTTGTCGGCATCGAAGTGGTGCTCCTCGACCAAGCGGTTGGCGAACTGGACCACAGAGTTGATCTTGTCATCGTTGGCCTCCATGGTGGTGAGGAAGGCTTCGTGCTCCTTGATGAGGTTCTCAGCTTGCTCAAGGTTGGTGGGCGGTTCAGTTTTAGCCAGCCTGAGAATTTAATACACGTATTACTAAAATAGATCTTACATCTACGATATATATTGTTATTTACTTAATACAGTGTGTGGGTGGTACAATGGTGTAAGTTTAGTTGACCTGTGCTCCTGCTGTGCCAGCAGCACCTCGGCCTGGCGCGCGTCTCTCTGCAGCAGCTGCAGCTCCAGGCTCTGCGCCAGCAACTGTTGCCGGTTCTCCCACATCTGCTGCAGCTCGGCCCAGCCCTCGCGCAGCGCCTTCAGCCGCTCGCGCAGGAACATGTACTGCGGGTCGTCTTGAGTCGACGGCTCCTGTTTCAAAAGTGCTCATGTCAATAAAATATAACTAGAAATACGAGTCATTTTCTGTCAAGACGCTGAGTAACTAACCTGGGCCCTCAGTCTCATCGCGCAAAACGTAACTATCGAATAAAAGTAGAGTAGGAACAGTACGTTAATCTCAAGAAAATACACATTTGGTAGTCTCGTAATGAATTTTGCTATAACTATAGCAGTAGTATCGCAATAGATTGGAATTGACCAAAAAGGGTAGTCTGCTCCATAATAAGATAATGTTATGATTACGTTCGACTGACATTATAAATGTCAATACTGATTGATATTAAGTGACAGTTGCACTACGCCCGGTCCAATTTCGTCTAATAAAACAGGATTAACTATTTAGGTAAAAAAACCCAGATTATTCTATAGCTTGCTATTCATATTCTATTGCTATACTATAATGATCGATCAAAGTTACCAGACTCGCAATTTTTGACCCCATCGTAGTAGAGTAATAGTAGAATAATAATAGAATAGAAGTTTAATCGTAAGTTTAAGAAACTAGAGTCCCTGAAGAGAGCTTGTAAAATAGTATGTCAAATCAAATCAAAATGCTTTATTAAATATAGTATACAAGGTATCACTTATTGTAAGTCAGTTAGACTAGTATTATTTAATAAAGTATCCTATACTACGAGAGGAGAGGTATTTCAGGGGCACCCAACTTGCGGCTCCAGACAAACGAATGTGAAATCAATTGTCTACACTACTAAATTAAGTGATCGTCCACATACCGCAGTGATCTTCTCGCCGTACTCCATCATCTTGGCGTACTCGTCCTTGTAGTTGTCGATCTCCTCCTTGATGGTCTGGTGCTGGGACAGAAGTTTCTCAGCCTCTGAAAGGCTTGACGGCGTATCTGTGATATAAAAAATATATAAACGAACAGAAAAAAATTATGCTACACAAAGGGAACAGACCTTGCACGTTCACTGACCAAATTGGTGACGTCCTGAGGAAAGGCCCTGTAGAGAGTTTACGAAACGGACGTGCGTGTATGAAAAGGCTTATGACTGTAGAGGAAGCGAAAGTCTCTGGCTACCCCGGTGGGATACAGGCGTGACGTTATGTATGTATATACGAGACTATTACCTTCTGAAGCGACATCGGTCTGGGTCTTGGTAAGCCAGGCCTGGAAGTGGTCGACAGCGCGCAGGAAGCGGTGCAGGTCGCCGGCCTCCTCCAGCTTAGCGTCGCGCTCCTTCAGCTGTGTGGAACATGACAAGGTTACTAATTTGTTCTACTATGAAAAGATATGAACTACCCAATGACGACTTTTTAATGACAAAATAATAACTATCAAATAAAAATGCTAATTGTGTGTTGCTATTAAGTGTATGTTTCAATTCTTTGTATATTTACCATTTAATAGAAATCTTCAATAACCCAAATATTGACATCCACTCTATTGTACCCGTCTCTATTTAGTAAAGTTATTGACTACAAATTGTAATACAATGTATGTATAGTAAGCAATGGTAATGTCACCATCTGCGTGAGCTGAGTCCAGTTGTCGGTGATCTGCACGACGCGGTCGCGGATGAGCGCGGCCTCCTCGGGGTGCTCGCCCTCGATGGCCACCGCCTCGTTCTCCAGCGACGTGATGCGCGCCTGGATGGCCGCCAGGTCGCGCTCCATGCCCGACAGCCGACGCTGCAGCGTCATTACACCTGCCTCACAGATAACTACATGAGCAGTCAGGCGACACTGGGCTTCATGAGGAAGTATGCTTCCATCCCCCTACATTATTTTTTTCTATACTCAATTATATATATATATATATATATATATATATCTATGATCTGTTTCTGACATGTGCCACTCTTTTGTTTTTGTTTTGTAAAGTAATGTAACACATGTCAGGTTAACATTTACTTTACTTAACATTTCTTTGAATGCGATAGTCGAATCAGGATGCTCGCCTTCGATAATCGCATACGATTCTCATCCCAAAACGATCGAGAAACTCTCTCCGTGCCAATGGGTCTTTATTGTTATAAATACAATAAACCGCAAAAACTGTTTTATTTGAGTTAAAATGCAAAAGTAGCGCGTAACCTTTTTTTGTACATGAGTATAGTCACATTTGTAGCATATTTCCAAATATCGTTAAACCACAAAGTTAAATGAAAGAAGTTGATTACCGTTGAGATCCATCTCCAGGTCGTCGGTCTGCTGCAGGATGCGCTTCTTGTCCTCGATCCAGGAGACGGTCTCGCGGCACTCGATGTGGAACGTCTGCACTCCCTGTGCGGACTTCAGCTCATCCTTCTTAGCTTCGGCCTGCAAAACATTTGAGGTATTAGTGTAATCCTTCTCATTACATACAAAGATATGTTTCGTGTGCCTGGAGACAGACCATCCGGCTTATGATTTGACGAGATCCAGGCTAATGCAAGCCTTAATCGAACCAGAAAATCAAGAGATCTTACAAAATATATTGAAGAGATGCCTCGTCCGAGATAAAACTCCACAGGGCAAACATTGTATTTACAGTCATCATTGAATATACACCAAAATTACAAAAACATATGCTGAAATTTACAGTCAGTGTTGACCCAACCAGCAAATCGTGTCGTAAAAAAGTCAGCAGCACGTTTCTATTTCAGCTATTGGTGGTAAGAAAGATCTTTAAAAAGTCGTGTAAACGATCTGTGCACGTTTTCTCAACGCGATTTGGGCGCGCTTCTTTCAGCTTTAGATGAAGTAAATATCGTAATATTATCGTATGCGTAGCCATTTAGTCGAATAAATATAGAGTTATTGCAACTAGAATGCTACTTAGTACCATAATGGACATCAGAATTATATTATTCGACACATCTGCTTTTTCCAAGTCGGTGGAACCTCTTTTATTCAACTTATTTATAGTTATAAAGCAATTCGGTTGCAATCACTGAACTTTTTCATCGTGTGACTGCACCCAAGCAGCACTTATGGACTAGAGCATGGACATGACCATCTGGCTTATGGTCGGACGACATAAAGGGTAATACAATAAATATTTATCTGAATCAATTGAACAACTCGTCCGAGATTTGGAGTGCATTCGCTCGAGTTTTATTATATTTGACAATGACTGTAAATGTCAGCCTATGTATGCAATTTTGCAGTACTCTGTACATCAATAAGCTGAGAATACCTTCCGTTAAGAAATGAGTTCAAAGATGTATATTAAGTAGGTATGTTTGATGGTGCACCTTATCGCGCAACTGGCTCCAGGCCTGGTTGAGCGCGGCCTGGCGCTCCTGGATGCGCGGCGCGGCCGGGTGCTCCACGTGGATCAGCTGGCGCGCCAGTTGGTTCACCACGGCGACCCGGGACGCGTTGGCGTTCATCTCCTTGTCGAAGCCGTCGTATCTGTTTCGTCAATTATAAAGTTATCAAAATAATTATAATTATATTCTAAGGTCGCGTTTGCAATCTGCAAGAATATAAAATTTCAGATTCGACATAGAACATTATTCTTTGGTACTAAGTACCTATATTTAACCAGAAATGAATCATGCCTTTCATATTAAAAAAAAAACAAAATATTTAAAAGGTTTATCATTAAAAAAAAGTACCTATGCTTCATAATCTCGACATCATCAATGTCCTTGGCGGGCACCATGGTGTCGAGCATGCGGTCCTTCTCGGCGATCCACTGCTCGGCGGCGTCGGCCTCGGCCATCAGCTTGAAGAGCGAGAGCGCGTCGAGCAGGCGCTGCTTGCGCAGGCGCGCCAGCTCCGTCAGCTCGCCGTGCCGCGCGTCGATGGCCGCCAGCCGCTCGCGCACTTCCGTGCTGTTCGCATCCTCCGGGCTGAGCTCGCTCGCCTACATTGTACACAATAACATAGCTTTACAATCCGATCTGGAACCGCAACCGCGCGAACCGGAAGACGCATAGTAAGCATACCTGGCGAACTTCCTAGCCTGTCCTTTCTCAGTCTCTCAAGACTTTCCTTAAACCAAATTTCATTCAAATCGAATAGTTTTCTTAGGGAAGCGAGACAGACAGACTTACTTTCGCATTTGTAATATATGAATGGATACAGCAGTCCTATAGGACACTAAGTATTGTTTCTGAGTTTGAAGTTTGTTTATACAACTTTTCCGTACAGTTAATTTATTATTTTCTGTTCAGTCCAAAAATGAGATGTTGCTACCTACTTGATTATGTGAGATCTAAACTAACAAGGCTTAGTAAATCAAATTTGTAACTACTAACTATTTCTGTATTTAAGTACAATGAAGTGTATATTCATTCATTATAATTACAAATTTGATAAGAGAGGATTGAAGGCTGAGCTGACCTGCTGCTTGAGCTGCTGGATGACATTGGAGTAGTTCTTGAGCTCGTCCGTAACGTCCTTGTGTTTCTTCAGCAGGCTCTGCACCTGCGACTCGTCCACGCCGGTGTCCTCCGACGAGACCAGTCTGCGACGAATGGACGACCATTAAACTAATGCCGATTACGATCAAACTTATACAAGTACGAACAAAATTCTTTTAACGTAGCGAGTCTTCAATAAAAAAACTGTTTTCTAGACTTATACAGTAAAATTTATTTTTAGGATGTCTAAGAATTTATCAGAGGATGTCAAAAGGAGCAGGGCGGGAGCAATGGGATAAGACTGTCGGCTACGGATAAATACTCCAAGACCGAAAAGTATTTATTTATATATTTTTTAACAAACCTTAACTGTACTCTTCTCTGAATAGCTCATCCTGTGATGTTATCAGTCAATATCTCAAACACTCAGCATTGTGTATTGTTTTACTCAAATAATCAGAATAGAACGCTATATTTATATGTGAGTCGGTATTTAAGTAGAACCTTTGTAACTGCACCAAACACCCAGACCTGAAAAAAACCATTGCCAGGAATCGAACCCAGACTTGCCCTGTAACAGTCTAATGGTTGCCTTGCCGACTGCACAAGCATAAAATTAAATCATTAGATCTTATTTACGCGTTGCTGTTGAATTTTTTCAGATTCGCATTGACATATCGCAAAGCTAAATTTTGAACAATAGTTTATGAATAATAGGGTAAAATATACTTCTGTATTCAATATCATAGCTGATTATATTCGTTACGCTTATAACTTTAAATTCGCATTGCAAAATAATTTCTGAATCGCATTATTTATTTATATAAAACTTAAGTGCAGTATTTATAGAGATAACCTCGAGAGATAAGTTTTTTACTCTACCTATTCTTGGAATATTGACTGATAACATTTCCATTTAGGCTATTGCTAAGTCTATCTAGGAAATATAATATCTACAACTGATAAACGAAAGTTATAGACTAACAAATGAATTAAGTGGGTAGATTCCACGACCTCGGACCACTTGAAAATATGGGAGGGGATCAGGGTGTGACGGGGAAACAGGCTGCAACAAGGGCCGCCCTGTAGCTGGAATTATGAACTTGATATGATAGGAAAAATCTGTTAGCCTTTATTGGGACTAGTATCATTATCGTAATCAAAATATTCACAGGGCACTTATAATAGTAGTTTAGGCAGAGCTCCCACCGCCGATGATGAATGAGAAACGAGTACTTAGAACTATTAATACATGCATCTCTTTCCTTTTAACACGGAATGTGTATTTATTGTGCGTTTCTTGAGCGACAAAATCGCTTATAGTTAGTTGTTTCACGCCGGCGGTGGAACCACTGCCTTACTTGTGTAAATTTTAAAATATACTTCGAGTAAGCAATACAGTATATTTTAATGAAAATTTTGTGGTAAGTAGGAATTTCTACATAAGCCTTCTTAATGATAAGTCAAGCAGTTAAATAAAACAACACAATATTAAAATGAAAACGACTCGTAATTGTAATGTACCTGAGCGTGTCAAGCATCCAGTTGTCGATGTCGTCGGCGTCGGCGAACAGCTGGTGGTAGCGCACGGCGGCGTCCAGGCGGTGCTTGCGCAGCGACACCAGGTCCAGCAGGTGGTTCCACTGGGACAGGATGTCGCGGAGCCGCTCCTGACACCGCGACACGAATACAATTGCTTAATTAAATATACTTACTTAAATATATGTATGTCGTAGGAAGATTTGATAATTAGGTATTTTGCAAAAAAACTAGGGATTTTGCGACCGGATAATTTGATATAAGGATTATTTTTTTTCAATCATCCTGTTAAAAAGCAGTTTTTTTTGCAAAAAAAACCTAGTATAATTGAAAAATTTAAAACCTTTCTTAACTCAGATTGGCTAGATTGTATTGCTTGCTGTCCAAATCTTATTCTGATTGGTTCTCTGTAGCGTCAAAGGTATTTTAACGAACCAATCAGAATAAGAGTTAACTAGCCACGAAAAAAAAAATCAAATTAAAAAATCAAATCAAATTATCCGTGTTTTCGCAAAATCCCTAGTTTTTTTTGCAAAAAACCTAATTATCAAATCTTACTACGACATGTACATATTTTTTTTAATTACAGCTCAGTAAAACAACAACAACAAAGTAACAACAAATTTGAGGTTGCCAGTTTTTTATTTTTTTTTATTTGCTCATATTACTGTATCTAGGTACTTTTATTAGACTAATTAGACCAATTAGTTAGAAACTCGATGACGTGATGCTAGTCTATCTATCTTTACCAATACGTAAGAGTTTGAGGGCATTGGCATGCCAGTTAGCGCATACACATGACGGTAGCTGGCACTTCCAAGGAGATGGTGTGACCTATGCAAGTGTGTCCAGGCTACGGGCATTTATATGTTAGTGCTGATTTAGTTAAAATCCGATGCCATGAATAGTCAAACATTTAAAGGAGTGTATTGCCTACTATAATGAATAAAATAGGGCATTTTAAAAGTGAAATGAACCTGTTTCCTTCTGTACCTGTATCCTGTCAGCTCCGAAGTGTCCCTGCGAGATGAGCTCGTCGCCGACGCACGCCACGCTCATCAGCTGCGGCTCGTGCGCCAGCACGTCCGCCTCCAGCGCCTTGTGCTTAGATATCAGCAGGTATACTGGTCGAACAATCATTAAACTATACTTCATTATATTTACTTTACAATTAAATATTTGAAAGGGGTGTATAGGTAAACTACGATAACATGGCCCGCGCCTTAAAATGTATATCTCCATGTTAGTGGTCTTATCCTTACGAACGCTTTTGCAAGTAATATCTCTCTCCAGTAAGTAAATGTTCGCCCAAACACGCACACATGCGTTTTTTGGCTTGTAGGTACAAAACAAATACATTCAAGCACCTAAAAATGTGGAGGCACGTGCCATGTCATCGTAGTTTATATATACGGTTAAATCAAGTTTATATTATGAGATGTTTGCTCATATGAAGCGACCCTACACAAAGTTAGTAAGTACCAGTAGTAAGATCGTGGCCAATGTCGTCCACGGAAACGATCTGCTCCTTCTCCTTGATCCAGTTCTCTTCGTCTGCCATGTCCCAGTAGAACTGCCACAGCTTGCGGCTGTCTTCCAGGCGCTTCCTGCATATCAATAGTCAAATTAAAAAAAAAACTTGGCTCTATAAACTATTGAATAATACTTAATTTTCAATGTAAGAAATAAAAGAAAGTAGTATATAAAATGAGTGACCTGCGCTCGACAGCGAGGTGCACGAGCTCGGCATAGGCGTTCTCGAGCTGGTGGATGCGCTCCACGGTGATGGCGGGGTCGCAGGGCCGGTAGCCGCCCTCTTCCTGCTCCAGGAAGCGCTGGGACTGACCGACCACCACCTTTGCGAAGACACCACACGATACATTAAATTTACTACAATCAAATTATATTTACGATTTCGATGGTAAGTCGATCTCTTATATTTAACCAATTTGCCCGAAACTTAGCTTTTTTTAATTTAAAAGTTAATTTCTGTAATTGCTCCTAAATGAGATCGATAATGTATTTTTGGTTACATCTCTACGACATCTTTTAGGTAACGAAGTTCCTATAGCATATGATCAAACAGTGCAAAGAAACCTTGACGCGTTCGCCAAGCACATTGATGTCAGCCTCGACGAGGGCGTGCTTCTGCAGCAGATCCTCGACGCCCATCAGGTGCTTGCCGTAGTCGTCCGTCAGCAGCCGCAGCTTGATCTCCTCCATCGAGTCCAGGATGTACAGCATCTCCTATATTCACAACAATACATATTATGATGATTACGATCACTTAAGAGGCATAGCACAGCTAAAGTAGCGCCACCTCCGAAAAAAATTAATATCTTCTAAACTAAGGCAAATATCAAAAATGTGAAACAGTATTCTTCACATTACTTTTTTCAACAATCAGTAGCTTTCTTTAGTCTTCTTCTGACTACTTCTGACAGCCCTCTATCCGTAAACCCTAGCTTAAAATCAGGTTCAAAATAATCTGACATCATAAAAACTATTTTATTTGAGATAACAAGGGGAAAGATGATAGGCCATCTGATACGTAACGACGCACTAATTACTAACATTATAGAAGGAAAGATTGAAGGAAAGAGACAGCGTGGACGACCAAGGGGAAGCTACTTCGACCAAATAAAGGAGCGAGTCAGTGCAGAGTCGTATCAGATGGTCAAGAAGCTGGCGGGGAACAGGGGTGAATGGAGGAGGCTCCACCGACAAGAGGACAGCGCTTAAGAGAGAAGAAGAAGAAGAAGAAAAACTATTTTAGGTTACGATATTAAATTATAGTAAAGAGTAATCAAGACCTCGGTTGGTTCTGATATATTTTCTTCTCGATGATCCGGCGAACTTCGTACCGCCTAACAATACTTACAAGATAAACACCTTGAGCTTCCTGAACTACCTCGCCTCTCGCAGTACCTATAGGATACTTTACCAAACAAGGTATCAATACCAATTAAATTAAATAGTCTAATTGACTTTCAATAAATAATATCTTGTATCCTATATTAAAAAAAAAATATTTTTGACTTTTAGACTTTTAACATGATAGCCTATGTTTTAATTAAAATACTGTTAAGTTTCATCCATTTCTGATCAGTCGCATGTCCGTGAAACTAGAAACATCAAATCAAAGATTCTTGTAATGTAAACTTTTGCTTTTATAATTTCGCTAATTTCTCTCGTGTTATAATATGTTTGTATGCAGGTAGTCAAACTAATTAGCGTACCTGGAAGTTCTGCTGCAGCTGCAGCGAGAGCTCGAGCCGCGCGCGCCGCGCCCGCAGCAGCTCCAGCAGGTACGCCCACAGCCGCAGCACGTTGTCCCGCCGCGCGCACACGCGCTCCATGTCGTGGTATCTGAACGCAGTGCACATTACATTGATCATGAACGAACATGTCATCTTATCTCTCATCAGGGACGGCTCTCAGTAAAGCTCGCTACTACACTAAATCGAACTTACTTACATCGTTTTTTTTTTGTTGATGAAAGACGTTTATAAAATGATAGCATTACAAAAAACTATAGGTACAAGCTTATATAGAAATGCAGTTAGGTTTTGCTTTTGAATGCCGTCATGCTTCCTGTTTGTAGTGTTATGTTCACGTTCTTAGCAAAGATATTTATAAACACAAGCTACTGTGTTCAAGCTGGCAATGTTTTTAAAACGTTTGTCAAAAAATAAAAATAAAATTTCGTTGTTACATAGGCACAGTTCCATAATACTGTATCCATAGGAAAAATATTTAAATTGAACTGAATACAGCGGATTATGTATCCGCAATTTTCTTTATCTTGGTCTAAAGTAATGTATCCCTAAGCTAATATCTGGATGGATCGTACAAGGAAGCTGTTGCTGAATTTAGATCAGTTGAATTATGAATATTATTTACTAGAGGCTGCCCCGCGGTTTCACTCGCGCAGATTTCTCATAACCACAAAACTCCATTTTTTCCTGTTCCCATGGGAATTTCGGGAAATCCTTTCTTAGTGCTCACCTACACTCCCTAAGGAACCTACATGCAAAATTTCAGCCCGCTACGCCCAGTAGTTTCGGCTCTGCGTTGTCTGTCAGTCAGTCAGTCAGTAACGGAAGAGTTTCATATATTATTTATATTATATTATATGTTTTTTTACAGAGCACAGGTATTATGTTCTGAGGTAAAAAAATATATCTTCATAACAATATTGTAAGGAGATTTATATCGTTGACAAAATTGACAACGATTTTACAGCAAGCCACTCATCTTACTGCGATGTGTCGCCACTCGCCAACCCGCTTTATTTGTTATCAAATGCCAGCATTAGATGCCGCCTCCGGGCAGCAGCCCAGCAGCAGCAGCAGCTCTCACCTCTCGGCCTGCAGCTCGGAGCAGACGGCCACGACGGCCTGCACGCGCTCCTCGTACGCGAAGATGTCGGTCTCGATGGCTTCGTGCTTCTTGGCCGCCGCCTCCACAGCCGCCAGGTCGAATCCAAAGTTGTCCTGGCTAACCAAGCGCTGGTTTTCTGACAGCCAAGTCTCACGCATCTGTGCCTTGCGGTTGAATCTGGTGGACAATGAGACAATCTATAGAAACCTTCAACGAACAATTATTATCAAGCCAGGGCGTCCAAGGCTGGTCAAAGGCCTCCTCCACAGATAGTCTCAATAACCCGTATTTTGCAACCATCATTAAGTGCCTCCCACAACTTTTACTTTGTGGGGGTTTTACTTTGTACAACTCTGCATCTTCCGGTACTTAGGCGCACACGAATAACAATATCTCATTAAAATAAGCCTAAAAAGTGAATGGTGGAGGTACCTGGCGGCAAGTTGCTCGAGCTTCTCCTGCCGGATGAGCTCCTCGCGCAGCGCCAGCTCGCGCTCGTGCTCGGACTTCTCGAGCCGCTCCCAGGCGCGGTTGATGTCGTGGATCATGCGGCCCTCGCGCGGCGTGTACGGCTTCTGATTGGCTGCGCGCATGCGGGACTGCAGCGTGAACAGCAGCACTTCCAGGTTGCCTTTCTCGACGAACCTGCCAACAAGTTTGTAGTAAGAGTTTTGCTTGCTCAAGCTGAATGTGAATACCGTGTTCAGGGTTAATTTCTTCGTCTTCTTTAAGTCTGTTCTTTAAATTCTGATTTGTAAAGCTTTGGTATATTAATATTTCTTACGATGTTATTGATGTAAACTTACTTGGGTGGTTTCTCCATGGTGCGGTAGTTGGCAAATTGTATCAGCTGCTGTCGGACACCCTCCAGGGAGTTGGCGAATGTCCTGTCGCCCAGGGCTTCGATGGTACGCTCAATCCATTGCAGTAGATCGCTGTATAAGTTGACAATACATTGCTTGTTTAGTAAAAGCACGCATATAAGTGATGCGGACTCATAACAAAAATTTTAAAATGTCATAATAGAAGAAATGAATCAAGTCCTTGTACAAAGGTTACCTGGTAAGAGCCTCATATTCGTTCATCATCTTCTCGTTCTCCATGGCGATGCCGACCACCTTTCCGATCCTCTTGCCCTGCACGGTTTCTTGCTTCATCTTGCTGAAGTAGTGGTAGTAGGTCACCACGTACGTGATAATGGATTTTTCATCCGGATGGTCCACGGCAATATCTGGACATGACACCGACAATATTTTATAATAAACGATATTAATAATGATTCTTTATATCGCACTGACGCAAGTATCAGGGACAGTGTTTTATATTGCGTGGTCGGGAAGAGTAATAAAAGTTACTGACAATTCTGTTCGTTTGAATATCATTTACATATGTAAAATGCAAATCTCGCCTCTCGCAGACTTGGAATAAGAGATACCTTGTATCCTTTATCAAATAAATGAATGAATTTTGAGTTACGTCAATACAACGTACCTTCAGCGTCCAGCAGTTTTGTGAGTCCAAGCTTCTCCTCGGCTACATTAAAGGCATTGTTCAGGTTATGCATAGGATTGCTCCTATGCAGCTTTTCAAACTGGATGAGGTCGGGGCGATGTTTGTGGATGATGGCGTTGAAGGCCAGCCCGTCGCGCCAGGACGTGGTGAAGTTGCGCACGTTCACGTTGTTGTACCCCGCCGTCTTCATCTGACACCAGAGCAGCAGTGCGTCCTTGGCCGACTTGGTCTCTTTGTTGTCAGTCTCTTCAATCGTAATATCTTGGATCTGTTTGAGGAAACCAATTGTAAGAGCTTGAAAGGGATGGCTTAAGAAAATAATTAACATCTTCAAACCTAAAATATGTTACCTGGAATCTCAAGATGATAGTCCAGATGAGGCCGAGGTTGAGCCGGGGGTTCCCGTCCACGATGTCGTGGGAGCCCATATTCTCGAGGTGCACGCGCTGCTCCCGCAGAAACTGCAGCGCTTTGTCCACGTTCTCCAGGCAATGGATCCTCATCTTGCCTTTTGTTGGACGAGGCTACAACATTCACCAGGTTTCAAATAGTGTGTTACAAGGAGATCTCCGTTTAGAATGTGATGTGAATGAGAAACATTGAAAACACTACCACATAGTTTTCACTTTTTCTCAGGTTTTAAATTTTAAAAAAGTTTACTAGATTTTTCAAGTTACAGATCAAAAAATTCCTTACCAATCTCTCGCCAGATAGCACTTCAAGCAGCTTGATGAGCATCTTTCCGTCGCGCATGTCGATGTAGAGGTCGCCGATGCGGCAGCCCACGCGCACCAGGTGCGAGTTCACCCATTTTTGAAACGTCTTTTTCTGGACGCTCTCTCGTTCGTCTGATATTAAAAATAAGTAAGTATTTCAAATTTAAGCGAATTTCTCAAAAACGTGACCTGTTAAATCTTTAAAAAATTTACTAATTTTAGTTATGTCCGTAATTTAAAAATTAATCAAAGAATAAAGTTGATTAAGAAGGGATTGTTAAAATAATAACCGCCAGTGAGGGCGGCCGCGCCGCGGAGAGCCGAAGGCAGGCGGCGCCGGAGGCCCGAGCTGCCCCGGCCGCGACGCCGCACCGCCGCGCCCGTCCGCCGGGACCTGCGACATCCTACTACCTCACCAACCTAGTGTTACATTCTGATACTGATATCAGTAATCCGAGATACCTATCGTATTTATTCGAAAAGCTATAGACCGTAAAAGCGCCACTGTAGCGTCGGGAGCTTGTAGGATCTGTTCACAATAAAAACCTTCTTTGTGATATAATATTTTAGTTTGTTGCTGCTTTGCTATTTAGATTGTGTGATTCATTATTTTGTTGAAATGAAAGCAGTTTTAACGCCAACGACAATAATGTTCTGAACTCTCATAAAACTAAAAGAAGGCAGACAAGACGAGACAAACCTCTCAGCTCCACGACAACCTTATCGTAGTAAATTTCCAATCCCGGCACTTCGATGTCCACACCTCTTCTGATGAGGTTGTAGCACTCCGTCGAAGTCATGTCACCACCGCGCCGCCGACTGGGCACTCGCCTCTCCACCAGCCCCCAGTAGCCGAACAATCAGAGCAACAAACATTGACACACCACGCGACATACGACACCAGCGCCACCGGGCCGCCTAGGTATCGACTCCACTTTACTTGCTAAACCAAATAAGAAGCTAAGACATTGAGTGTTACAAAATGTGTCCAGATATTCTCCGTGACACGCAGATAAATGTTACCCAGTGCCTACTGATATCGATTGTGTTTTAAAATCTATGTTAGGCGAAGAGCTATGATAAACTCGAACGAAGAGATAAATTATTTCAATATGGGTTTGTTGCTTATGATAATAATCTATAATACAGGAATCATGTGATAATTTGTCCGCTCTGTGCACAAGTTTTCTTTCTCCAACCGCGTCAATGCGAAGATGATTCTTCAGCAACTTGTCATTACTAACCTTGAATTTCACGGCTCTCATTCACCATTCAATTGATAGTACGGTCCGTCTGATGTCACGCTAAGGGTTATTTGAAAATATATGTTACCTGCTAGCGCCTTGATGCGCGATCGTTCGTAGAGCCTAGACGACGAGTTGCCGCCATCGTACTCGAACTCGTCGATGATTTCCTGTCCGTGGCCGATTGAGGGGTCCCAGCGGGACACCGAGATGTCAGTCGTCATGGCGACCAACACTCACCACCGTTCCACGATCAACGATCTGCGTAAAAAGTAAGAAAACAATTACAAACAATGCATCTACATCTACCTCTATTTGCTAACACATAGGTAAACATAATTGTCAATTTAACATTTCAAAGAGTACACAGATCTTTGTGCAAACAGCCAACACATGTCTATAACCAATGGTAAATAGGAATTTAATGATGTTAATAAAAACCAAAAAGAAAGTTCGCAGTGCTGATAATGAGAGTTTTTTTAACTGATGTGTGTACGTTATCATAGTGACGTCAGTTCCTAAGATAAGATTAGGGATAATAAAAAGTTATCATGATATTTTTACTAACATCTATAGCCACACCTAAATATTGTCGACTCTTCTCGGTCGCGCGCGACGCTAAGCTGAACCCTTTTATAGAATAGAATAGAATAGCCTTTTGTTTCTAAACCGTCTCATTTGCTTTCTTTATTTCTTTTTCTTTAAATTGGTTGAGTAAGTCAATAGACAGAGGCCTCCTCTCTACATCTTCTTCAAGTTTTCTATGTAATCAAGGTAATCTTTTGTTTTAAGAGGGTAATTGTCATAATCCCCCGCAGTGACAAACTGTATGGGTGAACCCTTTTAGTAAAATATATTATGAAGCACGCGCCATATCTACTATCTACCATATATATAAAAACTAGTCGACCCGGCGAACTTCGTAACGCCTAACTTATTAGTATTTGGTACATTATACTTATAAACCTGCCTCTTAAAACACTCTTTCTATTAAAACAAACCGCATCAAAATCCGTTGGGTAGTTTTAAAGATTTAAGCATACATAGGGACAGACGCGGGAAGCGACTTTATTTAATACGAGCTGTCCCGGCTTACTTCGTTACGCCATAGAATATAAGATACTACTAAAGACTTGGCTCTATAGACTATGTTTTTTTGACTGCCAAGAATCGGCGAATAAAAAAAAATAACAACAACAAACCACCTGTCAAAATATGTAAACAACGGAAAAAATATTGCACCTTGGGTTAAATTATTTGAGTTTAAGTAAGGATCCCTAATTTTTTTGAGAACCTTATATAGCCTATGACACTCGGGGATAGTGTAGCTTCCTACCAGTGAAATAATTTTTCAAATCGGTTCAGTATTTCCGGAGCCTATTCGTTACAAACAATAAACAAACTTTTCCAAAATTGGTATAGACTATGTATTAATGATGATGAATCGTGGTTTGTTAGTCTCGCTAAAACTCGAGAACGGCCGGGCCGATTTAGCTGATTTTGGTTTTGAAATGTTCGTAGTAGTCCAGAGAAGGTTTAAACGGCGAGAAAATATGGAAAAAATGAGGGAAAGTTAGTAAAATCAACAATTTAATTTTCTATACCAATATTATAAAGAGGAAAGATTTGTTTGTTTGTAACGAATAGGCTCCGGAAATAATGAACCGATTTGAAAAATTCTTTCACTGGTAGGAAGCTACACTATCCCCAAGTGTCATAGGCTATATTATATTTTAAAAATAATTAGGGATCCTTACTTTAACTCGTATAATGTAGCCCAAAGTGCATTTTTACCGTTGTTTACATATTTTGACAGTTGGTGGTTTGTTGTTGTTTTTATGTTATAATAGCCCATTCTGGGCAGTCAAAAGAACATAGTCTATAGAGCCAAGTGTTTAGTAGTACACATCTTAAATTCTGTGGCGTAACGAAGTTCGCCGTGTCAGCTAGTTTCATATAAAATTGTTAGGCGCTATACGAAGTACGCCGGGACAGCTAGTCACTATATAAATTAATAACGTATATATATGTCAAAATCTAAGAAGCCGTCATTAGAATATTGTCCGCTTGCTATATCAAGCATACTCAATGAAAAAGCTCGTACAGCACAGTACATGGTTTTTTAAATTTAGATATTAAATAATAATAATAATTTTATTTGAATGATCTCGTTTAAGCTTTAAAAAAAGTTTATAACAAGTTTATAAGTAAACGCATTACTATGTACCTTGTAGTTTAGTTTTACTGAGTATGGACCTACACAGTTCAAAGTAACATCCGAAAGAAAAAATTACATAATACAATAACAATTTTAATGATCACCACTCTTGATTCAAGTGTTGCGACCTTCCCACAATAATGGTCATACTCATACGATGAAGGTCTCGTCAGCAGAAAGGAGGCTATTGTTAGTCGAGTACTGAACTTAAAAATCTCTACACAGATTAAGGACATAACTTGATTTTTGGCCTTTTAGTCAAGTTATGTCCTAAGCCTAAGACACAAAATCAGTAGGTCTGTCTTCCAAAAACGTTGTATAACAATGTGGGCGATCGTTTTTTACATACGCAAATTCATTAAAACTTTATTAAAAACGAGCTTTCCCGGCTTACTTCGTTACGCCATAGAATATAAGATACTACAAAAGACTTGGCTCTATAGACTATGTTCTTTTGACCAACCAGAATGGCCGAATAAAAAACAAACAACAAACCACCTGTCAAAATATGTAAACAACGGAAAAAACCACCTTGGGTTACATTATTTGAGTTTAGGTAAGAATCCCTAATTTTTTTGAAAATCTTATATAGCCTATGACACTCGGGGTTAATGTAGCTTCCTACCAGTGAAAGAATTCAAATCGGTTCAGTATTTCCGGAGCCTATTCGTTACAAACAAACAAACAAATCTTTCCTCTTTATAATATTGGTATAGATGAATACTTTCGTCAGAATAATTAAAAAACGCGAAAAATTTTACTATATACCGAGAATTACCACCTTATAAAATGAGCATATTTTGTATTGTTTTGTTTACTTGCGACTCGTTAAAATTGTACTTTTCATCATTAATCCAAAAAAGGTTGTGCCGAAAAGTATTTTGAAACATAATTCCTATGTTAACAATAACATTTACTTATCACTTAGCGAAACGTTATACTTATCACTTACGTATAACGTTACTAAAAATATTGATAGGAGTACATACGCACTTTAGTAACCACCAGCAGTCGAAACATTTCAAAAACCGTCAGCCCTCAGTCGTCCCTTGCCTTCAAAAGTTTGAGAAAGCAACGCAATGGCTCTAGGTGCGCGGTCGTTGACCTCCTGACTTGGGAAATAGACAAGGAAAGTCGATAAAGCACAATGGCTCAGGCTGTTTATTGAAGCCATACATGCCGGGGTGAACCGGACTATCATTGACTGCTGCTGGTAAACCTAAGCGTGTAATATTCCATGTCGCCAAATATACTGTAATTTTATAAATTTTAATACTGGTCACATTTATATATACAAAAGTTAATATGTAGAAGTATGTACATAATATTATACTTCAGTGCATGTACGTACACCCCATGTAAGTTATAATAGTTTTACCGATTCAGTGGCTAGTTGCTTTAGGAAATACCCATTTCTTCGATCGACTACTGTTAGGCACTACTGTTAGGCATCTGGTTATCCGCGGCGAATTCGCCCAGGGGATATAATTTAAACTGCGTTGGGCCTTTTCACTGCGAATGTACAAAACACCATGTCAGTGTAGATTAAGATAACCTATTCATTCCGAAAGGTAACTTTTAAACCAAATCAAAATAAGAGCTCGGGTTTGTTAGGCTAACATTTTTAGTTATTCGCGTACAGACCGGGACCTAACGGTGGTTTGCTGCAGCGCGGACGTGCTCGTCACAGTACACTGCTTTGTAACTTGGGAAACTTATGAGGAATATAAAAAAATAAATTATAAGTATTCGAATAAAAATTTTTGCAAGTCTTGATGTCACATAAGATTAACGCGATTGTATTCGTTGAAAAATAATGAAAGCATCGCCAAATTATGTGTCTAAATAATAATTTTATGAAAATGTATTGCCTGCTTTCAGACATTATATTTTATACTAGAGGCTGCCCCGCGGTTTTTCCCGCGTAGATTTCTCATAAACACAAAAATCCCGTTTTTTCCCGTTCCCGTGGGAATTTCAGGAAATCCCTTCTTAGTGCTCACCTACACTCCCTAAGGAACCTACATACCAAATTTCAGCTTTGTACGCCCAGTAGTTTCGGCTCTGCGTTGTCTGTCAGTCAGTCAGTCAGTCAGTCAGTCAGTCAGTCAGTCAGTCAGTCAGTCAGTCAGTCAGTCAGTCAGTCAGTCAGTCAGTCAGTCAGTCAGTCAGTCAGTCAGTAACGGAAGAGTTTTATATATATTGATTGACGAACGAGACTTAAATTCTTGCACTAATAATAAGCTTATTTATTCTTAAGAGCAGAGGCGTAGTTTTTCAGGAATGCGATTTTCATAGATATTCTAATAAATACTTAAATATAGGTTGGAGGGGATGCTTGTGGATGATGAGGAGCCGGCAGGAGGGCGGCGCGGCGGACGTACGAGCTAACTGACACTTCCCATGCGGCAGCGGGCGGCGCGGCGCAGAGCGCGGACGAATCCATTAACCCAAATATAGAACCGCGCCCGAACTACCACTCACGCACACCACACACATTAAAAACAAAGATATATTTTTTTCAATACTCCCCATATAAACCTTATCTGTGAACCCTATTGAGGTATATGATATTGTACTCTTTTTACAGAAAACTTGGACCAACGAATGTTAGTCCTTGATGATTGCGGTGGTTTTTGGTAATTAAAAATATAAAATTTAGATCCCTAAAATAAACAAACATAATAATATCAATAGGAATCTTATAGATCCAAATATACCTCTTATGACTAGGTATTGCAGCTTTAACCGTGTAGTGTAGATAAATCAGTCTAAAAATTTGATCTAGTATTTATGATATCCGAGCTCAAATAAACTAATAGGTAATAATAATAAAACAATGGAGTAATGCATTCAATGAACTTGAACTAGAATTATAGCAGATTCGAGCTGTCAGATTAAATATAGAATATATCATGAAAAATTTAATCAGACATCCTATGGCTGCTGAAAAAAAAACCTAATACCGTTATACGAATTAAGTGGACATAACACATTAAAAGCCGTACAGAAGCTAGCTTCTCCGATAAGCTATTAATGTATCATATCATATTTATTTGTAAACTTGTAGTGAGTTGAGTACTTACACAAACTGTAAACATTTAAGAACATTACTTGGAGTAATTGCTTTTTTACTGATTGCCCGCTCTATCAGATTTTAAAGCAGAACATTTCATTGAAAAGAGGTCAACAAAGATTTACGTACATATTGCGCCCATGTTTACGTCGCGCTTAATGGAAATGGCCGGTTTAACGACAAGCTATAACGATTTTCAAGATTCAAAAACTGATACGCGATTTAATCGGCTCGGATCAGAACTGTGACAGATAAACGCGCTATTCTATCATGAATTACTAGAGTTTGGACAACGAGACGAATAGGATTTGGAACATTTACACAACGAGACGAATAGGATTTGGAACATTTACACAACGAGACGAATAGGATTTGGTCATCTATCTAAATAGATATGATAACGTCACCCAGTTGCAACTCATCAACTCCAAATGTAGTAACAGATTCAACAAGGTCTGCATGTGGGCGTCACTCTGACTGACTGAAATTACGCCGAGTAGGAAGTGCCTCATTTAATTTCACGAGGATTAATAGATGAGGATTGAATACACAGAGGTATAAGAGGCCCAAATACGCACGCGACATCACCAAAGACCAGTGATATATTATAATACAATATTAAAAAAAATCTTATTTAATCTTATTCTTATTACCTATATAGTTTAGATATATAATAATCTCAGAGTTGAATGGAAGAAGAACTGACATTGATGTGGCGATGCCACCCGCCTGCCACACCCAATAATTAGTAAGGTGACGCATTGTTTGTGCGGACAGCCACCACCTACATTCGTGCCACTGTTAGTATAGTATATAGTGCGAGCGAGGAATCGCCGTGACCGACATTATTTATTACAGTATGAGCACTCATTGTTCTATGATACGTCCCGTTTTTAACAAAAAACATCTTACACTGTTAATTAATGATTCAATATTCTCAATACATAAAGAGCAAAAGAAGCAATTATCTCGAATATGAGTGATCGGCCGATGCATTCCCTGGGTAGTTTTGTATGACATAAGCGTGGCATGGCGTCACCGCGGGCGCTCGTCGTCGCCGGCAACTGAGCCGAAGGCCGAAGCTGTTTGTACAAGACCGGTTTTTATCATGTGCACTGTGTACATATGTTACATTGAATATACTTAGCATTAGCAATAAAAGGTGCCAATTTCAACTATAGAAAACACTTCCGTTTCAGACAAAGTACAGCCGTGGTACAGCCCAACCCAAATGTTTGAGATATAAGCTTGGAATCTGGAACGGTGGTCTCTTAGGGGATGTAAGAGTCGTCGCTAAGAAAGGAATTCGCAAAATTCCCACGGGTACATGAAACGGGATTGACCAGAATATTTAAAATGCACAGGCATTTTCGGGGAAAACTATTCCCTGCACTATTATCTGAAATAAAAAATACCCTATAAATGGATTATTTGATCTCAGGGCATCGCAAGGAATTTCAAGTTTAAGACGATATACGCGAAATAAATCAAACGACCGAGGATCAAAGATTGTCCTTTTCCCTCAAACATACTGAGGGAAAAGGACACACATAATATGTCAGTCGCCCACATCGGTTACTACATTTTATTCGAAAAAGTAATAAATATTAAATATCTTTTTAATTTTATTTTTAAATCAAATTTAAATAACCAGAATTTAATTTACTTTATTATCATTATTCCTGTGTAGTTTCAACAAAAACTAGTTAGTAATTTCGAAAAACTAGCTATTTCTTTTTTTTGGAATGGTTATCTTTGACGAAATAATGTATCGAGGTTTTTTGATTCCACAAATGTTTCTCAATTATAAAAAACTTTGTTATATCCTCAAAAACGTTATGGTAAAATTCCAGATCTTCACCTCTTATAGATTCAGAGAATTACTTGATTTAAAAAACCTTAAAAACTCATATAGCGTCTTAATACATGATGTTTCGGTTATTGCGTCGCGACCCTCGACCCTCAATCGGGCCTACGCGAACGAGGATCCTCCAATTAAGAGCGTGATTTTATACACTTTATTAATTTTTTTGTTGTGTGACAAGAAAAGCAACCGTTAAGACGATTTACGAGCTGGGAAGGCGTTTCTAAATCAAGTAATTCTCATAAACTACAAACGGTAGAGATCTGAAACTTTAGTCTAACCTTCTTGAGGATATAACAAAGTTTTTTATAATTTAGAAACACAACGAGGATACAAAAACCTCGATACATTATTTCGTCAAAGATAACCATTCCAAAAAACGGGATTAGCTAGTTCTTCGAAATTACTAATTAGTTTTTGCTGAAACTACATAGGAATAATGATAATAAAGTAAATTAAATTCTGGTAATTTGAATTTGATTTAAAAGTTATAATTAAAAAGATATTAAATATTAATTGCTTTTCACTAAAAACCAGGTGGTGGCGCAGAACCAAGAATCCGATTTGCACGACTGACAGATGACTGTCCCTGTCTCTTCGTATGCAATCATTGAACTTCTGTCACTGTCCACCAAAACTTCAGATGCTGCGAGCAGCTCGTAGAGGGAGGACGGGTACGCCGGTTCTCCTACAGGTCACGTGGTCTTTGATAAATATTCGACCTAGGGTAAACTGCCCCATGATTGTCACTTTTACAAATTTCTCTTGGCTAAATTTATAACTGCAAAATAAAAATGCTAAATCGTCAAAGTATGGTATTGTTGTTTTGTGCGTATAACCATTTAATATTGATATTTTAATAGAAACTTTCAAACCATAAACCAAATATTGGCACCCTCCGCTTTAATCAGTCATTAGTTTAAAATTGCGTTAATAGTTTAATAAAATAATGTATTATAATGACATGATTTTTGTACTTAATGCTGTAAAATGACAAAAATCATTATTTTCAGCATCTAAATAAAACCATGACAATCTTGAAGGTTGACAATGATCGTGTAGTTTACCTTATATAAAATATAAACAAAACAGCAGCGGAACGGAATCTGTGGAGTCACCTTTGCCTCAACTTACAGATGTCATTATGTCAAAAATTCTTATTAAGTGAAATAAAAATTTAATTAAGCGCTTTCGAAAATACTTAATTATTATAACCACAAAGTAGTCAAAACAAAAATTAAGTTGGAAACTAAATCCTGACTACAAGTAATAACGCTCTAAAGAATAGTATTAAGCAAGATAATTTTTAGTACTATTACTGTTGTTTGACTGCTCCGTGGCTCAGTTGGCAGGGGTGTGTACTGAGAAGCGTGTGCACCTGGGTTCGATTCCCGGGCGGGGCGAATATTGTGATATGATGAATATCGATGTTTGTTTCGGGTCTAGGTGTGATGTTCGTCTCTGTGTGTGTTTCGGGCATCCAAGATACAGGTTCTTCCTAGTTAGGGGCTCTGAGTGTGATGTGTTATTACATATTTATTATTATTATTACCATGTATTAGTAAAGATTTACTTATAATACTGCGTTCATCCTAACAAATGAATGCCATACTTTTCTGATATAAAGATATTAAAAAGCAGAAATTGAGGTTATAAGAATGGTTTTTTTATGTAGCATCTAAAGTTTTAACTGCTGGAAACCTACCCTATTTCTCCAATTATTTCTATTCCTGCATTGTGTCACCTTTGGCCAGTTCTCGAGATTGGAATCAAGATGGCCTCGCCAACGACTGCGATGCCGGTTTGGATGCAATTAAAATCGGAATGCAATTAAATTCAACTAATAACTTAAACTTTCAGTGCAGTCTTTTTTTGTATTGTTTTATAAATTTACTATTTCTTTATATTTAAAAGGAAATTTGCCCTTTCCGACTAAGGATTTGTATTTTTTTTATTTCTTTAATTTGATAGAAAATGTGTAGATTCGTATGAAGTTCGTAACTTTGCATAAAGACCTAAAGTTCTAGGTAAATTATACGTAGATATGCCACCCCTCCTCTGCACTCCTAATACGCTGCGCTAAACGCCATCACGGTTTGTCGACTACTGATGTGAATGAGTCGACGTCATAGCGAATGAGATGTATTGAACGCTAAAGTTGTGCCAGGCCTTCAGACGTCCACTCGGAACGTTTTATGCTGAAGTCAAAGTAAACGTATAGTTTGTGAAACAAACACCTCTCTATATGTATGAAACCATTTGTAAAATGCCATTCAAAAACAACCTTAGCCACTGCTTTATACCTATATTTACTTATCTTATAAAACTGCATCTCTCTTTACAGGCCAGCTTGGTATCAGAAGGAATTGAATTTAATCTACATCCATATGATTACTTCCCTACAACATGTTCAGAAACGACAAGTTAGTGGCCTATATAAAGAAACCTGTATCATTGTGTGCATCTTAATTTGTACTTGACTTTGTCGATAACTAAACTTTAATTACGTTCAAATTTAGAACTCAAATTATACATGTTAAACAATGAACTTTTAAAATGAAATATAATAAAAAGAGTCGCCTTCGCAGAAAATTGCGTTCGTTCGATATTAGTTCAGACGAGATGACGTCACACCCATCCGAGTAAAAATTGCAACTTTTAGCGGTGTGCACTAACTAACTTAAATTCTTATGATCATCGTATGTAATTACAATATTATTAGCATTAATCTTACATGTGCTAAAAAATAAAATATTCTGATTCAATAATAAATAGTCTGATTTTAATAATTAAAAAAGATAATTAATAATAAAAAAAAGTTTTGTTATGAATACTAATTATAATTGGCGTGTTTAATAATTATTTTGAATTTTTCATAACTATCTACATATTTATATTGATCCTCATTCGTCGACTCCACTCCTTTTCTGTTCGAGCTGTGTCTGCGACTCGGCGCGAGCGAAACGAAAAATGAGTCAGTTGCGGAGAGCTTTTGGTCTCAGATCCGTACAATATTTTTTTTTTTAATTTTGCTAAACTCCTCTTAATGCTAAATGTCCCCAAATGCGTTTCCGTTCTAAAACGCGTTAAAATATTAAAATTGAATAAGAAACACTCATATATCCAAGCTAAAACGCTGCATGCATTATTAATTTCATTAACATCACAATATGTTATACTTCACTGCTCGCTTGAGAATTAGCACATGTATGATTTCTTAAACACTTTGGCCGCCAGATTTCTCATCCGATATTATCATAGATCACAGCCACAGCATTCACAGCTTTATCTATTTTACAGAACGCCACACCTATTTCCGATTAGATTGAATGGGGAAGAAAACTGCCAATTTATCCCGCTAGTGTCGTTTGTACGGTCGACCCATAACAAACAAAGTTTTGTATGTGATTTGCATTGGTAGTCCAATTATTGATCAAAATAACGCACTATGTAGCTGTTGGGTGTAAGGAAAATAAATATCTTATGTTTCCTAACAATTCCCGGCTAGGAAGCTAGGAGGTTAAAGCACTTCAATGAAACCGAACGGATAGAGGTTATGTTTTCGACATTTTGAAGATTTCATCTACCAAAGTATTAGTTTAGTTTAGTTTACTACAGGTTTGTTCCTTATTATATATCTTATCGCTGTTATGTGGTCTGCAGTCCTCGCACAAGGTTACTGACCCATCTTGAGATGGCCTTTGATTGTTTTAGGTTATATTTTGTTTTACTTGTAAAAGTCATTTATAATGGTTTATTCGTATGCATTTGTGTCCATACACACTATTCATTGCATGTAAACTTGAGATAATGACAAGCAAATAGTCCTAGCTAACATTAACTTAAGTTAACCCATGTTTACCTGCTCACGAAGTTCACGTTTTTGCCACGTAAAAAGCTTTCTCATTCATTCTACGTTACATAGGATACAATACAATACAGTGTAAAATAACGTCGAAAAACACAAAAAATTGCCTTGTAAAAAAATTTCACTTGTTTGTTATGGGTCGAACATACAGAGCGTCATCTACAAAAAGTTTTCCGTGTACAACCCCATTATTACAATAGGAATATGTCATACATAAACAAATTCCAATAACTAATCAGGCACAATATAAGAATACATTGCAAAATTGGAGACTGACTCTTGATTCTAGAGTCTAGAAGAATCCGCACGAAATCCCTGATAGTCCACCCGAAACACCATTACAAATACTTCAAACCTCAGTAGGAGCTTTTATACTGTGGTTGGTAGGAGAGAGGCATTAGTTAGAATATGGGAGGAGCCGCCAGAAAACGCAAGTAGTAAACATATAAATTATTGTGCAGTTGGTACAAGATCTGAGTCCCATTTTAAATAGGTACTTGTCTTCATATGACCAGATTATACTTATTTATGTAAGTATACATATAATGTAAACTAACAGACTGGAAATTATGTAATCATAATTTAGATTAGAAGATAAATAAAAGACAATTAAATACCCGCATTTCATAGCATAACAAGTTATTTCCTAACAACAAACGGTCCATTCTCAGTGCAGGGACTAAAGACAAAGGTCAGAGAGTGGAAGGAGGAGAGTTTAATATGTGGTACGTAACTTACAAGAGCGGAAATATATCGCAAGTCGTACAGTAGAGAGAAAACGTAAGCGCTCGGCTCGCATCACATGCGTAGTTAAGAACCAGACATGTCTGCAGTACAGAAAGCGGTTGTTACGTGAGCCGGCGAATGCAGTGCATAAGACATGGACTGGATTTAAGGTCAACAACCCCTACTCATCAATAGGACGCTGCGTACTGAACAATAAATTTATATTTCGATGGACCTTCGATTTGGTTAGTAGTCATCTGATAGCCTTCTAACCATTTAGTTTTAGTTCTAAGTTTTTATTAATATCTTAAAAACAAATTAATAAGCATTCGAAATGCGATTGTAAGAAAGGTTTCCTTATTTATTAATGCAAGAACTTTATGTTTTTCTAAAGGAATTCCGATGCCATTCCGTTACCTTAAAGTTTTTAATCCTAATAGGTAATCATGAATAGTAGCAATATCTATCTTTTGACTATAAATAACTCAGTCGACTATTAATAACTCGTTCAAAAGTAATTTGTAAATGGGACATATTTTAATCAAAGACATATACATACGGTTGAATTTATAAATATAGGTACCTACCCTTTTAACTGAAATTAATCAGGGTCCCAGTAAAAAATACTTGATAAAAATAGACCAGTCAAATATAGGAATACCTACCTCAAATAATAACAAAGATACATATAGCAAACAAATAATCTTTTCCCTTTTGGTTTTTTGCAATAAATGGGGAATCGTCGGTTTCGTCCACTTCGTGGTCCACTGACAGATTGCCTGCTGGACGTCGCCGGCCGAGCTATTAATAAAAGTCTATAAAAAGTTTACATTGTAAATTGAATATATTCCTGAGTCGCGTAGGTCGCATTAAGGGGCACGCGGTCGTCGCGCGGGGCGTCGTGCGGGGCGTGCTACGATTAAATTAAACGTATAGAAATGTATGAGACCGTTTACGGTGCCCGCGTCGTTCAACGCTTCAAGATCAAACATAGGCCTATATTCGATATAGTTCAAGGAGACGCGTCGGCGCCCGCACGACGCACCGCGCAACGCGTCGCGTCTCCCTAAATGCGGCCGAAGTTGTCATACCATGCGCGACTCGCGCAATTTTCGGGCGAGCATTGATTTGAAGGTAAAGTCTAAAGTCGGAAATGATGTAACAAAAATATGATTTCTTCAATAGATGTAATATGTATCTAAATCGACCACTCTGTGATTCATCATTGTAAATTGAAGAGCTACGCATATATTCCTGTTTCCTTTGCATGATTCATGTTAGCAAAAATATAGAGTACTAACCTAGAGTCTCACCTAGAGTGTGCATGGCCATGGCTACTTCATTATGACTTAAATGTTTTACATTTCAAAAGGCAGGCTAAAATATATTTTATCAGAGGGGTGTTATAACATGTTTACGTTGTATCTGGATGATCTGACTCGGTCGGGGGTTTTTTAAATTTTTTACTTTGTTATTTACTTAAGTAAAAATATGAACTTCCCAAATACCAAAACATATTCAAAGCGTGCAAAAACAAACCAAGAAACAACAATGTAACAAACCCACATTATTTTTTTAAAGCCCCATTAATGGGATGGGATCCATAGAGTACAAACAAACACTACATTTCAATATTTATTTGTTTATTAATATTTGTTTTGTTTTATCCATTGTAAAGCAGGCTCTTTTAAAGCTTCATGTAGAAATCGATATAAAATGGTTGTTGATTGAACCACTTTAAAATCTACTTTCAAAAATAACAGAGGTAGGTACTTATATTTTCAAAAGTATGAAAGGTAACAATTAAAAAAAATTGGAGTTAATAACATAAGTAGGTATTCTGTTATGTAACTACATGGTATGATGCGGCAATGACAAATGCCCGCGATGCCGAGTGATGATAGAGGTCGGGAGTTAGAGGTCACTTCACTACACAAAGTGGAGATAATTAAGAGCCATAGCACAGCCAAAAGTAGCGCCACCCGAGAAAAAAATAAATATCTTCTAAACTAAGGCAAATATCAAAAATGTGAAACTGTATGACCCTGGATAATGCAGCCTAATATTTTTAGGGCACTGTTGTATAGCTTTTAAGTTAAAGACCACAGAAAGCTACTGATTGTTGCTAAAAACGGACACTTTTGGCAGGACTCGGGTGGCACTACTTTAGCTGTGCTATGCCTCTTAAGAGCTGCCTGTATTTTTTCCCATCTGATTAGAGCTTCCTACTTGAAATAATACAATATTAACGTTCGTTTTCACTATGTTTGGGACTATCATTCATGTGAAAATAGATAAGTCATCGCGGATTCACCGCCACTGTACAGGCGTACATTAAAACAATAGAAATAGTAGAAATATCCTTTTAATTAGACTTTCTTATAAAACATTAATTTTGGTTTTAGAGTAGCTAATCGCGGCGAGAATAGTTTAGAAAGGTTCAATTGCCGGTCATGAACGCACGAATCACACACACACGATATAGTCTCTTTATGTTCATTGGTTGGTACGCGACTGCAACGTTCCTGTCTATGCAGACGCGTTAACAGCCACTTAATGAAATACAGAAGTTTGGTTTAAAATGTTATCAAAATTACCGTTAAGCCGATTAAAATGAATTCGATAACACGCCGCCCGCTTAAAAAGGCGTCGTAATCGCAAAACAGCAACGTTTCAAGAAATTAATTCTTTTAAGATTTTATAAACACACATGGTAAATGCGGACTGAGAGCATGGCCGCGTGATCGTAAAAATCAACAGAGTAGTAAGAGCAAACAAAAAACTGTTTCTCAATTCGGCTGATAGGTGTTGCTTTTAAGAGCCGTGCCCGCTCCGTACAGAGCAATGCCGATGACATCATATTATTTTTTGTCATTAGCACATGTACTCTACCCGTATTACCGCAGCCGAACTACATACCGTCACATCACAGTACGCCAGCTAATTACAAGGGAACCAATCATGAACACAGGTGTTCTGTTGTTCGTTCGCATGAAGAGCGTTTTGTCACGGGTTTGTGTTGCATTTGATTCAAAATTGAATTTTTGTCTGTTGTAGGGTTTTTCAAGAAAAGCTTTTTATTGATACACTGAATTTTCTCTTAAACTTTCTTCTTTAATCACTTCTTTGGTTTTAAAGACAACACTAAATCAAAGAAATTAAAAATATTCGTTTGTCACCATATTTTCAAAAAATCACCTCTGCTGGGTGAGGGTGAAAGGTTAGAGAGGATTCCTAAAATAGCTTGTTGTGAATGTGATATGTGACTGTAGGGTCTTCCATTATTAGGTATTTCGTGAACTTTAGGATACCGGATATTGCTTCAAGTTTGATCAGAGGGTAGGTATGTGCTATGTTAATCATGATAATACGGACACGGTACAGCGGGCGCAATCGGAGACATACCAGCTAATGCGGATAATCTCATGTCCGTAGTTCACTTTAGTATCGCGTTTGGTTGCGAGAAGGCACAAGCGCAGCGCAGTCAGGGCGGAGTCAGCACAGCAGGGGCGCACGGGCGCGTCGCGCCACAGAGCCGGCGAAATGCGGCGTGCGGCGGTATCGATCCCGCTCCCGGCCAAGCAGCGTCCACCACCGCGGCGGCGGCGCCAGCGGGCCGCGCCGCGCTCTCATCACGCAAACGTCACTCTCCCCGCTCGCCCGCCGCGCCGCCCGCCGCCCCGATATCCTAACCCTAGCCACCCTTCCTTGAACCCTCTTCCCCTCAGTTCAGTTGGTCATAATAATAAGTAAGACATCATGCTAGTCTAGCTAGAACTAAGGCACTATGAAATATCAACGCAAAATGACTCTTTACTTCTTAATAACATTGTGAATAGGTTTTTTATAATGTCGTGTTGTATGTGAAGTCCTAACACAATGGAGGTCTGTGTTGTATGTAAAGTTTAATTGGGCCTTAGTCTCATAAACTTACGATTAAACTTCTATACTATTACTATTACTCTATTATGATTGGGTAAAAAATCGCGAATCTCGTAACTTTGATCTTGTAAGACTAGTAGAATGAAGGTACTATCAAAACTTCGAGAATCGCAATTGTTGACCCAATCGTAATAGAATCGCAATCTCTGTATTTCAGGGGCCTATAAGTCTGAATCTATAGCTAATTTTTAAAAAACAAAAACGTAAAAACCTAGTTTTTATAGTGATTGGAAATTAATAAGTAGTAGAAAAACGTTTTCTGTTTTGTATAAACGCGTTTATCAACAAATATATAGTTGACTCGACAGACGTTGTCCTGTCTTAAACTGATTGAAAGGATCGGCCCGGCCGTTCTCGAGTTATAGCGAGACTAACGAACCATGATTCATTTTTATATATCTATATATATAAAATTCAAAGGTGACTGACTGACTGACTGACATAGTGATCTATCAACGCACAGCCCAAACTACTGGACGGATTAAGCTGAAATTTGGCATGCAGGTAGGTGTTATGGCGTAGGCATCCGCTAAGAAAGGATTTCCCAAAATTCCCTCAGGAACGGGAATTACGGGACTTTTTAGTTAGTATGAAAAATCTACATTATTGAGTGTATCGACGTGAAACTTGGTGTACAAGTTCCTCAGTGAATGAAAGAGTGTTGAAAGAAAGGAATTTACAAAATTACCACGGGAACGGGAATTACGGGACCTTTTTAGTAAGAATGAAAAATCGACATCCTTGTGTGTTTCGACGTGAAATTTGATGTACAGGTTCTTCAGCAAATGTAGGAATGTTTAAAGAAAGTAATTTACAAAATTCAAATTCCCATTGGAACTGGAATAACGGGACTTTTTGTGAGATTGAAATCTCGACTTCCATGAGTGTATCGACGTGAAATTTTTATACAGGTTCCTCAGTGGATGAAAGGGTGTTGAAGAAAGGAATTAACTAAATTCCCATGGGAATAGGGTAACAGGACTAATTATTTAGTATGAAAAATCGATTTCCTTGAGTATACCAACGTGAAATTTGGTCTACAAGTGAAAGGGTGTTGGAAGTAAGAAATATACTAAATTCCCACGGGAACGTAAAACGGGACTCTTTAGTTAGTATTAAAACAATGTATATATATTTCTTTATTTCCACGTAAAAAACGGGTTCTATTAAGAAAAAATTAACCAAAATTCACATGGTAACGGAACATTCCCAAAAACATAAAGCGCCTAAAAATCTTCAATTTTTTTTTACTCGAGTAGGTATGTATATTAGGTATGTAGGTACGTATATCCAACTACTTTTACCCAACCAGCTAAAAGAAATGTAAGAAGTTTCAGTGTCTGAATGGTGGAGCGTAGGCCACATACTATAGGGCGCGGCCACCAGCTCCGATTAGTTTGATTTTAAGGCAACTAATGCTACAGAATTACTACTATTTAGTACTTAAAGGAAAAAATAAGTACCAGAGTACTTTTCGAGTTATTAGAGGTTTTTGGTGGCCGCGTTGGGAAGGATGCTTTGCAACGCGGCCACCTTCAGCAAATATAAAAATTTATGAATTAGAAATAAATCTACGCAAAAACTACTTCGCAATAAACAAACTTCTGTAGCATTAGTTGCCTTAAAATCAAACTAATCGGAGCTGGTGGCCGCGCCCTATAGTATGTGGCGGAGCGTAGACATGAATTTATGGAGTTGCCACGGGAACCGAAATAAAGATAGATATTTAAGGAAATAAAGATAGATATTTTTAGGGGGTATGGGTGCGATCAGAAATGATGTTACCAAAATCCTAAGTCGTAAAAAACCAGTAATTAACGATTTTAATGAAAAAGCGCGTGCGAAGCTGTGGGCATAAGCTAGTATATTAGATATGTATTCCACACTGTCAAATCTTGTGAATTATGTTGGTGAGTTAGCAGAGGCAGTTGATGCAGGATATCAGATTGACGCTATCTATACTGACTTCAGTAAAGCATTTGACAGAGTGGATCACCAGCTGTTGCTTAGAAAACTGTCTGACTACGGTATTTTCGGTAGTTTTCTAAGTTTGATTACTAGCTACCTAAGCCAAAGAACACAGAGGGTGATGGTTTGTGGTCACATGTTCAATCCTTTTAATGCTCCTTCTGGCGTACCGCAGGGTTTCCACTTGGGACCAATTCTTTTTCTGATTTTTATTAATGACCTCGGCAAAGAAATCAAAAACAGTAGATTCTCGATGTTTGCAGATGATCTCAAACTATATCGTGTGGTCGAAACTCAAAACGACTCGGAGCTTCTTCAGGCTGACCTTGATCGTGTTACTGATTGGTCTGTCAGAAATAAGCTGCCTTTAAATATCAATAAATGCAAGCACATCAAATTAACAAAAAAAAAAAAGTTCCAATTAAAACATTTTACCAAATATCAAGTTCGCCATTGGAGGAGGTTAGCGAGATTAGAGATTTAGGTGTAATCTTGGACAGTTCTCTTTCTTTTATACCACATATCGATTTGATCAAAATCATTTAAGATGCTGGGTTTCTTGTGGAGGAACTGTAAGAATTTTAAAAATATGCAAACTTTAAAACTGGTCTACTTTGCTTTGATACGTAGTACTTTGGAGTACTGCTCTAGTGTTTGGAATCTTTTCTATCAGTGCCACAAATATTGGATTGAACGCATACAAAAACGGTTCTTATTCTTCCTCAGGGTACACCAACGTAAACTGTCAGTCATAAAATCATACGAATCCCGGATCCAATTCTTCGAATTTATTTCACTTGAGGGCCGCAGGTGGATTGCTGACCAAATTTTACTATATAAAATTGTGCGTGGATTGTTTGACTGTCCATACTTGGTCTTACTAATTAATTATTCAGTGCCAAGAAGCAGCGCCGGAATTGTTAATTTTCATCCTTTTAGCATAAAAACTTATAGACATAGACATAGACGAACACTGGTATGGTTCTGGCAGAATCATCAGCGTTGCATCAATGCTATTGCATTGCTTGCAAGCTGAGTCACGGCCATTTTGCGCCCACAGCACTTACAATACATTTGTTAATTTTATTTCATTATTTGTTCTTTTTGTCTTTTTAAACTAGTGTGTAACTTATTATTGTATGTTTTGTGTGCGCAAATAAATATCTGTCTATGTCTATGGTTTTCATAATGTTATAGCTAGAATCTGCAGATCCCATAACAGCCTTTTCAAAACAAATAATAAGAAAGATATACTCGCCTGTTCCTTGCTTCAATATCGTTCCTATCTGTATGCTCATGCACTCCTATCTGTATGCTCACGCACTTTTATAGCTGACTAGAGGCTGCCCAGCGGTTTCACCCGGGCAGCATTCTCATAAACACATAAATCCCGTTTTTTGCCGTTCCCATGGGAATTTCGGGAAATCATTCCTTAGTGCTCACCTACACTCCCCAAGGAACCTACATGCCAATTTTCAGCTTTCTACGCCCAGTAGTTTCGGCTCTGCGTTGTCTGTCATTCAGTCAGTAAGTCAGTCAGCAACGGAAGAGTTATATATATATGTCACCGGAAAATAACAAGATCTGTAAATTTATAAATTTTCTAGGAAATTTATAAACTTTCTTAGGATTCTAAACGAGACATAAATTGTATTATTTTACGCCGACATTTTCGTAAATTGATAAACTTACAAAACTTAAAATAATAAGAAACGTATAACCAAACGCCATATGTATAATGAATTGAAATTTACCAAAGAGATGATCTTTTATGGTCGAAAATTTTATGGTCGCCATGACCAAAATATTTTATTTTTGTAGAGTGAAATAGGGAACCCCCTACTAGGTAGGTAGGTAGGCACCTATAATACAAGGTTACTTTTTGATATAAGATGCTATTATCCCTTAATAGCATATTATATCTGTCACCGTTATAGTGCGAAATACGTTAATGTGCACTTTACCGGGCAATGTGCACATTAACTGTTTAGGTCAGTTAATGTCCGAAATTTTATGTAAAATATGGGGTATCCGCACTTTACCTAGTTAATGTGAGTATTACCGGATGTCTCGCCGTTAAAGTGCGGAAAACAGAAAACTCCGACCGAAAATTCAAATCTAGGGCAAAATTGTAGGTTAGGTTAGGTCTGGCTTGTGATCTTTGCGAGCGGAGCTTGGGTTACCTGTGTTAAACTGAAATCTAAGGCAACTATTTTTTGAACTTTACTGTATGCTTAGTCGTTTCTCTGCAGATTACCTAAGGATTTTGCAGATTACCTAGGTAATGTAGAGAACAATATTTAATTTCGAACTCTAACGGATTCAGCCAGTTAGTGCACTTTTACCGAGTTTCGCACATTAGCGATAACATATTAACCTATAAACCTACCTAGTTTTTAGTACAAGTAAAAATACTTTTAGTGTAATCGATTTGTTTGGCAAGTCTGATTGTACGTAAGTCTATGGACGCAAGCATTTTCACTGTCAACATCGACTAATCAGAGAGCAGTGTGTTATTTTCCGTATTTAAAAAAGCGTAAAATTAAAAGCTCTTCTGTGATTGGTCGATCCGTTTAGAATCTTACGAACTGATATCCGTTACTTTATAAATTTACCACGACGAGTCGAATATTTTTAAATTTGCAAAAAAGTGGGCGTTAAATAATTCAATTTATCTCTCGTTTAGAATCCTACGAAAATCCTACGAATTCAATTTATCTCTCGTTTAGAATCCTTTCCCATAGGAAATTTATAAGCTTGCGAATCTAATTTTTTTCGGTGACATATATACATATATTGATTAATTAAGTATTATGTTAAGAGTAAGTTTAATATTAAAGTATATAATTTAGGCCTAAGTAGTAACCAACATTTTGCATGCAGTGGTTACCTATTATTGGGTTTGCATAGGTACCTACTTTATTGAAATTGTTTTTATGTTTAGTATGAATTTTGTAAACTTGTGATCCAAATAAAAATAAATAAACAAATATCGTATAAGGAAACGCGTCAGCCCCCGCCGCGGTGCCTGCAGCGTCGCCCCCGGCGGGGCCCGCGTCGAAGCCCGCACGACGCCCTGCACAACGCGACGCGTCTTCGTAAATGAGGCCTAACGTTGGACCTTGTTGCATGCGAACTTAAGGCGACGTCTAAGTTTATTACCTCAAATATTAAAACAAAACATGTCCATAGTGGACGTTTATCAGTTGTTGTTCAGGAAAATAATGGTTTATGATATAAAAATAGTATGCGAGATCATTCACGATTAAAGGTATTAGCCGCGCAGATAAAGAACAGATTTAAAAATGGCGGACGTTTTATTTTTTTTCGTAAGGTATGGTTGGCAAATAAGTTTGATTAATATTTTTCTACCGACTCTTTGTAATAAATAATTCTTTTTTATTATTATTATTAACTAGCTGGTGCCCGCGACTTCGTCTGCGCATATAAAATATTGGTATGGAAGTATAGATTATTTAATTTAATAAAATCCTAAGTCTTTTCATTTATTACCTACTACATATACGCACACATTGGACACGAATCAATTAATAAATTAATTAGTAATTTTATTTCTATATCTTTAGTTTGAACGCACCAATCGCAATGCGAATAGTCTGAGCGCTATCATAATACAGGTCGCCGGTATTATGATAGCGCTCAGTGACAGTGGATCAGACTGGCGCAGGACCGTGGTGCATGGCGTGCGAGAGAAGAGGCCTATATCCAGCAATGGGCTCTTACAGGTCGATGATGATATCATATTACATACATACTGCGAAGCTAGGTCATGTTCGTAAGGGGCGCTCAATAACACGCTAGAAGTCTGAGCACTATCATAGTAGGTACTTGTAAGCTTGAAAATGTTTGTAAGGCGCACTCACTCGCGCACTAACTCGCGAGTAGTCCAAACGCCATAATAGTACTTGGAAGCTCGGGAATGTTTGTAAGCCACAATCACTAAATCGCGGGCACTCTAAGCGCTATATCTGTACTTGAAAGCTGGGGAATGTTCTGAAGTCACTGACTTGCAAACGTCTGAGCGCTATCATAGTACTTGGCAGCTCGGGAATGTTTGTAAGCCACAATCACTAAATAGCGGGCACTCTAAGCGCTATATCTGTATTTGAAAGCTGGGGAATGTTCTGAAGTCACTAACTCGCAAATGTCTGAGCGCTATCATAGTACTGGGCAGCTTGGGAATATTTGTAAGCCATAATCACTAAATCGCGGGCAGTCTAAGCGCTATATCTGTACTTGAAAGCTGGCGAATGTTCTTGAGTCACTAACTCGCAAACGTCTGAGCGCTATCATAGTACTTGGCAGCTCGGGAATGTTTGTAAGCCACAATCACTAAATAGCGGGCACTCTAAGCGCTATATCTGTACTTGAAAGCTGGGGAATGTTCTGAAGTCACTGACTTGCAAACGTCTGAGCGCTATCATAGTACTTGGCAGCTCGGGAATGTTTGTAAGCCATAATCACTAAATCGCGGGCAGTCTAAGCGCTATATCTGTACTTGAAAGCTGGGGAATGTTCTGAAGTCACTAACTCGCAAACGTCTGAGCGCTATCATCGGGAAGGTTTGTTAACCACAATCACAGATTCGAGGGCAGTTTAAGCGCTGTATGTGTACTTGCAAGCTAGAGAATGTGAAGCTTCGACGCCCGAATACTTTAGTCAAGTTTATTCAATATTATTAAAAATAATTCAGCCATTCTTGACTTATAAATAGTGTTATTAACACAACTCTTTCATATAGGTATAATAGATTATAGTGTGCCCCGTTCCCAATATTCCCGTGGTAATACCAGGATAAAAAGTAGCCTATCTCCTTTCTCAGGCTCTAGACTATACATTGTATAGATTATAGTGTGCCCCACGGCTTCGCTAGCGCACTTTCCCTTGAAACATAAATTCCCAATATTCCCGTGGGAATTTCGCGATAAAAAGTAGCCTATGTCCTTTCTCAGGCTCTAGACTATCCATATACCAAATTTCATCCAAATCGGTTTAGTAGTTTTCTCAGGAAAGCAGGACAGACAGACAGACAGACAGACAGAGTTACTTTCGCATTTATAATATTAGTATGGATGAATGATTTAATAGTATTTACAAATAATATCATAATAAAATAAATTAGAAGCAAGGGTAAATAAAAAAATATTCTTTTATTTTTCTCTATTAGTTGTGATTTGAAAACATTAACAAGAAAGATACAATATGTAAAAAAATGCTTTATTGCCACATAATACAAGTAATAAATAATAAAATAATAATTCTATCGCTAAAAGCGATGGCAATATTAAATGGATAAAAATGTGTTCTGCGTTAATTATTATTTTTTTGCAGCGTGTACTTCACTGTGTGAGCGAGATAGCATGCGGATCGACGCCATATTTAAATCTGTTCTTTATCTGCGCAGGTTATACAATAATCAGGTTATATTATGTCCGCTTATCGCTATGGTCTTTCAATTATCTTATAATTATAAAACGGAAATAGAGCAACTGCTGTACTTTGAAGTAAATATTGAAATATATATTGGTACCCTAGTGAACACTAGATACTCACATTTTTATGTTATATTTTTTTTTATTTTACGGAGTTTTTGTTTTCATGCTGAGCCGTAGGAAAACGCTAGTGTAGTGAATCACGGCTTCAATTGATATAACCAATTTTTTTTAAGAATTTATACGGGCTATAATATACACAGAAGTGATTTCATAGAGAAAGGCAAACTGCAGTGCCTAGTGGAGTGTAACAGCATCTGCAATTCATTCTGATTAATGCCGCGAGAGCCGCAATGTGCTTTACAAAATGCATTGTGTGTGATAGCATGCAGCTCTAACCTTTTAATGTGCTGTCCCGGCATATCGCGCCTTACAATTTGTATGGGAAAAAGATATTGTTACTTTTTTACTATCTTACTCTAAATTTTACCATTTTTTTTTAGATTTTAAACCTTCTCTGGACTACTACGAACATTTTAAAACCAAAATCAGCTCAATCGGCCCGGCCGTTCTCGAGTTTTAGCGCGATACTAAAGGCTGACATTCACAGTCAGCGCGAAAAGTTCAACTTCGACCTGACTGGCTCAAGTATCATATTAGCGACTCGGAGTAGACTCGCAATCATTCGTATTCAGAGACGAGTTTCGCTGCCACTTGGGCTTGACTTCGCGAAGTTCAAATATTTGGCACAGATGCAATAGTTTTCATCTCACAATGGTAAAACACCACAAAATTTTATCGATTGTCTATGCTCATGGACACCCTATTTAAAAAAAAGTTGAAAGACACAGAGAGTATGTTGTATTATTTCGTACATCGAAAAGGGATGGCACATTGAATTACCTATCGCTACCTTAAAGGTTAGAAACGTTTGTTTTGATTTCAAAGTATTGGATTTTATTAAAGAACAAATCACTAGAAAAAACACGCTTTACAGAATGGAATTCCAGTGCTTATCTTTCGGCTTCTTCATCAGACCTTGAAGCCCTAATTGTGGTCTAAGTTACAAAATTACAAGACTTTTCTATCAACTTCACACACAGCTTCGATACCGATGTTTCATAAAGTTTCAGTTTATATCCTCCGGCTCCATCATCAGATCAGTTCGACAGTACAATATTATTGTATTGTCATCAGAAATACACACTGCTGCCAATTTTCATGACGCTTTGCTACGACCCTTGGAAGACGAAGAACTTAATTTTGTTCTATTACTTATGGAGCAAAGGCAAAACGATCCACTGACCAAGCCGTCCCCGAATGGAAAACAAGAGAAGGGAAAAGAAGTGTAGGCAGACCACCAGCCAAATGGACCTACGATATAAAGACCATTGCTGGGGAAACATGGATGAGACTGGTAGCCGCTGAAGCGAACTGGAAAATACTTGGAGGCATTCGCCCAGCAGTGGGCTTATATATGATTGAGGTAAAGGAAGAAAAGGTTAATACAGGTCAACTTCATTCAAAATTTAGGTTTTTGGACTCATTCTAGAGATTGTTTTGTGAATTGATTAAATCTTCATAAAAACATTAAAAAGTTTTGTTTTTAATTATGAATTCTAACTAACCTAAACACATTTTAACAATAGCACACACACTTCCACACACGCATAGCCTGTATGCAAATATAAAAATAAAAAATAAAAAATTTTAGGTAGCGGGCCGCAGTTAAAAATTACAGTTAATTTTTTTATTTTGGTTAGTGGGATGTGTAGTAATTATACAAAATAAAATGGAAATAATGTTAATATGTAATACTAATAAAATACATATTATTATTATTATAATACAGAATAACTATTCGAAAGAAAAAAGTATAACCCTATTGTAGTAGATCACGCCAAGTATTTAATATAATCAGATTTTTCTGTTGAGTCACAAGGACATGATGAGACATGAGAGCTGAACCTAGGTTACTACAGTTGAGGAGTTTATGGAATTTAGTTTACTGCAAGAAAGTGCAATAGTTTTAGGACAAGGAATTTAATTTATTAGAAATTACTTACCTACCTAGATTTTCTTGAAGCCAAGAGGTAACAAGCAGCAGTGTGGTACTTACAGCTTAGGCTAATAATCAATGTATATAAGAGATAACAAAAGTCAATCCAGATTCAGAGTGAGCAACAACTTATTCGCTACATATATTTTAAAAATTATTGATTTGATGCAGACCTATACCCTATCAACTTACATACCTCCAACCAGAATAATAAGTGGGTAAATAAAAATTACATTTAAAAATAGGTGTTTCAATTAGATTCTTTAATTTCTTTTCAAGTAAGTACTTAGGTATAACATAGGTCTAAAATATAATTCCTGAAGACGAGACCAAATAAAGTTTTTTATGATTTTTCAAACCATTAACCGCTGGTGCTGCTGTTGTATCCAGCTCCACAAATCATTCGTAATACTTATAATGTTTATAAATTCTTAAACAAGAATCTAACAACAAAATTCTTGGATGTGGCCAGTCTTGTGTTTTCCGACCTGCAAGCATGGGTATCTTTTCCATACACAAATGGTTATCCATTCTATAGTGGTCCAAACTATAAAGAGGGTCCTGGTAAGACAATTTCCGCAGTCAGCTAGTTATGTAGATTAGCAAAAAGAACGAAAAACCGAAAAACCAATCAACTCAGATCAGAAACAAAAACAAGCAGTAATATTTTTCAAACAATTGATTGATTACTTTCGTGACTGTGTGTGGTATTGATAGAAATGTCTTGTCCTAGTCGTCGCGAGTGCTAGCCAAGTGCTAAATTTGGTGACTCGGGCCGTCTCATGCTTCGCCAAGTGACAGGGCACTGAGATCACTACGATACTCGACTGTGAATATGAATTTCGAGCGGAGAGCGAGTTTACGGGCGATTTTGACAGTTCGGAGTGATACTCAGTGCTGCAACTCGACTGTGAATGTCAGCCTAACGAACCACGATTCATAATCAATATCCATACTATAATATATATTATATATATATATATATTTATATATATTTTGAGAGTAGTGCTCTTTAAATTCATACAAATAATAACTTTAAAGTGTCTGCCGGGTTACTTTCAAATTTGTAAAGCAAAAAAAAAAAAAAAAAGTAAAATCAAAATAAAACTTAAAAAAAGTACAGAATATGGGTGTGTTATTTGACCTCTTTGTGTGTAATATGTGGGTTGTGTTGTGTGTGTGTGTGTGTAAGAGGGTGTGTGATGTGAACAAAAATATTCTGAAAGTAAAAATTATTTAATTTGTACAAGAAGAAATTCGGTATCATTATAACTTAAGGATTTCAGCCATTCGGTCACTTTTACTTTGCAGTTAAAATAGTTAAGTTCATGCAGATTAAGTATTCTATTAATTTTGTTGTACAGAAATGGACCAATGAAATTTAGGAAGCGTTTAGAAAAATTTAGTTTTACTGATATAATATTATTGACTCTATCGTATCGTCTTTTTTTAAGTTTCTTAGCATCAAAAACTGAAAGTGAATTAGCTTAGCTTGCAAGTACTGATACAGCGCTTAAACTTCCCTCGAATCTGTGATTGTGGCTTACAAACCTTCCCGAGCTGCCATGTTCTATGATAGCGCTCAGACGTTTGCGAGTAAGTGACTTAAGAACATTACCCAGCTTTCAAGTACAGATATAGCGCTTTGACTGCCCGCGAGTTAGTGATTGTGGCTTACAAACATTCCCGAGCTAAGTACTATGATAGCGTTCGGACTACTCGCGAGTTAGTGAGCGAGTGAGTGCGCCTTACAAAAAATTTGCCAGTACTATGATAGTGCTCAGACTGCTAGCGTGTTATTGCGCGCCCCTTACGAATATTAGCTAGCTTCGAAGTATGTATGTACTATGATATCATCATCATCAGCCTGTAAGAGCCCACTGCTGGACACACTCTTCTCTAGCACGCCATGCACCACGGTCCTGCGCCAGTCTGATCCACTGTCTAACGGCGACCTGTATTATGATAGCCCTCAGACTATTCGCATTGGGATTATACAATCCCTTATTGATGCGTTCAAACTAAAGATATAAGAAAAAAAAAAAAAAATTTGATTCGTGTCCAAAGTAATAAATGAACAGACTTAAGATTTTATTAAGTTAATAATCTATATTCCATAGTAATATATTTTATGCCCAGACGAAGTCGCGGGCACCAGCTAGTACCTATATAAAACTCTTCCGTTACTGACTGTCAGTCAGCAGACAACGCAGAGCCGAAACTACTGGGCGTAGCAGGCTGAAATTTTGCATGTGGGTTCCTTGGGGAGTGTAGAGGAGCACTAAGGAATTAATTCCCAAAATTCCCATAGGAACGGGAAAAAATGGGATTTTGGTGTTTATGAGAAATCTGCGCGGGTGAAATCGCGGGGCACCCTCTAGTTATACATAGTATTAAAGATTAACTAGATTAACGAGTTCTAGTTCACCTAGAACAGGTGAGCAAGCACAAGTACCTGGGACTAATAATTGACGAAAGGTTTAACTGGGGTCCTCATATCAAGCATATATATGTGGCAAATTGCGAGCCTTAAAATGTAAGATGTCCATCCTCCGGTACAAAATGCCGTATAAAATATTACGTCTTATATATTTGTCAATGGCTGATTCAATTATTAGTTATGGTATAAGCAGCTAGGGGAAAAATTATGAAACGTACCTGAGCACTATTTATAAATTACAAAAAAGTTTACTAAAAACAATTGTACCTTGTAAAATGAAAAATGAATTAAAAGAAAATAACATAAATATCTTTAAGCACTGCCATGTAATGGATGTCATAAATAGGTTTAAGTTTGAATATATGATAGAGGAAAACTCTTATAAATCTGAATTAAATGTTAAACGCAGGTCTGAGAGGCTACGGCAAGTTCATTACTCTCAAGATTTTAGCTTACCTAAGTATTATAATGTGTATGGCACATTATAATACTTAGGTAAGCTAAAACCAACTACCCAGTGAAATCTACAATTATGTACTTAAGGAATGATAAGTTTAAAAAACAACTAAAACTGTTCTTTATTGAAAATCTATCAGGTTATAAAAAATAAGATTTCACACCATGTCCTATATTAATTATGTAACAGATAAGCAATAAGTAAATAAATAGTTTATAGACTGTACTCGCTGCTACAGATAAACAATTAAGTTTTCGTTAGCAGCTAAACGCACGTAACTTTTGTACTTTTTAAATTGTTTTGAATAAATAAAAATAAAAATATAAAAACTGCCGCCCAGGATAGGGAAGTGTGGAAGGAGAGGAAAGAGGCCTTTGCCCAGCAGTAGATCAACATAGGCTAGCAATAAATATTATTAGTTTTTACAGATTTGTAATAAGAAAATGCAAAACTCAAAAGGTCAAACTAATATAGTCAGAATCGTGGGGCTACATTATGTGATATTAATTTGACCATTTCATTTCCATTCATTCCTTCCTATACTTATACTATAATTTTCAGGAATTCCAATACAGCATGTTTTAAACTATAATAATAATAATAACTTTTTAACTTAAACAAAGCAATATTTACAAATAAAAAAATAGCCTTAAAATCGCTGCCACCGGATGGTACCTACATACAATGCCTAGAAGGCTGGCTGTATTTAACCCCTGAGAATGGCTGATTCTCTGGCCAAGGTACAAGCCAGCCCGTCGGTCACCGGAATAGTTGATCAGGTGCGTACTTAATTTTGTTTAATTTAATAGTTAAAAGACATGCAAATAGGAACTAGTACATAGATAGAATATAAATTATAGTTCACATTTAAATAAAATAATAAAGCTAGCCTAAATCAAAGCCCATTTTATAATAAAATTGAGCTAATTGTTTGATTGTTAATAGGCACTTTCAAAAGCTTGAATTTATGGAAAGTTGGCATATTATTATTTTAGGTACCTAACAATAAAAAATTAAGAGGTTTCATGGGGTTATTTCGATTTTGCTCCAAAGCCATTGTTCTCTGCAATTTTTAGCTTCCATACATTCATTCCGATTTTGCTCCCAATTGTCAAACATTCGGCGAAAATTACACTTAAAGTATAAGCTTAAATATCATAAAAGCACTTTTGACCATAAAAAATAGAACAATATGGAAATGCTGCTCAGTGCTCACTGCTCAACCACTCTGAAGTAACATGGGTTTTGTCACACTCCACTTAGCACAATCAAGGTGATATCCTACCAGTGTGCAGTGATAAGTCTTAACTACTGATAAGCATAAAATTTGTACTGCTTGTGGATAAAAGTGTTTCCACTGCAATAATAATACTAATTTTAATATATTGTAGGTAACTGTCATCTGTTAAAAAATCAGTTTGAACAATTTTGCAGATGAATTATATTATTTACAAATAAATTCACAATACATGCAATTGAATAACTTAACCAATTCGCTTTGCCAATCGCAGTGCAATGGTGACATTAATTTTGGAAAAAAATATCAAACCTGAAATGAAATTACCTATAAAATTCAACTTAAATGTAATGAGCATATTCCTAATTTTAAGCTTCCTATTTGTATGTTTATGGTGCATAGCATGACTTAACAATGAACAAGATAAGAAGAAAGAACCTGCATTCTTAAAAATATTCCACTTAATCAATAATGCACTTAATAATAATTATTAAGTGTGTTGTTAAGTGTTTTTAGTTCTTCAGTGGGTCATTGGCTGTGGCTTGAAGACTTATAAAATGGGCATAAAATTTTACAGAAAACGACCTATATTTACCAAACTAATTTACAATTTTTAAGATTTGAGATCTTAGAACTTAGAATGAATGTTTGTGTTGATGTATAGAGATACCAACAGACAGTTAGGTAAGTATTTAGCCAAAGTTACACCAACAACAACCTAAAACGACCCACCGACCCAATCTTGATAGGTCTTTATAGCGAAGGTAGGAAGGTGGGTAGATGGCACCCACCTTTTTGTAGATTTACTCTTTACAAAAGAAATAGTAGGTAGGTACCAGAAAAATATTAGAATATATTACTCACCTATGTATTTGATGTATCTATTGATGCTATGGAGTAGATCTACACATTAATTAGAACTCAATTTCATCAAATCACACACTTTTTAGTTTATATTCCTGAACCAAGCGCCAACCGTAACCGGGCGGGCGTTTCCGATCAACCAAGTTTTTTGACGGAAACTGAGATGAAAACTAATATTTATCTAGCAAAATGTTCCGGATAGTTCACTTAAAGAGACTTTTTAATAATAATTGAATAGTTTTTAGAGTAGATTCTTAAAATTATCATCCGTGACTACGAGTACGAACACGGCGTCGAAAAGGTAATTCCGAAAGTCGGCCATCACAAACTTCTTTTCAACCGTCAAAGATTAACGACTCGAATATTTTTCACAGAAAGTACCTACGATGCATTACACCCATAGAAATTCTAGTCGAGATTAAATAAAGAGTAACACACACTGACGGGCGTACACAACACAATTTAATTTTGTAGGTATCTATTTACAAATATTTGCCCAAAAATGTTACAAATCGTTCATATTTAAAGATGAACATTTAAAATTAAAATCTGTGCTTTCCTATATTTTTTACTTAAAATTAGTTTATTCTAAGTTAAGATACTTTTCTTACAAATCCATAATTAATGTTTAATGTCTGACTCGCTTTCATGACAAAACTACTGAACCGGTTTTTAAGAAACTATAGTATATTATGGGTAGTCTACAGCCTGAGAAATAACAAAGTTTTTTTTTTTTCCCGAAATTCCCACGGAACAATTGGGAATTTGATGTTTCAAGGGATAATGCGCCACCGAAGCTATATTCCCCAAGGTTTTTGATTAAATTAAAACTTTGATCTAAAATATTTTTTTACGAATTAGGTAAGTACATAATAATTAAGATAGAGGAGATGGTTTATAAAATAATTATTGCATAAGTACTTACATTTACTTGATTTACAAAATGCCCATTTTTAATGCCACCTAGCAAAAATGTAGAAAAGAAAATTCTATTAAGAAAAATAAAAATTATACTGTTTCGATAATAGATCGATTCAGGGCCGAGGCGAGAATAATTCTCGCCTCACCCTTAATTTCCTTTTTAGTATTTTTTGTCATTATTATTACTAATAATTAGTATATTAAATTAATAAAAAGAATAATTTATACAAAAAAAAACAAGGTAGAACAATAAAAATCGATATAAGATAACTGTTTTGCCAACCTTACTACACGATTAATTAATAATTTTAAATATAAAAAAAGGAACTCGCCTTCAATAAACTGAAACATACATCAACTGAGAACTTCCTTTTTTTCTAAGTCGTTTCAAATAGATTTTAAAACCTTCTCCTAAATGTATCAAATACTTATCTGAAAACCGCATGAAAATCGATTAAGCCAAACGCGATTTAATCGCGGACAAACATACATACATACAAACACTCACACAATCAGATAACATCCTTTTTTGAAGTCGGTTAAAAACAAACCTGCCGCCATTTTCAAATCGTTTCTTAGACCTACCATTTTTTTTTATTTTGTCGGTAAATCGTTAAAAATATAAATAAGGAATGAAAAAATACATATGCACAGAAGCGGTCTAGGCCGCCGTAACACTTCCGGTTTTTCTGTATTGCAAAATAGCTCTTGTTCTTTGGAAATACAGTCTGGGGCTACAAAACCATAGATAAATCTGTTACGGCCTCCTAGACCGCCACTGAACAAGAAAGAGTTAACATTGCGGAGGTATTAAATAATAAATAAAAACTTTTTATCAAAAAATTAAACCGCCGAAAAAACTGAAAAGCATTAAATAATAGGGAAACATTTTCTATTAGGCCTTAATTTACTACGCCCTGCAGTACCGGGCCGAAGAATAGGACTGAGGTATCCCCTGCCTGTCGTAAGAGGCGACTAAGAGGGGACCCCGGGGTCGTTGGGTGCACGAGGCGGGGGCCTCGTGTAGTCATATAACGGCCCCGAGAAGGATGGCGGAACGCGGTGTCCCGATTCCGTCGTCGAGTGTAGGAAGAGCCTTCCGCGCTCAGGGGGGACTACCATCACTTGTCCCCCCGTGAAGAGGCTAAACAGCCAGTGCTGGAGGGGGTCGCGGAGTTGAACATAACGATCGAAAGATCACCCGTGACCCCCTTGCCAACAGCCGAGATGGACACCGGCGGGGTTTTAGTGGGTGCGAACCCCACATAACCCTGCGACTCCCCCCGGGGTCGCAGGGTACTCGTTAGGAGTTTCCCCGCCTAAAAAAAAAAAAAAAAAAAAAAAAAAAAGGCCTTAATTTACTCACTTCTTAAAGTAATTTTGGATTACCTAGAAATTTTAAGTCGGCGCCACACCACACAAGCAAATTCATTATCTACGTAAAGCGCGATGCGCAGCGACACACGTTTTTCGGTTATTTCTTTGAATTTCAGGTAATTTAGTGATCTGTGGCACCGACTCAAAATTTCTTGTTAATCCAAAATTACTTTAAGAAGTGAGTAAATTAAGGCCTAATAGAAAATGTTTCCCTATTATTTAATGCTTTTCAGTTTTTTCGGCGGTTTAATTTTTTGATAAAAAGTTTTTATTTTTTGCTTTTCAGTTTTTTTGACCCTTGCTAATCACCCTCCACAGGGTAGTCGCACCCCACAAGGTGGCCACACAACCTGGTAAAGGTTGAGGGACTAACAGGATGAGGTTCGATCACGACCGGTCGGTGAGGCGATTTGTGAGGGAGGCCTATGTCCAGCAGTAGACGTCTATCGGCTGAGATTATGATTATTAACATTCATATAAAAATACTCATAATTGTACCTAGCAGTTTTCATGTAAATCACAACACGGCAATACAATCTGTGAGTGAACAATAAAGTCACCCCAATTTTTCCACCCTTAGGGTTGGAATTTTATTTCCAAATTTTTATGGGACCAACTTCAAGGTATACCCTGTCGTTTAAAAAAAGAATTATCAAAATCGGTCCACACAGTAAAAAGTTATGCGTGATCATACATAAAAAAAAAAAAAATATACGCGACGAATTGAGAATCTCCTCCTTTTTGTTTTTTCGTCGGTTAAAAAAAGTGTTACATCTGGTTGTTCTTAACCATCTTGAAGTTTGCTCTTTGTCCAAAATTAGAGAATGATGTCATGATTGACGGTGTTACCATTGTAAAAAAATACTTTGTTAGCTCCTCAGAATAAAGACAAGCACAGAAGTAGTCCTAAAATAAAAAGTCAAATCATTGTGTTACGCTACTTACTCAAGTGCAACCATTGAATATGTTAAAAAGAGACCAATATACTTTCTCCACTGGGTCGTATGACTCTTCCGCACTCCTTCCGCACCTTGCCCGTAGCTGGGTTCGACTTTTTATTTTTAATTTTCTAAAAAGCTAGTGATGGCAAAAATTACTTGTCCTAAATCAAGTTGTCTATACTTTTATACAAGACATGGTTCTTTATTATGGAACTTATCATAACTAATTTAGGAGTAATTGTATGGTATTATAATAACAAGAAAACAAAGACAAATATAAAACTCTATAATGCTATAAAAATGCAAATAAAAATACAAAATAAAACAAACCGTATAATTTTTTTAACAGAAAAAGAGTAAGGGCAATGGGTGGCGTTATCGATTAAAGCTATTTCTTCCAGGAAACCCACTGCACCCAATAAGTTATTTTAATGAATAAAACGGGTGTCTTGATAAAAATATAATAATACTTACCCATTTCTAAAGATTTTCCGTTCATAAAAAACTCTGTCACATCAGATATTAGCACAGCTCTAAAATAATTAAAACTAAAAGATGTGTGCCTATAATAATATGTATATATAAAACAAGTAAAACAAATCTATTTTTGGAAATTTCATAATGTATGATATGCGCTTCTTTCTTTACACACTCATTTTCAATAATCTTGCTCTGCACTCTGCACCTCAAATGTTTGTTTTTGCCTGGGTTGATCTTGATCATCACTTTGTGATGGAGTGTTTGTATGTGAAAAATCCCTGCTTGTGGTTTTTTTGAGACCTAAAAATGTGGAAGATGGTTTTTTACGTACGCGAATTCATTTAAACTTTATTAAAAATGAATACTTTCGCCAAAATAATTAAAAAACGTGAAAAAATTTGAATTTCGCGCCATACCGAGAGTTACCGCCTTAACCTAGTTAATGTGCGTATTACCGGATGTCTCGCCGTTAAAGTGCGGAAAACAGAAAACTCCTCAGAATAAAGACAAGCTTGTCTTTATTCTGAGGAAAACTCCGACCGAAAATTCAAATCTAGGACAAAATTGTAGGTTAGTTTAGGTTTGGCTTGTGATCAGCGTTGCCAATGTGTGGGGAATTCCACAAACTGCGGGGAATCCGAAAGCGATTGGGGAATTTGTGGGGAGAGGCACTGTGCGGGGAATATGCGGGGAATTTAGCATTTTACCAATTCAAAAAAACTTACAACCAAAACTTCCATTGATCAAATATAAATTACTGCCTATAATTATTTTAATTTAAAAAAGGGTCAAACTTATCTATAAGGAAGTCATTATTTACCTTATTCATGTAAATTACTGAATAGTAGCGAAATACAATAATGAAAATGCATCACCCCACCCTAAAATCAGTCAGTTGGATTTTCTTAGTCTTTGCTAATGTACCTATGTAGAACCTAACCTAACCTAACCTATTACACTATATCGTGCATGTATTATACTTATAAACCTTCCTCTTGAATCACTCTATATTTTATAGAAAACCGCATCAAAATCGGTTGCATAGTTTGAAAGATTTAAGCATACATAGGGACAGACGCGGGAAGCGACTTTAATTTATACTATACTGGGTGTTTCTGACAAGGCGGTAATAAATCAAAGGAGGGATTCTGCTCACCATAACTAACAACTTTCCCAAAGCAACATGGGTCAAAATCTCAAAAAAAATAACAGCTGTTGGATGACATTGGTTCGATCAGCTGACGGGGTCAATGTACGGGACGGCTGATATTTGTTTTGAGATTTTGACCCTCGTCGGTGAAGTTCTAACAGTACGTATCTCATTTTGGGCGGTTTTGAGATTTGAATGTAGGAATTCGTAGAATTTTGACGCGCGTCAGGTCAACTAATAAAAACACAGAAAATTGGCCAATGAGGTTGCTTTGTTTCGTAAACACTGACACCACTGATCTCAAGTTTAGGCCCCAACACTGCGTATCTCAGCTAGCTACATACAAAATGAGAGCTTGAACAGTGCTGCGCAGTATTTTATTGAAAAACAGGTAATTATTTGTAATATTATTAGCTAAATGACAATAAAACTGAAATGTGCTATATCTAGAATCACATAAACCTGTTAAAATCAGATGTAATTATTGTTTTTGTGATATTTACCTACTTTAAAATGTGGTTTAATAATAGTCATGAGTTACGCAGTGTTATTTTATTGCTTGGTAGGTGAGTTACGTTCTGTTTTTGATATTTAAGTACATTTTCTTACAGGGCAAACGATGGATGATACTTCAAGTAATGATTATGAAATTAGGGCTCTTTGCGATGAGTTAAAGATAAAGTTTCCTTCAAAAAGGCAGAAATTGAAATAAAAAAAAAAGTTCTTTAAATAAACAGACTGCCTCTCAATCTCCTAGTTCAAGACACTTCAACTACAAGACTTTGTTGTTATTCTTTTATATATATTTTTTATTTTGTTAGAACAACGGTATAGTAAGTGATACCAAATTCATCAGTCCAACGGTGAAGAATTGCGGCCACAGTCTGCATTTTCTGACAATGCTTTATGACAAAAAAAGACAATCGCTCGATAATAAAAATATATGCAGACTAACCTTTAACTTTAACTCCTGCCGTTTATTAAGGTTAAAACGCCGTTTGTCACGTTACCTGTTAAAGATAATGAAGAACTGCAACCTACTGAAGATATAAACGCAGCAGACTTACCTGTAGCATCTTTTGGTGACCCCCCTGAAACCGAAAACGTAATTACAAAACTTACCTTTAGCTCCTTCTGGCGAGGAACTGCAGGAACTGCCCACGTACTATGCTCAAGATAATGAAAAGCCAACATGTAATCGATTATAAACAAAAAAGGGCACAATAAGATGGAGCTTGATGCGATGCACAGCTCAATCTAACAATGAGTTATTTTTTCCATCTCAAAATGTGACTTTATCCGAACAAGTTTAAGATTTTACCAAAACAACGGATTTTTCTACGACTCAATTCTACCAGGATGCTCAGCTAACGATCCTAGTGTCACTGATTTGAGCTTGATTCAGTTTAATCCCATTGGCATCATCAAATACAAGATAAACTTTGAAGAAGAGTTTCAAGACATGCCACGGAGGGGTCGCTGACGAATTCCAATAATTCCGGAAAGCCTTTTCAGACCAAAACTTTACCAAAGTACCACAAAAATTACAGAAACTCAATGGAAACACCTCCAAGACACAAAAAAATTAATTCGAATGACTGGCATAGCTACTACGATCTCTTACTGTACTGATTGAGTATAATAAATAAATAAATAGTTCCTAATTACATTTAACTAGAGTTTTTTTTATATTTTTTTCTTTCGTCATCAAAATTATTAATAATGTAATAGAATTTTGTAGGTTTTGTTATCCTTTTTTAATTTAAGATTTTGTGCGTAGAGTTCTATTTATTCGAGTAAAGTGGTGTTTTACTATTAGCTTTTGGTTCTCGAATAAATAATATAATAAGTATATTATATTATTAAATAATAAATAAATTAAAGTTTCATTATAGAACCTTAATAGTTCCTCTGAATTATATTTCAACATGACGTAAATCAGAGTCTAAAAGTGGAAACATTGCGTAAGTCATTAAAACTATTGATAGGAGATGATTATTGTAATGCTTGCTGTTATATTGCCACCCAGAGTCTATTTAAGTAATGATTTACCAATAACATCTCCTATTCTTGAATAAAAGATTATTTTATAAAGTTTTTTGTCTCTCCTGTAAAGTAGCCATTTATGAGTTCCGTACTGTTAGAACTTCACCGACGCCATGTTGCTTTGGGAAAGTTGTTAGGTATGGTGAGCAGAATCCCTCCTTTGATTTATTACCGCCTTGTCAGAAACACCCTGTATATTGATATTGATATTGAAGCCTATTCGAAACCCAATAAGATGCATTTATACCTTTTCGAGCACCGATATCATTATCTTTCAGTTAGATTTTCGCTAAAATAACTAGAATTATGTTTTTATTATAAGCCTAAACTCTCCTACTGCTGAACAATGGTCTTTTTCCCCTTTTCTACACTTCTCTATCTTGAGCGGACTCTCACCAGAGGGTCGGGTTTCTTGACTGGGAACGATCGACTCGTAATTGTCTTGTTGGCGGCTTCGTTAACTATTGTCGCTTTAACAAAGACAATTCTGTTTTAATTCTGTTAACGAAGTCGCTAGCGGGAAAGTAGCGAGTTGTTCGTTTTTGGTTAAGAAATTTGACCCGCATGCCCTGGCTTGGCGTGTGCTCCCAGTGCGTCGCTCCATCACTTCCATCCATTTTTATTACAATAATCTAAGTTTGTCATAATAACCGGTATTGCGCGATCCTCATTTCAACCTTCTACAGTCCGTCTGACCGTCAGGTGACCGTTGGGTCAGGGTGTCAACCCTTATGGGGCAGTATGTACTCTTTTGCGTTTTCCAGTGCACTGTTGCCACTAGATCTTTTCGGCACCAGCAGCTATCTGTTCTTCGAGCTACATAATAATATTTGCCCTGCCTGCCCATGCTTTTCTTTGCTTCTCTGGGATTTTTGGTTTGGTTCTTTTACGCATCTCGTAATTGTTTATTTGATCACGCAGGGAAACTCCAAACAGCCATCTAGGAGAGGGTTATGTTCAGCAGTGGACGTCTGTCCGCTTAGATGATAAAATTACTCTTAAAACTTCCGTCCAAGATTGGATGTCCATAACTGGATACTGTCCATCACTGGGTGTCCATCACTGGATTTTTCATGTCCATGACTGGTGAAAAAAAAGCGTTTCTTTTTTCCTATATTTTGTTAAACAATTTGTTTCATAAAATTATTAAAAAAATACGTAATTGTTAAAAAAACTCGCTTCATTTCATGTTATAACTTTTACACCTATAGCAATCATAGGTAATATTTGCGAAAAACTGAAAAAAAATCCTTATAGCGTCCAAGACTGGTGCCTTTACTACCAGTAAAAATACTTTTAATGTAATCGAATTGTTTCGCAAGTCTGATTGTACGTAAGTCTATGGACGCAAGCATTTTCACTGTCAACATCGACCAATCAGAGAGCAGTGTGTTATTTTCCGTATTTCAGAAAGCGTAAAATTAAAAGCTCTTCAGTGATTGGTCGATCCGTTTAGAATCTTACGAATTGATTTCCGTTAGTTTTTAAATTTACTACGACGCGCCGAAAATTTATAAATTTGCGAAAAAGTGGGCGTAAAATAATTCAATTTATCTCTCGTTTAGAATCCTACAGTGGCGGACTAGGAGGCCGTAACAGATTTGTCTATGGTTCCGTCAGCCCTAGATTGTATTACCAAAGAACAAGAGCTATTTTGCTATACAGAAAAACCGGAAGTGTTACGCCGACCGTGTCCGCCACTGTACTTTGGTAATACAGACTAGGGCTGACGTAACCATAGACAAATCTGTTACGGCCTCCTAGACCGTGACTGTACCTATATTCAAGGAACTTGTTTTTTGGCCTTTTACCCCTTAGACACAAAATCTGTAGGTCTGTCTTCCAAAAACGTTGTATTGCAATGTGGGAGATGGTTTTTTACATACGCGAATTCATTTAAACTTTATTAAAAACTAGTCGACCCGGCGAACATCGTACAGTGGCGGACACGATCGGCGTAACACTTCCGGTTTTTCTGTATTGCAAAATAGCTCTTGTTCTTTAGTAATACAGTCTAGGGCTGACGAAACCATAGACAAATCTGTTACGGCCTCCTAGTCCGTGACTGTACCGCCTACCTAACCTGTTACTATTTTGTACATGTAGGTATTCTACTTAACCTTCCTCTTGAATCACTCTGTCTATTTAAAAAAACGCATCAAAATCCGTTGCATATTTTCAAAGATATAAGCATACATAGGGACAGACGCGGGAAGCGAATTCATTTTATACTATGTATTGATATTGATATTGATGATGTATACTTTTGCCAGAATAAATAAAAAACACGAAAAAATTTGAATTTCGCGCCATAGCGAGAGTTACCACCTTAAATTGTTTTAATTTTTTATACTTACCATAAGCTGATTTATATGGGAAAAAGTTAAAATATAAGGTAAAAAAAAATTGTTATTGTGGATACTCTCAAGCATTGCAATGAGCGGGTTTTTTACAAAAAAGTATATTTTAGGACATTACCACGATGCTAGCGCCATTCGCGAAAAAAAATTATATCTTTTAAACTAAGGCAAATATCAAAAATGTGGCACAGTATGACACTAGATAATGTAGCTTAGTATTTTTTACAAAGTGTTGTATGTACTAAGCAAGATTATCTAGTGTCATACTGTGCCACATTTTTTATTTGTGCCTTAGTTTAGAAGATATAATTTGTTTTCGAGAATGACGCTAGCATCGCGATAAACTGGCTCTTAAGTGCTGGGTAAAAAATTAGAAATAAAGTTCCATACTTTACATGCAGTGTTTGACGGACGCGCGACGTCTTTCCTAGGAAAGAATCTATATATATAAAATTCAAAGGTGACTGACTGACTGACTGACATAGTGATCTATCAACGCACAGCCCAAACTACTGGACGGATTAAGCTGAAATTTGGCATGCAGGTAGGTGTTATGGCGTAGGCATCCGCTAAGAAAGGATTTCCCAAAATTCCCTCAGGAACGGGAATTACGGGACTTTTTAGTTAGTATGAAAAATCTACATTATTGAGTGTATCGACGTGAAACTTGGTGTACAAGTTCCTCAGTGAATGAAAGAGTGTTGAAAGAAAGGAATTTACAAAATTACCACGGGAACGGGAATTACGGGACCTTTTTAGTAAGAATGAAAAATCGACATCCTTGTGTGTTTCGACGTGAAATTTGATGTACAGGTTCTTCAGCAAATGTAGGAATGTTTAAAGAAAGTAATTTACAAAATTCAAATTCCCATTGGAACTGGAATAACGGGACTTTTTGTGAGATTGAAATCTCGACTTCCATGAGTGTATCGACGTGAAATTTTTATACAGGTTCCTCAGTGGATGAAAGGGTGTTGAAGAAAGGAATTAACTAAATTCCCATGGGAATAGGGTAACAGGACTAATTATTTAGTATGAAAAATCGATTTCCTTGAGTATACCAACGTGAAATTTGGTCTACAAGTGAAAGGGTGTTGGAAGTAAGAAATATACTAAATTCCCACGGGAACGTAAAACGGGACTCTTTAGTTAGTATTAAAACAATGTATATATATTTCTTTATTTCCACGTAAAAAACGGGTTCTCCAGTGGGTGTAATTAGATTCAGAGTTCTATTAAGAAAAAATTAACCAAAATTCACATGGTAACGGAACATTCCCAAAAACATAAAGCGCCTAAAAATCTTCAATTTTTTTTTACTCGAGTAGGTATGTATATTAGGTATGTAGGTACGTATATCCAACTACTTTTACCCAACCAGCTAAAAGAAATGTAAGAAGTTTCAGTGTCTGAATGGTGGAGCGTAGGCCACATACTATAGGGCGCGGCCACCAGCTCCGATTAGTTTGATTTTAAGGCAACTAATGCTACAGAATTACTACTATTTAGTACTTAAAGGAAAAAATAAGTACCAGAGTACTTTTCGAGTTATTAGAGGTTTTTGGTGGCCGCGTTGGGAAGGATGCTTTGCAACGCGGCCACCTTCAGCAAATATAAAAATTTATGAATTAGAAATAAATCTACGCAAAAACTACTTCGCAATAAACAAACTTCTGTAGCATTTGTTGCCTTAAAATCAAACTAATCGGAGCTGGTGGCCGCGCCCTATAGTATGTGGCGGAGCGTAGACATGAATTTATGGAGTTGCCACGGGAACCGAAATAAAGATAGATATTTAAGGAAATAAAGATAGATATTTTTAGGGGGTATGGGTGCGATCAGAAATGATGTTACCAAAATCCTAAGTCGTAAAAAACCAGTAATTAACGATTTTAATGAAAAAGCGCGTGCGAAGCTGTGGGCATAAGCTAGTACACTAATAAGTGCAAGTGCTGCATTTTGACTTAGGAGGACTAGGAATACGACTGCTCCGTGGCTCGGTTAGCAGTGATGTGGACTGAGTAAGCGTGTGCACCCGGGTTCGATTCCCGGGCGGAGCGAATATTGATATGATGAATATCAATATTTGTTTCCGGTCTGGGTGTGATGTTCGTCTCTCTATGTGTGATTCGGGCACCCTAGATACAGGTTCTTCCTAGTTAGGGGCTCTGAGTGTGATGTGTTATTATTATATTATTATTATATTAAAAATATTCGGTTTTGCTAGGTTGGAATGCAGTATAACCAACATTTATTTAATATTCCATTTAATTTTGAAGTATAACATTTTGTCTACTGTTTTTTTTTAAAGAATTTAAGATAGGCACTTAGCTAACATAACAATATTAGCTTCAAAATTACAAAAAACTATTTTTGCCGCTTTTCTCAAAATCGCCTTTTTGCAAGTACCTTACTGCATTTACGACGGCGCAGTGTACTAGCTTCATGGTTCATGACTATACTCATTTAACTAAGAGCCAGTTTATAGCGATGCTAAAAATACATTCTCGAAAAAAAAATATATCTTCTAAACTAAGGCAAATATCAAAAATATGGCACAGTATGACACTAGATAATCTTGATTAGTACTTTTTGAGCAAACTAAAGTATTTAGTCCTAACTAAACAGAACAAAATTATCCACAGATTGATGCCAAAAGTGGCCACTTTTAGCAACACTTTGTAGCTTTCTTTGGTCTTTAACTTAAAAGCTATACAACAGTGCTATACTAGGATACATTATCTAGTGTCATACTGTGCCACATTTTGATTATTTTATTATTATTATTATTTTAATTTAATGGACTTGACTGCACTTCGGAGTATTTTGCCAATGTCAAGTTCACAAATTTGGTTAAGAGGGTGGGCTTAAAGCCTGGCAACGTTGTACAGTTATTATGAGTTGACGGATTATTGTTTTAAAGCCCGCTAACAAAACACGTGGTTTCAGAACCAACGTTAAAAAAATAATCCCACATTTTTTATATTTTCCATAGTAAAGTTTAGAAGATATTATTTTTTTTCGCGAATGGCGCTAGCATCGCTGTAAACTGGTTCCTAATATAGCTCTCTATAAATGCCAACAAATTGAAAATATGCTCTCAGAGAGAGGTAAATCACTACCTACCTACCTTGTATTATCTGGTTGGAAGTTGGAATGGAACCATGGCTCATAGTTAATTTGCTCCACGCTTGTACATACGTATTACATACCTATCGTCTATTTTGATTGATCTTGGTTTTCAATAAAACTGTTATTCTCAGTTTAAAATAAATTATATTTCAATCAATTTCGTAATAGTTAAAATGAGTAAGTAAATACTCAAAATTATAACCCATACTATTATCACAAGAACACAATAAATAGTGAGATTTAAATAAAAAAAAAATATTTAAAAATAAGAATAAATTAAAGCTAGCTTAACAATAACTCTTACAGGTCGAGAAAATGCTGATGACTAAATTGTTCTTTATTATTATTACCCACACCCAAATCCCAAAAAAAATAAAATCAAAAGCATCTTCTCAAAGAATCGTGTCAAATACTCAGACATGTCTAAAAAAAACTACGAGTATCTCACTCAACGATTTAACTAAGTACAAACATAAATACAGAATGTGCAGTCTTTTGAATCAATTAATAAGCCCTTGAGTAGGGCCAGTTATTGCTGGAGGAGGAGTGGTGATCAAGGTAGGGGCTGTCGGTGAGAAGGAGCTTGCTGCCGCTGAGGCCTGAGCTGGAGCTGTCGGAGCTGGAGAAGAGGCTCTTGGTGCCGGTGTAGAAGGAGAGCGAGGTGTGTCGCGTGTCCGCGGCCGCGCCCCGCCGCCGCGCGCGCACCAGCGACACGAACGCCACGCCGATCGCGCACAGGAATATCACCCCGAGCACGCAGAACGCGAGCGCCATCTTGCCGGGCGACAGGCAGATCGTTTTGTCGCCAGGAGAGAAGCCGCGCACTATGTCGCTTTCGTCCGCCTCGACGCGCCTGGAACCTGTAACAATATTTAGATGGAATTGAAAGAGCAAGAAGAATAGAATAGTTTATTTTCCTTCATCTAGTAGGTACAAAAGCAAAAAAAATATTGTTTTTCCTCAAAGAACTCAACTCTTAACTCGATCGGACATAAGGAAGCTAGTTAGATCCTCTCATCCATTATTCAAGAGCTGATCATCCTCAAACGGCTGATCAGGTAATGGTTACCTTACCATATACTTTCTATATCATAGATGTGACATGGTACCAAATTTCAAGTCGATCGGACATAAGGGAGCTAAGTACCTAGTTAGATCCTCTCATCCATTATTCAAAAGCTGATCATCTTCAAACGGCAGATCAGGTCATGGTTACCTTACCATATACATTCAATATCATAGATGTAACATGGTACCAAATTTCAACTCGATCGGACATAAGGAAGCTAGTTAGATCCTCTCATCCATTATTCAAGAGCTGATCATCTTCAAACGGCAAATCAGGTCATGGTTACCTTAAAATATACTTTCAATATCATAGATGTAACATGATACCAAATTTCAACTCGATCAGACATAAGGAAGCTAGTTAGATCCTCTCATCCATTATTCAAGAGCTGATCATCTTCAAACGGCAGATCAGGTCATGGTTACCTTACCAAATACTTTCTATAACATAGATGTAATATGGTACCAAATTTCAAATCGATCGGACATAAGGAAGCTAGTTAGATTCTCTTATCCATTATTCAAGAGCTAATCATCTTCAAACTGCAGATCAGGTCATGGTTACCTTAAAATATACTTTCAATATCATAGATGTAACATGGTACCAAATTTCAACTCGATCGGACATGAGGAAGCTAGTTAGAACCTCTCATCCATTATTAAAGAGCTGATCATCTTCAAACGGCTGATCAGGTCATGGTTACCTTAAAATATACTTTCAATATCATAGATGTATAATGGTACCAAATTTCAACTCGATCGGACATGAGGAAGCTAGTTAGAACCTCTCATCCAATATTCAAGAGCTGATCATCTTCAAACGGCTGATCAGGTAATGGTTACCTTACCATATACTTTCTATATCATAGATGTAACATGGTACCAAATTTCAAATCGATCGGACATAAGGAAGCTAGTTAGATCCTCTCATCCATTATTCAAGAGCTGATCATCATCAAATCGCTGATCAGATCTTCATCAGACATGGCTAAGAACACTCGGCCTGAAATTATCTATGATACAAAAAAAACTAAACGAAAATCGGTTCAGCCGTTTGGGTTTTACGATGCCACAGACAGATACACAGACAGACAGATACACACGTTAACGATTAACAGATACACCTCTCTGAATTTTTCGTTCGGGGGTTAAAAACAAAAATGCAGTTTATTCCCGTTCCTATGGGAATTTCGGGAAATCCATTCTTAGTGCTTACCTACACTCCCCAAGGAGCCCACGTGCCAAATTTCAGCTTTCTATGCCCAGTAGTTTCGGCTCTGCGTTGTCTATCAGTCAGTCAGTCAGTCAGTAAGGGAAGCGTTTTATATACTGGGTGTTTCTGACAAGGCGGTAATAAATCAAAGGAGGGATTCTGCTCACCATAACTAACAACTTTCCCAAAGCAACATGGGTCTAAATCTCAAAAAAAATAACAGCTGTTCCATACATTGGTTCGATCAGCTGACGGGGTCAATCTTTCATATTATCAAAAATCAGCCGTCCCGTACATTGGTACGGGACGGCTGATTTTTGTTTTGAGATTTCGACCCATGTTGCTTTGGGAAAGTTGTTAGGTATGGTGAGCAGAATACCTCCTTTGATTTATTACCGCCTTGTCAGAAACACCCTGTATATTGATTTATATAAAAGTGTTTAAAATGTCAGTTAAGCGAATTATGATTATATATAAGAAGATAATATGAAAGATTAGTAATTTTTTTTGCACAAGTAGACCCCGCCTACTTTTAAATTCACAGTTAAAGATCTAATCGAAGGCTAAGTAGTTAGGCTACCTAAGTACTATCAAAATAACCATATATTGCTTTTACTTACTTTTTTTTGTTAAATGAAACTAAAAAAAATTTTTTTTTTGTGTGCATTTTTACGGTTTTTCAAAGTTACCACAGAAAAATTCAGATACTTTTTTTATTTGTTCGATCCTTCGATCAAGACCTAAATTAAGAGTCCTTTTACGCGAACAGTGGCGCCACTCAAGATAATTTTTTTTTTTTTTTCAAAAAAAAGTGCTCCCTAGTGCATACAATCTTGGTCTGTCTGTCTGTCTGTATGTCTGTATGTCTGTATGTCTGTCTGTGTATCTGTCTGTATCATCGTAGAGCCCAAACGGCTGGACCGATTTTCGTTTAGTTTTTTTTATCATAGATAATTTCAGGCCGAGTGTTCTTAGCCATAACTGATGAAGATCTGATCAGCGGTTTGAAGATCATCAGCTCTTTTCTAGGTGATGAGGGTATCTAACTAGCTTCCATATGTCCGATCGATTTGAAATTTGGTACCCTGTTAGATCTATGATATTGAAAGTATATGGTTAAGTAACCATGACCTGATAAGCCGTTTGAAGATGATCAGCTCTTCAATAATGGATGAGAGGATCTAACTACCTTCCATTTGTCCTATCGATTTAAAATTTGGTACAGTGTTACTTTAATGATATTGAAAGTATATGGTAAGGTAAACATGACCTGATCTGCCGTTTGAAGATGATCAGCTCTTAAATAGTGGATGAGGGGATCTAACTACCTTCCATATGTCCTATCGATTTGAAATTTGGTACCGTGTTACTTCAATGATATTGAAAGTTTATGGTAAGGTAACCATGACCAGATTTGCCGTTTGAAGATGATCAGCTCTGTAATAGTGGATGAGGGGATCTAACTACCTTCCATATGTTCTATCGATTTTCAATTTGGTACCTACCGTGTTACTTCAATTATATTGAAAGTATATGGTAAGGTGACCATGATCTTTTAAGATGATTAGCTCTAGTTCTAGTTAAGTTGATGAGGGGTCTGACTGGGTCGGGGGTTTTTTAATTTTTAAATTTGAGTTATTAGTGAAGAGGTAGGTATTCCAACAAGTAAAAGGTACCTTTGCACCCGCACTACGCAGCATTATCGATCAGCTAGAATAGGGGAGGGGAGAGAAACAATCTCAAATGATTAGGAAAAAACTGTTTTATAAACTATACCTCGTATGGAAGCTTCATCCTCTAACTCAATATTGGGAGCGAGAACCTCGATGCTATTATAAACTTCAAGGCGATCGATCACCACACCCTTCGCCTCCTTATCCAATCTGGCCTTCCTCAAAAGACCATCTCTAGTCTGCTGGGGCTTCTGGAGCGCCTTGCAGTCGATCTGCGGGCACTCGCCCATACACAGCTCGATGCCGCAAGTCAAGTGCAGTTTAGCTCTGTCAGGGAACTTGAAGGCGGCGAATGTCGTGACGGCGTGCTGATGTATCATCATGTTCTTGTACAGGTACTCCGGCTCGCTACGAGCCTGTTTTAGGCTGATTCTTTCGTCGTAATTCCTTTGCGGATCAGTAGGCTCAAGTTCTGAGAAGTCGATTTCGGCTCCCTTGAGGCTGTGGCGACGGAGCGCGGGCGCGCTGAAGATGGCCTCGTCGATGGCGCAGCCGGCCTCGTCCAGCAGCTTCTGCGACGCCTCGCCCAGCCCGTCGTGCGCCAGACAGTTCGTCACCCGCAGACCAATACCCACTGAAAATATAACAAAACTACCTAATATGTCATCATCATTATCATTGCATTCCATAAGACATCCACTGTTGGACACAAGCCTTTCGTATAGATCACTCTAAGGACAAGCTTATGGGGTGGGAAGTTGCCATAATCGCCACGCTTGGCACGCGGATTGGATATCGCAGTTTATAGTTTCTAAAAATTTTCAGCGAAGGACACTGCTGCCCGTCGTTCGGAAATTCCCTTAGTCGCCTTTTACGACACACACACAGGAGAAAATGGGGTGGTGGTTGGCGCTGACGCTAGCATCGGTGTAGAAGGTCTTTTAAAATGATTCGTGTAGTTAGATATCCTGACTGACCCGGCAGCGTGCACTGTATGAGCAGCGTGGTGAGCTGGCCGACCTCGACGCTGGCGGGCTCGCGCGCCGCGGCCGCCGGCGCCAGCTGCATCCACGCGCGCGCCGCCGCCGCCACCCACTCGGACTCCAACGACTTGTCTACGCCTTGCCGGTTGCGACCAGTTCTGAATATTAAATTATTGAAGGTTAAAACCGTAGTGGCATAGGCATAGACGTAAAATAGTTGAGGCGTAGTACAGGTAACAAAAGAAGTAGGGTACACAACTCAATCATTGTCACTCTTCAAATTATTGTCATGGTTTCATTTAGAGGCTGATTTCAAGGTCTCTTGGCACTTTACAGCATTAAGGGGCGAACGGGTGCTAAACCATGGACGAAATTAAAAATAAATAAAAATTCTAGCAAGATAACGGGTGCTAAACCATGGACGAAATTAAAAATAAATAAAAATTCTAGCAAGATAGACTGTCATTGACGCATATATTTGATTTCAGAATGGTTTAGAAGATATTAATTATTTATCGAAGTGGCGCTAGTATCGCACCCGCTCGCTCCTTTCACCAAAATAAAGAGGAGATTCATGAGGAGAAACGTGTATTTTATCCCTTAAAGGGCGCTAATGTTATAACGCCACCTGTCTAGCGATGGCACACATATGTTACGAATATCTTTCTTATTGAGCTCTCTTAGTCACTCAGTCTAACTCAGTTAAATTTGATAAGCTCTGGCTATAGGCAGGTACTATCTATAGGTACTATAAAACAACAGAAAGCTGCATACCTGGTACGCCTGAAGTCCTGCCCCATGGCCTCGCGGAGCTTGGTCTTAATGACGCCCTCCACAACCGCGCTGTTGATGCGGACTGCCCGAGATTGCAGTTTACACCTGGAAAAATTACAATAACCAATCAAAATCAATAAATCCCTAATAATGTTACTAAAAGTAGCCACTTTAGGAAGCAATCTGTACCTCCTACATAATTTTAATATTTTTGTTATTCAAAAAGCGCTGGTAGCTCAAAGGTTAACGTATGGGCTTTCCTCCCGCGGGGCCCCAGGTTCTATCCACGGTGGCAGCAAATACTATTGAGACTTTTCAGACTTTGAATGTGAATGTGACAATAAGGAGCTAGAGAATGGAGAGGTTTGTGGCAAGCGCATCTGCTAACCCAGTATAATCTGTATCATACGACACATAATTATATCCTACTTTTCTTTGGTGGTGCTATAATGGTATAAAGGTTCTAGACTATTTCTAACTAAAAAAAAAGAAACTATATGATGGTAAATGAACCCACCTAACGAGCAGCTCCTGGTCGGTGGCCTGCTGCAGCTGGCGGTCCATCTGCACCACCAGCTGCACGGAGTAGTACAGCTGCTCCTCATCATCCGCACCCTCGGCTGGGCCCGAGCCATCTCCAGTGCCGTTCAGCGCCGAGGTGCGGACGCCGCACGCGTTCGACGGCAAGTGCAGAGAGACCGAACTCTCTAGTTTGCCTGACATGAAAATTATTCATAGATTACTTTTATAAGCAAATATTTCTTAGCTGAATAATGAATAAAAAGTCATCTCAGCCGATTGGGTAAGAAGGAGATTGGATCCCGGATAAAAGAAAAACGTAAAAAAGGGCAAATTTCTAGGTAAAACGTATTTTATACCGAACTGACTCTCCTAATAGAGGTCGCTTATTTTACAACGCCGCATGTAGAACGATTTCAGCGCTAGACGCTAAATTATTGTCATGTAGAGCATAGCATAATATCAAAAATTTAAAACAGTACATAGCTACCACTAAGTATATAAAATTTAGAGTACTTACCTATTTTTGATATTTGCCTAAATTTTGAAGATAATTTTTTTTTTCGCAAATGGCGCTAGCATCGCTGTAAAGTGGCTCTTAAATAAAGAACTAAACAATTAAATTTGTTGCCTAATGTGGCCACTTTAAGCATTGCCGTTTCGACCGCGCAACCAAGTTCTAAAACGAAAAAAATATTACGCTTAAATTCTGTCGATATTTGTCAAAACTGAATGGTTTAAAGCAGGAATTTGTCGAAGCATAAATAGGGAAGTCATGAAGGGTTGATGGTGTCCGCGCGAAATAAACAAGGAGAACCGCGCGGACATTGAGATCTAGACTTCTGGAAGGGTTAGCGACAAAGCAATGTGTTCAATTTGTCAAGAAATGTCGAAGTACTTAATAAAATTTCGACTAGCTCTACTACTTGACCAGATAATGTCCCTTCAGCCCCATGGCCGCGCGAACCTCCAAATACGATTCCTTTAGGTTAAATTATTTTCGTAACTTTGCATACAAAACAGAAAGAATTGGTGCTCAGAGCATTATCTTAATTTGTCGAAGCCATGAAGGCCGAAAACCGCCGATGTCTGTTGTTAGTCACACAAAATCCCTGAAAAACTTAACCTTCCTTCCGCGCCAACGAAACGCTTCTTTATATGCTGATAACTAGTTAACTAAGCTAGACTAAGATATGTTTTATATCAAACTAGAGGCTGCCCCGCGGTTTCACCCGCGCAGATTTCTCATAAACACAAAAATCCAGTTTTTTCGCGTTCCCATGGGAATTTCGGGAAATCCTTTCTTAGTGCTCACCTACACTCCCTATGGAACCCACATGCAAAATTTCAGCCCGCTACGCCCAGTAGATTCGGCTCTGCGTTGTCTGTCAGTCAGTCAGTCAGTCAGTAACGGAAGAGTTTTATATATATTGATTCTTTGACATTTAAGGCTCCTTCGAATGACACCTACCTAGACCGCTAAAGCCCACTGAAGCCAGAGAAATTTAAAAAACTTTATCCTACTCAAAAAAGCCACCATACTAAGACAATTTAGGAGATAAAGTTCTTGCGGTGCGACGAACTTCGTTTCGCGCCGTAGAACATTATATGAAAAAAAAAATTGTTGTTTTTCCTAACTTCCCCTCTATTTTTCCATATTTCTCACCTTTTAAACCTTCCCTGGGCCCTCAGTCTCATCGCGCAAAACGTAACTATCGAATAAGAGTAGAGTAGGAAAAGTACGTTAATCGCAAGAAAATACACATTTGGTAGTCTCGTAATCAATTTTGCTATAACTATAGCAGTAGTATCGCAACAGATTGGAATTGACCAAAAAGGGTAGTCTGCTCCTTAATAAGATAATGTTATGATTACGTTCGACTGACATTATAAATGTCAATACTGATTGATATTCAGTGACAGTTGCACTACGCCCGGTCCAATTTCGTCTAATAAAACAGGATTAACTATGTAGTTAAAAAACCCCAGATTATTCTATAGCTTGCTATTCATATTCTATTGCTATACTACAATGATCGATCAAAGTTACGAGACGCGCAATTTTTGACTCAATCGTAATAGAGTAATAGTAGAATAATAATAGAATAGAAGTATAATCGTAAGTTTAAGAGACTAGAGTCCCTGGACTACTACGAACATTTCAAAACCAAAATCAGCCAGGCCGTTCTCGAGTTTGAGCGAGACTAACGAACCGCGATTTTATTCATATACTGGGTGTTTCTGACAAGGCGGTACTTAATCAAAGGAGGGATTCTGCTCACCATAACTAACAACTTTCCTAAAGCAACATAGGTCAAAATCTCAAAAAAAATAACACCTGTTCTATACATTGGTTCGATCAGCTGACGGGGTCAATGTACGGGACCGGCGGTTTCCTTACTCTGAGTACGGGACGGCTGATTTTTGTTTTGAGATTTCGACCCATGTTGCTTTGGGAAAGTTGTTAGGTATGGTGAGCAGAATCCCTCCTTTGACTTATTACCGCCTTGTCAAAAACACCCTGTATATATAGATTAGTAGATTTGCCATGGTTTAGAAGATTTTATTTTTATTGCGTCTAATCGGGCTTTAATACCATAACATACTTTAGTGAGGGTTTTGGATTTAGGATCTCAAATTAATTATATGTACAGAAACCATCAAATGGTACGTTAGGTAATTTTTTAACACTAGAGCTATGTGTAAATGTAAAAGTAAGTAGTAGGTACCTTGAGCCCGACACTCTCTCGAGAAGTCCTTGCTGAAGACGAGTCCCTTGAAGGGTTTTTTCATGACGAGGTCGACGGTGAGCGAGGCCTTGTCGCAGGCGGTGCGCACGTCCAGCACGCGGTTAGAGTCGGGCCGCTGCTGCGCGCGCGCGCGCCCCACCGCCGCCGCCGCGCACCACACCAGCAGCGCGGGAAGCAGCATGCTTCCGCCTCCAACTAGTCATTTCATTACATACCAAATTAATATTGCATTTGCTCACCTAACCTCGACTTAAATTGATAAGTTAGGTCGCAACACTAGCGCCGCACAATTAAAAAAATCATAACAACTCAACTACAGTATAATAAATAGTAACCGTCTTATATTCATAAAGATACAGTATATTTTAAGTAGCGTTACTGGAGGTCTACTTCTCTGGTTTGTTGTATGGTAAATACGTGACATCCAGTCTAAATTGAAATATGTCAAATAACTGTATTGCTCTTTAACTTTTTATGAATATGAGGGTAACCGTCTTATTCATAAAGATACAGTACATTTTAAGTAGCTTTACTGGAGGTCTACTTCTCTGGTTTGTTGTATGGTAAATACGTGACATCCAGTCTAAATTGACATATGTCAAATAACTAAAATGCTCTTTAACTTTTTATGAATAACAGGGTAAGTGTAAACTACATTTCTCAACTAAGCCACTTTTTAAAAATTTGAATCCCAACCTTTCTACAATATCATTACTATTTAGAAACGGCCATTTAGAAAATAATGAAAAGTGAAGATAATTGTTTTATTTTAAGGTCTTATTTAAGGTTAGCACCGAAACTAGCGCCATCCGCGAAAAAAAGGCAAATATTAAAAAATGAGGAATAGTATGACACTAGACACTAGATAATTTTGCTAGTATTTTTAGAGCATGTTAAGTAGTCCTATGTAAAAAGATCAAAATAATCTACAGATTGTTGCTAAAAGTGGCTACTTTTGGCAACAATCTGTAGTTTTCTTAGTTCTTTAACCTAAATTCTATACAACAGTGCCCTAAAAATACTAGGCTACATTATCCAGTGTCAACATTTTTGATATTTGCCTTAGTTTAGTAGATTTTTTTTTCGCGAATTGCGCTTTCTGTGTTACTTGTTTTTGCAGCTAAACCATAGGTTAGCTAAAGCAGAGGCTTAACACCAAAACTAGCACCATGACAAAAAAAACATTATAAATCTTCTAAATTGTAGAATCAATATATACACTGTGTCCGGGGAAGTTATAACATCATTTTAAGGGTGTATTCTATGATTAATTTCATCGATGAAAACACCCCATATGGGGGGTCGCAGCCTCACCCCCCCCCCCTCAGTATGATGTTTTTTTTTTTTTTTTGCAAAAGTCGACCCCGCCTACTTTTATATTCACAGTTAAAGATCTAAGGCTCACAGAACCTTTATTAAGGTCTTGATCGAAGGCTAAGAAGTTAGGCTACCTAAGTTACTAACATAATAACCAACCAAGTATTGCTTTTACTTTTTTTTTAAAAGAGGGTGAAACAATTTTTTTTTTTGTGTGCATTTTTTACGGTTTTTCAAAGTTAATACAAAACAATGCAAATACTTTTTTTTATTTTTTGTGTTTTATTGTTAGCTTTTGAGTTGTTCTCCAAAATGGTACTAGATTTATTTCTCTACGTAAGCACAGCTAAAGTAGCGCCACCCGCGAATACTGTTTTACATTTTTGATATTTGCCTTACTTTAGAAGATATTAATTTTTTTCGCAGGTTGCGCTACTTTAGCTGTGCTTATGCCTCTTAATCATAGGACTACTTCACTTTACAATGCCTTAAATATAGTAATATGTGAATAAGCAAAACAAATACTTAAATTATCAAACATTCTACAATTTAGAATATTTATTAATAATGTTTTATGTCATGGTGCTAGTTTTGGTGTTAGGCCTCTGCTTCCTCTGGTTTAGCTGCAAAAACAAATAAGTAAATGTAATGTTGAAATTAATAAAATTCACAAAATATAGGTCATAGCGGCTATAACGTAGTGTTCGAGACAAGTCTCTTTTTTTATTTATTTTTTATTGCTTTTTTCTTGTCGACTTCGGTCATTATTGCGACATTATAGGTCTTATGTTAAGAACTTAAGAGTGGCTCCAAACAAACCACCTTTCGCCATAGCCATGGACCTGAAGATGACAAAATGTTGGTTTGTTATATAGCGAGCTCATAAAAAAACTTCGATGGCGCCATGTAGAACTTTTGCTAATAATTCCTTTAACTCTAGCTTTTTTAAGTGCAAAAGTCTTGGAAAGTATCCGTGGATGGCAGGCCGAACAGATTAAGGTATAAAAGTATCTTAAAACCTTTTATAGTTTATAAAAACTAATATTTAGTGAAAATGTGGGGTCATATGCAAAATAAGCAAGAGCGAAAGAGATGCAAATGCTATCACAAGCACGCACCACATTGCAAAAGTTTTTGGCGCCGGAGATAGAGCCTTTAGGTTCTTAATTATTTAGGGTAAGCGAATATAAATAAATTACAAGTGAAATGTATTTCTAAATCAGAAACATAATTAAAGAACAACTTCTACAAGTTAAATTTTATATAAGTACTTAAAACACTGGTTGTTTCTATGAATAGGTACGTCGTCGTTTATTGATTTTGAATAGGGATGAAGCTCGGATGGAGGTAACTCAGAGAAGGTTAGAGGTTAGAGTTTGCTATCAAATTGTGTCAGTCTGTAATATTGTTCGGTGGTCTTATGTCTTAATTAAATCACCAACCCTGTAAGTAATATCTTATGGTTTTATATCTGCTAGTTATTCAAGTGCGTTTTAGTTGCTCGGGTATATGGCATATTCATTAAAACATAATAATTATAAAATATCGTAAGTATTAATAGGTATTGTAAATAAACTTTGACCTGTTGCGCAGAAAGTGTACCCGGCGGCGGTTTCCTTACTCTGAGGTACGAATAGTTAAATAATAAGTAGGATACGTCCCAGAATACCTTAATACAAAGCCTAAATAGTACTGTTATGTGAAATGACACGATGATCTGCGGCTACCAAATAAGTATACTTTTTATTCGTGAAAGTACTTGATTGTATAATAAATCAAAGAATTAGGATGAAAGAAACATCTAATTATTAGAAGCCTGGAGCAGAAGATAATAAAAGATTTTAGTGAATAGCTACAGGTAAGTAGCTTTATAAGCATCAATAATTAACTATAAACAGCAGCTCTCATCTTTTGTTTATCTTCTGTGTAGTTTAGCGCTGTTATGTAATTTTTTTGCAAGTAAATAAATGTAAATTGTCTAATTGAGTAGGAACAATCACGACTCAGTTTGTTTGTACCGTTCCGTGTTTGTTACGGCGCGCCGACAACGACACGGCTTTAGCTAGATAGGGAAATGCACCGGTAACATTTACCACTAATATAATAACTGTCTGTTGTACATACTCGTTTTAGTTTATATTATTAGTTAGTATTATTTTATATGAAATATTCAATTTTGGAAGGCAAAAAAGGAAGGTGGGATGTGAACCATGCGGCCATAGGCATATTATGACAAAGACTTGTAACCGAGTCATTTTTTTTAAATCTTCTTTGTCCTTGGATTTGTTTGAGTCAGTGAATTTTCACGGATGGATGGAACCATCATCGTCACCATGAGCCGTGAAGTCATTGGCCCGGCTTTAGGAGGGAAAACTCTGAATAATGATAGGAATCACACCTATTCGAAAAAGACTACTTCAGTCCCCTATAATGCTCCTAAAGTTGTTGTTTTCTATAGGAGACTCATAACGGGGCCTCAAGTATTTTTCAATCCCTTTTTGGTCGCCTTAAAAGGATTTCCATACAAAATTTTAGGCACACTTTTAGAATTTGGATCTAGCTGGTAGACAGCCCCGCGGGCCGTGTTGGCTGGACAAAACAAAAGAAATTAAATTAAAAACGCGCGAACTATATATATAGTGCAACACAAAAATCTAGAAATTAAAAAGTATCAACATTGTATGGAAGTTTGACAATTTTTCAAAAATTTCCATAAGGTGTTTTTGTTTTGTAAAAAGAGTTCTTCAAGTCAAGTGACAGTGATTGTAAGAATTAAGGCGGTAACTCACGGTATGGCGCCTAAATTCAAAATTTTTCACGTTTTTTAATTATTTTGGCGAAAGTATTCATTTTTAATAAAGTTTACTTAAATGAATTCGCGTACGTAAAAACCTATTTCCCACATTGTGATATATCGTTTTTGAAAGACAGAGTTACCGATTTTGTGTATATTCAAGGAACTTGTTTTTTGGCCTTTTACCCCTTCGACACAAATTCTGTAGGTCTGTCTTCCAAAAACGTTGTATTGCAACGTGGGAGATGGTTTTTTACATACGCGAATTCTTTTAAACTTTATTAAAAACGAGCTGTCCCGGCTTACTTCGTTACGCCATAGAATATAAGATACTACTTAAGACTTGGCTCTAGAGACTATGTTCTTTTGACTGCCCAAAATGGGCAAATAAAAAAACAAACAACAACAACAAACCACCTGTCAAAATATGTAAACAACGGAAAAAAATTTGCACCTTGGGTTACATTATTTGAGTTTAAGCAAGGATCCCTATTTTTTTTTAAATCTAATATAGCCTATGACACTCGGGGATAGTGTAGCTTCCTACCAGTGAAATAATTTTTCAAATCGGTTCAGTATTTTCGGAGCCTATTCGTTACAAACAAACAAACAAACAAACAAATCTTTCCTCTTTATAATATTGGTATAGAGTATACTTTCGCTAGAATAAATAAAAAACACGAAAAAAATTGAATTTCGCGCCATGGCGAGAGTTACCACCTTACATCGAAAACTTACATCTTGCGGTTCATTTATTGGCTAATCTATTACATATATGTAAAATGTTTGTATATATACAAACATTTTTTACATTGATATGATTAAAACAATCTCTAAACTACGGTTCATAGCGGCTACTTTATGAAAGATTATCTATTTACCCCTTTAAATTATATTTTCCCAAAAGCATTTTAGAGAAAACAGCTAAAACAGTGTCTGTTTCGGTAAATAAATCTGAATAATGCGAGCAATAATGGAGCAATAAGACAAAAATAAAAATTACGTGAGGTGAGGACTGAATATATAGTCTATTTTTATTCATAGCGGCTAAATATTACAAATACCACTAGAAACCAAATAAATTAAATTAAATAATTATTGTAAAAACTCGATTATATATTCGCCATATTGCATTGATATAAGTGTCAAAATGGCAACGCTTTCGAAATCTAAATTTCCGAATCAGTCTTCAGTCAGCGCCCGGGCGGCGTAAAGCCACAATCTGTGTATGGCCCAACGCTGTATGAGTTGAGCCGCAACAGAACGTGTCTCCTAAACTTAGTATCTAAAGCTTTTTGAAAGGACAAAGTATGTTACGCGCCAACACCGTTGAAACTACTTGAAACGCTTATTTTAGTTTTTTAATAAATATATTGTAGACTAAATTATAGTACTTAACTAATTTAACATTATTGAAGAGTTATAAGTAATGAAAAGTAATAAGAAAAGCCAAAAGTTTTAAGTTTTTTTTTTAAAACGACTTCAAGAAAGGAGTTTCTAAGTTTGATCTGTATGTATGTTTGTCCGTATGATTATCTTGAGTTTGGCTAAAGCGATCTTGATGCGGTTTTCAGAAAAGAAAGTGTATTGGTTATATTTAGGAGAATATTTTAATACTTATTTAATCGAAAAACCTACTTCTTATTCTTGAACATCTTATTTTATTCTCGATTTAAGTAGGTATGTGTCAGTTTATTAAAGGCGGTTCTGTTTAAAAAAAAGGTTTTTTTTTAATACATATACTTACTTAACTTACTGTTTAAAACGCTGACTATTTGGACACAAATTAAAAAAAAATACTTTTGAATGTACTTAATTCTCTTTTATATAACAATAATTATTCTAAGTCGGTCAACTTCATATTTATTATGATTTAATAATAATAACCAACGATATTTAATGAATGAAAATAATGAATGATCTCTTTATTGTTTAAAAAACACACTAATCAAGAAAGAAACTAAACTCTACTAAATATTCAATATTATTACACTATAATTTTATTCAATATTATTTCAATATTATTACAGGTTAACTGTCCCAAAATGCAATGCTAACACAATCATAGGAATGTCGGTTACTAACCTCTGGATTACAAAATACTAAATTATTATCTATCTCGCTCTAATGCCTATCTTCAAAACAGGTTGGAACCTTTCTAATAATGTTTAGTTCGAACAATCATGTTGCGGCTCAACGCGTTACCATAGAAAAGTGTTGAGCGCGAACATAATTTGGCTCTTACTTTAATACGCAACATGTTTTATCCAAAGACTGGATAAAACATGTTGCGTAAAAACTGTCAATATAGGGTGTTGAGCCAAAACAGATTGTGTCCTCACATTTATCGGCAAATTAGAGACAATATCTGTGTGAGGTCAACACATTTAGGTGTTGAATAGTATACAGATTTTGGCTTTACGCTGACTGAAGACTGATTCGGAAATTACGAATTCGAGCCATTTTGACCCTTATATCAATGCAATATGGCGAATTTATAATCGAGTACAAAAAATTTATTTAATTTATTTGGTTCCTAGTCGTATTTTTTATATTTAGCCACTATGAATAAAAAAAGACTATATAGTCAGTCCTTACGTAATTTTTATTTTTGTCTAATTGCTCGCATTATTCAGATTTATATACCGAAACAGACACTGTTTAGCTGTTTTCTCGAAAATGCTTTTGGGAGAAAATCATTTAAAGGGGTAAAAAAGATAATTTTTCATAAAGTAGCCGCTATGAACTGTAGTTTAGAGATTGTTTCAATCATATCAATTTAGAAAATGTTTGTATATGTAATAGATTAGCCAATAAATGAACCGCAAGATGTAAGTTTTCGATGGATCACGAGAGCGCATTCTTAAGAGGCAGTTTACAGCGATGCTAGCGCCATTCGCGAAAAAAAAAAAACTTCTAAACTAAGGCAAATATCAAAAATGTGGCACTGTATGACACTAGATAATGTAGCCTAGTATTTTTAGGGCACTTCTCACAGCTTTTAGGTTGAAGACCAAAGAAAGCTATAAAGTGTTGCTAAAAGTGGCCACTTTTGGCATCAATCTATGTTTTTTTTTTGTTCTTTTTACTTAGGACTACTTTGCTGTGCTCAAAAAATACTAGGCTACATTGTCTAGTGTCATACAGTGCCACATTTTTGATATTTGCCTTAGTTTAGAAAATATTAATTTGTTTCGCGAATGGCGCTAGCATCGCTGTAAACTGGCTCTTAAGTCCTAAAAGTAGTATAAATGCCGCATGAAATGTGATAATCTACAAGGTGTTTCTGACAAGGCGGTAATAAATCAAAGGAGGGATGCAGCTCACCATACCTAACAACTTTCCCAAAGCAACATGGGTCGAAATCTCAAAACCAAAATCAGCTGTCCCGTACATTGACCTCGTCAGCTGATCGAATCAATGTATGGAACAGCTGTTATTTTTTTTGAGATTTCGTTCGACCCATGTTGCTTTGGGAAAGTTGTCAGTTATGGTGAGCATAATCCTTCCTTTTATTTATTACCGCCTTGTCAGAAACATCCAGTATAACCCCGAAAATATCTCGAATGTAAATATAAGCTTTAATTAATTTAAATTTAATTTCAATGTTATTCCGCAAATTTTTAATTACATTAAATTATTAATTACTATCATTTTTTTTTTTTTCATAGTGGGTGATGAAAAGCAGATAGTGTAACACACCACACGGAAGCAAATATATTTTTGGCTCGGGCGACGTACTTTGAATCCCTCGCTACGTTTGGGATTCTACTAAAGAATCCCTCGGTAGGATCGGGATTCATCCCTAAAATCCCTACTTGGCTCTGGATTTAAAAAAGCGCCCTTGCCGTAAAAATATTACTTGGCTCCCCGTGATACAATCTACTTTTTCCATTCCCAAAGTAAGGTTTTCTTTTAACATAATAATTATGTTCTTAAACTAAAACATGGCTTGCATTAAGTTGCATTGCAACAATTTCCTTCAGTTCCGTCCGTCGAGACTCCGGGCGGTTTCCCGCCGCCGCGCCGCGCTGCCGCGCCGATGACAATACGACAAGATGTTTTCTACCACAGAACAAGGAAGATGCTCTTTCTTTTTCTACAGTCAAGGTTCCCATCCCCACTAGTTAGTCAAGACATAATTCTACCATGCAGGTTCACACACTCATTGTAAAAATGTTTTATATTTTTTAGCTTCGTAAACATATAATCGATGAGTTTCACCTCATTGTTCAACCTTCCGAAAAGAAAACCATCATAGGTGTATGATGATTTTCTTGTGAGTCAGGGGAAGGATGTACCTAAATACAATATGCGCAGAGAAATGGGAGGCTTGTATATTTTTAACTTCTACTATTAGTACCAATAATTATCTACGTGCTACTACCTAATTACCTTCTGACGGCAAGCAAGACGGCAAAAATCATGCAGGTGTACAATAGTTATACAATTTAAATAATATAATAATAACTTATATTATGTACTTACATAAATATTTTTAACTAATAATAAGATTTATTTATATAAAAAAAAATTTTAGTAGGTGATCCCAGGTTATACTTATTGCCTGCTCGGTTTAATGTTGGGGCAACAGTTAGATCCGTCCCGTTACTGCTTGGGAATGCGGACGTGTTCTGTGTGAAGTCTTTCCGTCCGCCAGATTTAGCTAAGTATACCCGTAGAATCCAGGTTATTTAAATAGATATAAGTTATATCAATAAATAGTAAAAAACAAAGTCGCTTCCCGTGTTTGTCGCTATTTATGTTTAAATCTTGAAAACTATGCAAAGGATTTTGATCAGTTTTTTAATAGATAGATTGAATCAAGAGTAAGGTTTATTTATATGTATAATACATGCACAACTAATAGGTTAGGCGGTAAGAAGTTCGCCAGATCGACTATTAAATAATAAATACCTGAGTATTAGCTGTAAGTATTTATTTAAAGATTTCCTTCACATTTATTTTATGCCAATAAAGTTTAGTTTACTTTGGTAAAATAACTGTATTTGTAGGTTCTTATTAATTAAAAAAAAAAAAAAACTGTCTGCCTGCGAGAACATTAATATCAAGAAAGAAGACAAAGTAGTGTCGCATACCAATGGCAGCGTTCGGGAAGCTCCGCTACATTTTTTCGTTTAAGTTACCGCAGTGACGAAATTCTAAAAGAAATGTGTGTTGCCAGTGATGAGTTACGGAACTTAGACATATATTGTACTAATCAAGAAGCTTAAGGTTGCCCATAGGGCAATGGAAAGAGCTATGCTCTGAGTTTCTCTGCGTGATAGAATCAGAAATGAAGAGATCCGCAGAAGCACTAAAGTCACGGACAGCTTATGCGACACCACTTCTAAAGTCCGTAAAATGGTTTAAAAAGTAGCCATAGAGGTTGTGAATTCGTGGATCCTCTTCAAAGAAGTTGCTGAAAAGGCGATACCCCAATAGTCCATTTCAGAAAATAAATTGTTAAAACAGTAAAACCACAAATTTCCAGGCCGAAAAAAAGAAACAAGCACAAACTAACCAAAAAAAGAGGGCCCTCAAAGAACTAATCGCAGAACATATTCGGGGTGTTATAAATTGAAGAATCTAGGGGGAGACAGGCGAAGAATAAAATTAAAAAACTGTATACTTTTTTCGAAACCTGCCCAGAAAAATCCTTTTTGTGCTATGGCGGCTTTCACAAACTTTAATTTCCATTTTGAAGTTGAAGAATTTTTATTTTATATTAAAAACCACAAAATAAATTACGATGCTACGATTTTATACTGAACTAGCTTTTGCCCGCAGCTTCGCACGCGCTAATTCATTAAAATCGTTAATTACTCGTTGATTTACGACTCAAGATTTTGGTGACATCATTTCTAATCGCACCCATACCCCCTAAAAATATCTATCTTTATCTCAGTTCCCGTGGCAACTCCATAAATTCATTTCTACACTCCACCATTCAGACACTGAAACTTCTAACATTTCTATTAGCTGGTTGGGTAAAAGTAGTTGGATATACGTACCTACATACCTAATATATGTAAGTACTCGAGTAAAAAAAAGTTGAAGATTTTTAGGCGCTTTATGTTTTTGGGAATGTTCCGTTCCATGTGAATTTTGGTTAATTTTATCTTATTAGAACTCTGAATCTAATTACACCCACTGAAGAACCCGTTTTCCTATTTTTACGTGGAAATAAAGAAATATATATACATTGTTTTAACACTAACTAAAGAGTCCCGTTTTACGTTCCCGTGGGAATTTAGTATATTTCTTCCTTCCAACATCCTTACACTTGTAGACCAAATTTCACGTTGGCATACTAAAGGAAATCGATTTTTCATACTAAATAATTAGTCCTGTAACCCTATTCCCATGGGAATTTAGTGAATACCTTTCTTCAACGCCCTTTCATCTACTGAGGAACCTGTACACAAATTTCACGTCGATACACTCAAGGAAGTCGAGTTTTCTCTTCTCACAAAAAAGTCCCGTTATTTCAGTTCCCGTGGGAATTTTGTTAAATACTTTATAAAGTAGAAGATAATAAAGTAGAAGAATTTAATAAAGTAGAAGAATTTAAATATCTAGGACATATCGTCAGGTCTGACCTTAAGGACGATACAGACGTTGAAAGGGAACGCAGAGCGCTGTCTGTTAGAGCTAATATGATTGCCCGCAGATTCTACAGATGCTCTAAAGAAGCAAAATTAACGTTATTTAGAGCATACTGCACAACTTTTTATACTTGCAGCTTGTGGGCGACATACACGCTAAAACAGTATAGCGCTCTGCGAGTCCAATACAACAACGCCTTCAGGACTCTGCTGGGGCTTCCTCGTTTCTGTAGCGCGTCGGAGATGTTTGCGGAGGCGCGTACAGATGATTTTTACGCAATCATGCGCAAGCGATGTGCCTCTTTAGTTCGAAGGGTGCGGGGCAGCGCCAACAGTGTCCTGAAGATGATTGCAGACAAGGTCGACTGTCCCTACATAAACCGCTGTTGCGCAGTACATGCTCCGGTTCAGTTTACACCGCGTAGTTTTTAGATATAATATTTTAATTTTTATTCATTGTTGTTTGTGTGATGCGTTATCATATATGTTTTACTATTTAATTTTGATTTATTTAAATTTATCTAGTTTTTTTTTTTTTTTTTTTTTTTTAGTTTTTATTTATTTGTTTGAATTTATTTTGTTTGTATTTATTCATTTTAATTTTTAAATTATTTAATTTCATTTATGTTATTTTTTTTTTTATTTGTAATCAATATGAACTTCATTGTTTGAAATAAATACATTATTATTATTATTATTATTTATCTCCACATTCCTACATTTACTGAGGAACTTGTACACCAAATTTCACGTCGGAACACTCAAGGATGTCGATTTTTCATTCTCACTAAAAAAGTCCTGTAATTCCCGTTCCCGTGGGAATTTTGTAAATTCCTTTCTTTTAACACTCTTTTATTCACTGAGGAACCTGTACACTAAGTTTTGACGTCGATACACACAATAATGTCGATATTTCATACTAACTAAAAAGTCCCGTCATTCCCGTTCCTGAGGGAATTTTGGGAAATCTTTTCTTAGCGGATGCTAACGCTATAACATCTACCTGCATGCCAAATTGCAGCTTAATCCGTCCGTAGTTTGGGCTGTGCGTTGATAGATCACTATGTCAGTCAGTCAGTCAGTCACCTTTGAGATTTATATATATAGATATTACATAATCCATTTGATTGGGTTTCAAAATCTTTTACAAATTGGGTCATAATTTTCTAAGCCGTAAGTGTAATCGAAAACCAACTACACTGGCTGGAATAGTCTACAGGGCCGCGCGGGTCCACCCACATAGATGTTTTCATGTTCTAAGTGCCCGTCAGCTCTGTAGAGAGGTCTAAAGTCAGACCCGTCGACACAGGCGGTCCCCCACGGCCTAAACGGAACAGTAGGGCGTCGGACTTATGCGGTCCCCCACGGCCTGAACGGAAAGGTAGCATTATTCCTTTGGCGTTCAACGTGTTAAAAATAAATTCATAAAAATTGTATCGAGTCGTTCGTCAGTAATCTGTAGGTAGAGACACTCGTGAGGATTTAGGCGCTAGACGCTCGACGTCGCGCGTCGGTATTACTAGTTCACGGTATTATCTCACGCACGGTGCAACATATCTCAACTCAAACAAAACTTGAGAACAGTTAGATAATAATGAGCGAGGAGGCGCGAGAGTGAAAGCCGGGTTCCGGACTGTTCACATGTGCTGTGTGTGTCTTCTTACCTCCTCCTCAGGTAATGTTACATCAATTGTATAAATATAACTGTTTAAGCAGATTAGACTCACCAGTTATAAGTACTTACTCCGGCTCGGCCTCTAAACATTTTTTTTAATTTAACCGTATGGTTATAAGTACATGCTCACCACCGTTTTATATTGTGACTAGCTTTTGCCCGCAGCTTCGCACGCGCTTTTTCATTAAAATCGTTAATTACTTACTGGTTGATTTTGGTGACATCATTTCTGATCGCACCCATACCCCCTAAAAATATCTATTACAGTATTAATATTTTGTTTATTTCAGTTCCCGTGGCAACTCCAGAAATTCTTTTCTACACTCCACCATTCAGACACTGAAACTTCTAACATTTCTATTAGCTGGTTGGGCAAAAGTAGTTAGTTATACTTACCTACATACCTAATATATGTACTACTCAAGTAAAAAAAAGTTGAAGATTTTTAGGCGCTTTATGTTTTTGGGAATGTTCCGTTACCAGGTGAATTTTGATTAATCTTTTCTCTGAATCTAATTACACTTACACCCACTGAAGAACCCGTTTTCCTATTTTTACGTCGAAATAAAGAAATATATATACATTGTTTCAATACTAACTAAAGAGTCCCGTTTTACGTTTCCGTAGGAATTTAGTATTTTTCTTTCTTTCAAGACCCCTAAATCAACAGAGACACTATTGTAGACCAAATTTCACGTTGACATACTCAAGGAATTCGATTTTTCATACTAAACAATTAGTCCGGTAATCCCCGTTCCCATGGGAATTTAGTTAATTCCTTTCTTGAAAACCCTTTCATCCACTGAGGAACCTGTACACAAATTTCACGTCGATACACTTAAGGATGTCGATTTTTCATTCTCACTAAAAAAGTCCCGTAATTCCCGTTCCCGTGGGAATTTTGTAAATTCCTTTCTTTCAACACTCTTTCATTCATTGAGCAACCTGTACACCAAGTTTCACGTCGATACACTGAATAATGTCGCTTTTTCATACTAACTAAAAAGTCCTGTAATTCCCGTTCCTGAGGGAATTTTGGGAAATCCTTTCTTAGCGGATGCCTACGCCATAACATCTACCTGCATGCCATATTTCAGCTTAATCCGTCCAGTAGTTTGGTCTGTGCGTTGATAGATCACTATGTCAGTCAGTCAGTCAGTCACCTTTGAATTTTATATACTGGGTGTTTCTGACAAGGCGGTAATAAATCAAAGGAGGGATTCTGCTCACCATAACTAACAACTTTCCCAAATCAACATTGGTCAAAATCGCAAAAAAAAATAACAGCTGTTCCATACATTGGTTCGATTAGCTGACGGGGTCAATGTACGGGACGGCTGATTTTTGTTTTGAGATTTCAACCCATGTTGCTTTGGGAAAGTTGTTAGGTATGGTGAGCTGAATCCCCCCTTTGATTTATTACCCCCTTGTCAGAAACACCCTGTATATAGATAATAATATAATATAGATTTACAGTTATTTAATTTAATATGTATGACAGATACACTACACTACATTACCGAACCGCAAAAAAATAACTGAGCTAACATTTATTTCTCTATAGTATTCATCAAAAACAGATATATTACTTAATTTAATCTCTCGGTGTTCAATCAGTTATACCTACTTGCCGTAAAAAGTAAGGTTTACGATAGATAGATGGGCTTATTAGCAATGCAAGCACCGAGGTACAGTACCAAGTACCGCTAAGCTGCTGAACTAGTATAGTTTACCTAATTCCTGATCTGAACGCTCGGCACGGCAGTCATACCACGTTCAGTTTTTATAGCAAAGTTCACTGTGCCAGCCATGCCTTATTCAGCCTTCACCGCAATGGCAAGTAAGTATATCAATACTTCCCGTCGCTTTCCTCTATGGTTTTGAAGTATTTTAAAACATTGTCTAGTCACCTTCATATTTCCTTATAATAATGATCAAAAACAAGAGAACATAAGTTTTAACTGACAGACTGTATAGTAGTTATATTTGAATCCGCAAAAAAAGTGTTTAAAACTCCTTTATTTAGAGAGTCTACATATTTTGTGGTAAGGTATTACCTTATCTTATTACCTTACCTTTTAATCATAATTATCTATCTATCTATACCAATATTATAAAGAGGAAAGATTTGTTTGTTTGTTTGTTTGTTTGTTGGTTTGTTTGTTTGTAACGAATAGGCTCCGGAAATACTGAACCGATTTGAAAAATTCTTTCACTGGTAGGAAGCTACACTACCCCCGAGTGACATAGGCTATATTAGATTTTCAAAATAATTAGGGTTCCTTACTTAAACTCGAATAATGTAGCCCAAGGTGCATTTTTTACCCGTTGTTTACATAGGTATTTTGACAGTTGGTGGTTATTGTTGTTGTTTTTAAATTAGCCCATTCTGGACAGGCAAAAGAACATAGTCTATAGAGCCAAGTGTTATGTTGTATCTTAAATTCTGTGGCGTTACGAAGTTCGCCATGTCGGCTAGTAAGGAAATATGAAGGTGACTAACTCATCGTCCGCCAGTCTGTCTGTGCGCAGCATTTTAGTTTTCACCCAGTTCGACCCCAAACGGACCAATTAAGAATTCGAATCACAACACGAACAGCAAACGATTTATTGTAAAATTGGTGCACGCCGCATGCAGCACGCAGGTGCACGTTTGCCCTAATCGCGGCGGGCGCGGCCTGCTCCTGTGACCTACAGAAATTTTGCACTCCTTTGATTGTGAAAGTTTCGCAAGACATTCATTTGAAATAACATAAAGGTACAGTATTTTAGTCTACTGAAAAAAGTCAAAAACATTAAATTGCCAGATACAGGTCCCAGGTTAATGTCCCCATTAACCCATTCAGCGCCACGGGCGCAACGTATGCGTCCGTTAAAAACATAACCCCAGGCGCCGAGGACGCCGGCCGGCGCTCGTACTATTTTCAATAAAAACCATACTAAATAGGATATTACAATATTATTTTTACTGAAAAAAGATAGTCAAGGATTTAAATAAAAGGATCTAATTCATGCTTTATACTTTTTTCATACATTTATTATATAGAAATAGCCATTGAAGTTCAACTTGAGATAAAGTTAATTCTATTTACTCAAATATTTTTATTTAAATGCAGAATTTGATAATTTTAATGAAACTACACATTGTAATTTTTTGAAATTTTTATGTCGTGATTTAGTATATTTTGGCACAGGGCACATACGTTGCGCCCGATGGCGCTCGAGGAAGTGTAATTTTTGGTTCGCGCGTGCTTCTTTGTCCAAGTGCAGGGGAAAATGTGACTTGTAAGCAAGCAGTTAACGCCGCTTTTAGGATTAAAGTGGTAAACGGTTCCGACTTTTTGTAATTATAAAGGTGACCGTAGATTTGAACAAGCGTCATATCACCTATTTTGTATTCATTGAAATAAAGATAAGGCGGTAATTTATCGGTGCTTTTAAGTTTAACCAAAACATTTTTTGGTTAATTGTATTAACTGTGTCGGTTAATTATAAAGAAACATTTCAAAAATATTCCGAAAATCATACAATATACATAATCTTTGCAGCTGTGCGTTTCAATGTTTTTAACATTGAACAATAGATAAGGATATTTTTTGAGTGTTCGCCGCCCGCTATTCTTTTGTCTTCGATCATAAAAGTGCACAGCGTCGGTTCATTTGCCTATTGTTTTCAAAAATATAGAATGTGTTGACATTTTTTATAGAATGTGTTGAAAATATAGAATGTGTTGAAATTATTATGTATACTCGTAAAAACTTACATATGTTTGATAAAAAATGTGATAAAATTAAAGACCTTAGAACGCGTAGCAAAAACAAACTAAGTATTCCACAGAACAGACTAAAACGGACAAACAAATGCTTTATAGGAAACGAAGTAAGATTTTATAACAAGATCCCAGAAGAGATTTTGATCCTGAATGATAATGAGTTTAAAACTCGTATCAAAAAAGGTTTGATTAAGAAAGCTTATTACAATGTTGATGACTATGAAAACGACAAAGACGCATGGAAGTAGTCTAGCTCTGCACGATATTTTCATTATTTCATGTATGTACTTTAAATCTTATTAATTTATGTTCTTTGTACTGTAAATTGAATTGTAATGTCACATATATAAGAACAAAAAAAAAAAAAAAAAAGAGAAATTGTAAAGTAGAGTTTGTTACCCCTTTCTTCTCTACGCTGTAAAATCATTGCGAAAGGGAGTAGAATCATTTGACAGAGGAGGGCTCGTTTGGGGGCGTCTCCAGGCGACCATTGTCGTAAGGCAAGGCAAACATTGTTTGCCAGAGCCAATTAGTGGGCACCCTGAACTACCTCGCCTCTATCAGTATAGGATACTTTACGAAATAAGGTATCAATATTAATTAGATTAGTCTAATTGACTTTCAATAAGCGATATCTTGTATCCTGTATTGAATAAATCATTTTTTACTTTTTTTTACTTTTACTTTTTTTGGCTTTTTCAGATTAATCCTTCTTAGAAAAAGTGTACACGTAAATATTGCCTCCGAGATAATACCTACTTATAAAAAAAAATGTTGTAGTAAATGCAACGGCAGGTTAGCATCGGTCTAATCGTTAGGTACGGCGGCGTATCTCTTCTCTTGTTTTTATTTCTGTGAAATTTGTGACCTGGTTGTAAATCCTGTGATACTCCGATTTTAATCAAATGACCTGGCTATGGACACTAGCACTACGACGACCCCTCCTAAGACTGATCTGACAATGAACACTGGCACTACGATTGATATGGGAATTGAAACTGGTACTCTGAACCCTCATTTGATGATTATTCTGGCTATAAAACAGACAAATTAAGTTATTTGAATCCCTTTTCAGAACATGTAATCAACAGAAATGTTATCGCAATAAACTGTAAGTACTTTCTAGTACATAAGAAACTACTTTAATGGACTAAAGTACTTAAATGGACATCATTTTAAGTATGTAAACGCCAGAATTCAATTTTTTTGTTAATCAGGATAACGTTTCCTGTTTACAACTGTTTGCCATATTAAATCTAGACTATGTGTTCAGTCCATATTTGCTAATTGAATCACTAGATCACTAGATCTTAATTCAGAGAATCCTATAGATCCTTTTTGTTAATTTTGATTTTGCTAAACAGATTTGGACGATGAGTTTACTGAAAATGAATTGGCGGGCTTAGTGGTTGCAACTCGTCATTTATCGAAACCTGAATCAGAAATCATTCATCAGACTGTGAATGAATGTAATGAAGATGAAATTTTATAGAAGAATCATTAAATAACGAACAGCAAAATAATATTTTTAATGAAAATGCTGAAGAATTATAAAGATGTTGACCTAAAAACGCCAGAACGAAGTCATAAGCATCCACATATCAGTTCAACTGTAAACATTTTCACTGAGCGTGTTGGACTTCGACATCTTTAAAATCACCGACAGTTTTTTTCTATACTTTGTTTACTGGAGAGTTTTTATTGTTTTTACTAAAAAACATTAATGCTTTGAACCTGTTTCTTACTTCCACATATTTCGACAAATTGCAGTTTGCTTTGACATAAAAGCCAGGGGATCTATTGCCGTTCAAAATGAAAATTAGAATAAGAATCATTTTTCTATCATTTTGTCTACCTCCACAAGAGATTCATTTTGTCTACCTCCACAAGAGATTCAGCTGTAAACCCGCAATGTATACTTATCACATGTCACAATGTTTCTCATTCTTATTTTCATTGTGAAAGGCAATAGCCTAACAGGTCTCCAAACCGTCCACGTAGTCTAGATATCGATTTCCGCGCCATACTCCTTGTATCGTTCACGCGGCCACTATTAAACCTTCAATACTTCTTTAGGCAGTGGTCCGACCGCCGACGATGAACGAGAAACGAGTAGAACTAGAAACTATAAACGAGTTGACGATCAGTGGAAGGTGATTAAGTAGTTTAGATAGTTTTGTCACCGGGCAAAGAGCGATTTCTCGCGCCACTCGCCCGTGGTCGCTGCGGTCAGTGCGAGCGAGCATCGCTGAACAAACCCTTATTTTTTTAAAAGCTAGTCGTCGCCGGCGGATGTGTGAATAGTAAGAGAGCAACTATTAATACATGCATCTCTTTCCTCTACACAGAATATTTATGTATTGTTCCTGTCTTGAGCGAGAAAATCGCTGATAGTTAGTCGTTCTCTCGCCTACAGAGTCGGACTCTGCCTAATTATACTTCGAAAAATTTCTGGTTTTCACAATTCAGCGTTGACAAATATCGACATAATCTTACCATAATAATCATTTTTTATTCCAGAGCTTGGTGGCGTGTTCGAAACGGCACTAAATATTTTATTTTTATTTCCTCAGAGACAAAGTTTTGTGAAATATTAAAGACTAATCCTAATCATGATATCGGTCCTGTCTACCTGACTAGACACTTTAACAAATTGTGAGATCATTAAGTTGCAAAACATTTACATATAATATTCGAAACCTCTTTTTTTGATAAAATACACCAAGCCGTTTTAAATTCTTAAAATAAGAAATAAATTGGCAGCTAAATTTAAAAACTGTTACTTTAGTCAGTCAATAAATAAACTGAAGTATAGCATTTGGTTGTTGAATAAGAAATTTTCTGCGTAAACACGTCCATTTTTTCTGCCGAAATCGGTAGCTTTTTAGGTGATTTTTACAGCTCGCGCGGCGCCACGGGACGCCGCACTGTCGGCCTTGCGCGGCGAACAAAATCTTTGTATGGTGGCGTGGCGCGTTGTGTTTTTTGAAATCACGGTGGAGGTGGAAGAGTTAACACCATCAAGACGATTATCAGACCGCAAAGGTTCTTATTTTTTTTAACAAATAGCAAGAATTTGGATTGGATAAGCAACACACACACACGTGTGTTGTGTTGTGAAAAATTTTAACGGGGTTTCAAATCATTTACAAGTATTAATTTAATAGAAATAGTCCATTAATAAAAGGAATCAAGGCCAAGAAATGATAGCGCATTTTTTGATCTGGGTTAGTCTGAGAAACATGATCATTCGTAAAGATAATAAAATCATGACTAGTCAATCCTCACTAGGATTAGGATTTATCGTCGATGTTCTAGTTTTAGGATAAAATTGTGCAGTTTTAATAAAAATAAAAAAAAATTAGAAAATCGACTTTATAATAAGTACTTATATTTATTTACATTAAGCATACCCAAGATTACTGGTGATTCTGACAAGGCAGTAATAAATTAAAGGAGTGATACCGCTCACCATACCTAACAACGTAAGTACCCAAAGAAACAGGAGATAATAAAAAATTGCTGACCCATAAGTCATTATATGGCTGCTCCGTAGTCCGTAGCCAGTTGGCAGTGATGTGGAATCAGATGCGTGTGCACCTGGGTTCGATTCCCGGCGGGGCGAACGTTGTTATGATGAATATCAATGTTTGTTTTCGGTCTGGGTGTAAGTTCGTCTCTGTATAGGCAAACTAGATACAGGTTCTTCCTAGTTAGGGGCTCTGAGTGTACGCTATTATTATTTATCGTTCGATCTCTTGATATGGGGATGAAAAAATTACAAATCGGACGGGATTCGGTAGTACGACTCTTCTATAAGAAACGCTTAGGCCCAAGCCGAGACCACGACGTAAAAATATGGAATAGGTACCTACTCAGTACTCATTCAAGATGTAAGTACCTTCGTCATATATTTTTGTACTTTTTATAGCCTGATGGTTATGATAATAGCACAGCCAGGCCTCTCCAATTGACAGTAAAACCAACCCTTGCTAGCTCAGCTCGCCGCTATACGCCGCTGCCGGCTGCATTGAAGTCACCGCCTTTGGGTCCTCTTCTAATGGGTTATGAGAACCGTTACTTCTGTCCAAGTGAAGTCGATGACCGAAGCTGCGTGTTCTGACGACCTCAGCACTATAGATAACTGATAAATTAATATTGCAATGACATTGTAGAATAGGCTAAATCCAGACACTAGTTTCTCGAAACAGTAGACAAGGCCGTCTACTGCCGCTATGAGCAATCCTCATAAAACAGATTAGCAACTGAATTAACTAGATGGCAACGGCACAAGATAGTTGAATATTATAGCAAAGAAACGGTAATTTGAATTATATCTGGTGGCTCTTTCGTAATGATACCATAGATCACAAAACTAAATTGGCGCTGCGGAGAAAATAATAACTCATCTTGTGAGACGTGAATCAAACGTGCAGCATCTAGATAATCTAGGCCGCTCACGATCAACAAAAAAGTAAGAGCACGCGAGCTCACTCTGCACGCCATGCGGAACTGACGTTTTATTAAAGGAAGGAAAATGAACGTAGAGATTGCTTGCTTTAATTGAATAAAAAAAACAAAGGCTAACAAAAACTACTGCAATAATAAATACACGGTTTGGCCATGACCGGGTATCTTCCTATAGACGTAGACTCAATAATAACTTAAGATTCGCTACCGAGCAAAGGGTCGAGTCCCGTTAGGTGGCCCTCGGCCCTCGGAAGATCGGCCTCAACGTTTATTTGATACCAGACCGAAGTGAATTATAATAGTGCCTTTCGCTGCTAGCTTTACTTGCTAAATCTCTACTGTTGGTCGGACACACCACTTCCCGGCACGCCATCATATTACTTTAATTGGATTCCAACAAACGTTTTAAAATATAAAACAAACAAACCAATGATTAACAGATAAATATACACTACGCAACGCAAGCCGCTCCAGCTACTGGCTGGGTAGATAGTTTTCCACCCAATTAAAATAATAAAATTTATAACAAGGTTAATTAGAATTGTAGTGGTTCGAAGAACTGTAGAGTATCTACATTGCGGAAGGGCATTGCAAAAAATAGAGTACAGTGCACTTGCCTACCTAATTGATTGGCAAGCGCGATCATGTTGAACCGCATTACCGCACATTGTTCTGCTCGACCGGCCGGGAGGCGTAAAGCCAAAATCTGTATACTATTCAACACCTAAATGTGTTGACCTCACACAGATATTGTCTCTCATTTGCCGAAAAATGTGAGGACACAATCTGTTTTGGCTCAACACCCTATATTGACAGTTTTTACGCAACATGTTTTGTCCAGTCTTTGGAATTAAAGTAAGAGCCAAATTATGTTCGCGCTCAACACTTTTCTATCCGCAACATGATTGTTCGATCTAAACATTATTAGGGAGGTTCCAACCTGTGTTGAAGATAGCATGAATTAGAGCGAGATAGATAATAATTTAGTATTTTGTAATCCAGAGGTTGGTTACCGACATTTCTATGATTGTGTTAGCATTGCATTTTGGGACAGTTTACCTGTAATTATCGAATAATATTGAATATTTAGTAGAGTTTAGTTTCTTTCTTGATTAGTGTGTTTTTTAAACAATAAAGAGATCATTCATTAATTTCATTCATTAAATATCGTTGGTTATTATTATTAAATCATAATAAATATGAAGTTGACTGACTTAGAATAATTATTGTTATATAAAAGAGAATTAAATTCAAAAGTAATTTTTTGTTAATTTGTGTCCAACTAGTCAACGTTTTAAACGGTAAGTATATGTATTAACAAAAAAAAAAATCTTTTTTTTAAACCGCCTTTAATAAACTGACACATGCCTACTTAAATCGAGAATAAAATAAGATGTTCAAGAATAAGAAGTAGGTTTTTCGATTAAATAAGTATTAAAATCTTCTCCGAAATATAACTAATACACCTTCTTTTCTGAAAACCGCATCAAGATCGCTTTAGCCAAACTCAAGATAATCATACGGACAAACATACGTATACAGGTCAAACTTAGAAACTCCTTTCTTGAAGTCGTTTTAAAAAAAAAAACTAAACTTTTGGCTTTTCGTATTACTTTTCATTACTTATAACTCTTCAATAATGTTAAATTAATTACTATAATTTAGTCTACAATATATTTAATAAAACAAAAAAAAAAAAAGCGTTTCAAGTAGTTTCAACGGTGTTGGCGCGTAACATATTTTGTCCTTTCAAAAAAGGTTTAGATACTAATTTTAGGAGACACGTTCTGTTGCGGCTCAACTCATACAGCGTTGGGCCATTGTGTTGTGTTGGCCACACAGATTGTGGTTTTACGCGGCCGGGAGGCGGGCTCCGAGGCGCGCTAAGCTAAGGCGCCCCGCGCTGCCTGCGCCACAGACCCCGCAGGGAGAGCAACGTCTTCCCGAGTACTATTCTAAACCGAACGCGATACTAAGAATCTCTCAGAATCTGGCGCAACTGCAGTAATATTTTTATGCAAGCTTGCAAGATAATAAACAACATTTCAGAATTATTTTTAGGGTAGCTAACGTAGTAAACTAACTTTGAAACTAAGACCAAAACCTAATAAGGCATTTGCTTTTGGTCCTATTCAATGTATCAGTTCACGTTACCTAAAGCACAGATTAGAGAATAGCTTAAAGCCTTGAAGCCTTATTCACTATTTTTTTTGTTATGAGCCAGTTTACCGCGATGCTAGCGCCATTCTCGAAAAAATGTATATCTTCTAAGGCAAATATCAAAAATGTGGCACAGTATGACACTAGATAATCTTGCTTAGTATTTTTTGAGCACAGTAAAGAAGTCCTTACTTAAAAGAACAAAATTATACACAGATTGTTGCCAAAAGTGGCCACTTTTATCAACACTTTGTAGCTTTTTTTTGTCCTTAACCTAAAAGCTATACAACAGTGCCCTAAAAATACTAGGCTACATTATCTAGTGCTGGCTCTTAGTTTGGGATGATTTAGTAGGAGTTATTTATATTTATTTCCAAATGTGTGAGACATTTGGAGTTGTAAAGTGCTGAGAGGCGAGCTGCAGTTCTAGGATTACTAAGTCGAGCTGCAGAACCGTGAGATCGGGCACGGACGGTGCAGAGGCCAAGCCGCTTAGACCGTTACCCGCGTGCCTCCGCCGCCACCGCCGCCACCGCCCCGCCGCCCCGCTGCCCCGCTGCCCCGCGCCACCGCTGTGTCAAGGCAACGGGCAACGGGAATACTAGGTAATAATACGGGAATAATAGGTACTGCATATCATTTACCCACTTCGGTTCCGGAAGATCTTTAGTTTACTAATTAAGTATATCACATTATTAGGCATTTGATAGAACCAGATCAAACCTAAAACGCCATGGTGGTCGTTTTAGTTCCCTTTGAAAATTACCCGTATCCAAATAAGTAAGTTCTAATCCTACAGTTACTTACGTAAATATTTGGATCCAATTACTACTTCCTCGATTAAAAATTGGTTCGTTGATTATTATTATACATACACACACACAACACACCTAATAGTCAACGTTATTCATTAAAATTCAATTTCAAAACGAGAAAGTGGATAGATTCGCTAAAAACGCTTTTTATTATATAACTAGCTGGTGCCCGCGACTTCGTCTGCGCTAATAATATATTGGTATGGAATAAAGATTATTAACTTAATAAAATCTTAAGTCTGCTCATTTTATTACTTATTACAATAACGCATACTTTGGACACGAATCAATTAATTTTTTTTTCTATATCTTTAGTTTGAAGGCACCAATAAGGGATTGTATAATCCCAATGCGAATAGTCTGAGCGCTATCATAATACAGGTCGCCGTTAGACAGTGGATCAGACTGGCGCAGGACCGTGGTGTGTGGCGTGCTAGAGAAGAGGCCTATGTCCAGCAGTGGGCTCTTACAGGCTGATGATGATGATATCATAGTACATATATACTTCAAAGCTAGGTAATATTCGTAAGGGGCGCGCAATAACACGCTAGCAGTCTGAGCACTATCATAGTACTTGTAAGATGGCAAATTTTTTGTAAGGCGCACTCACTCGCGCACTAACTCGCGAGTAGTCCTAACGCTATCGAAGTACTTAGCTCGGGAATGTTTGTAAGCCACAATCACTAACTCGCGGGCAGTCTAAGCGCTATTATATCTGTACTTGAAAGCTGAGGAATGTTCTAAAGTCACTAACTCGCAAACGTCTGAGCGCTGACATAGTACTTGCCAGCTCGGGAATATTTGTAAGCCACAATCACTAACTCGCGGGTAGTCAAAGCGCTATTAGGTATATCTGTACTTGAAAGCTGGGGAATGTTCTTAAGTCACTAACTCTTAATCTTCTGTGCGCTATCATAGTACTTGCCAGCTCGGGAATTTTTGTAAGCCACAATCGCTAACTCGCGGGCAGTCTAAGCGCTGTATCTGTACTTGCAAGCGAAGGAATGTGAATGTCCGGCGCCCGAATACTTTAATCACGTTTATTCAATGTTATTGAAATAATTTCAGCTGTTCTTGACTCATAAATAGTGTTATTAACACGACTTTCTTTCATATATAAAGATTATAGTGTGCCCCATTCCCAATATTCCCGTGGGAATTCCGGGATAAAAAGAAGCCTATCTCGTTTCTCAGGCTCTAGACTATATATTGTATAGATATAGCGTGCCCCCGCGGTTTCGCTAGCGCACTTTCCCTTGAAACATAAAATTCCCAATATTCCCGTGGGAATTTCGCGATAAAAAGTAGCCTATGTCCTTTCTCAGGCTCTAGACTATCCATATACCAAATTTCATCCAAATCGGTTCAGTAGTTTTCTCAGGAAAGCAGGACAGACAGACAGACAGACAGACAGAGTTACTTTCGCATTTATAATATTAGTATGGATCTCACGCGCGGGTATGATTTAAACCGAAAGAAGTTTAAGGAATCTGAATATGTTCTATTTTTAACGTTACTTTAGTCAAAAAGACAAAGAATATTACTTAACCAGCTATAGCACTCATTTTGTTTACAGCAGATTGATTCAATAATTATTACTTAGCGTGACATCAGACGGACCGCATGGCACTAACCGCATGCAATCGACACTTCGGGCCTTATTTACGGAGACACAGCGCGTTCCGCGGGGCGTCGCGCGGCCGCCGACGCGTCTCCTTATACGATATCGAAAATAGCCTATGTTTTGTTCTTGAAGCGTTTAAGAGCCAGTTTACAGCGATGCTAGCGCCATTCGCGAAAAAAAATTATATCTTCTAAACTAAGGCAAATTTCAAAATGTGGCACAGTATGACACTAGATAATGTAGCGTAGTATTTTAAGGGCCCAGTTGTATAGCTTTTAAAATAAAGTTCAAAGAAAGCAACAAAGTGTTGCTAAAAGTGGCCACTTTTAGCAACAATTTCTGTATAATTTTGTTCTTTTAAGTTAGTACTATACTTTACTGTGCTCAAAAAATACTAAGCAAGATTATCTAGTGTCATACTGTGCCACATTTTTTATATGAGCCTAAGTTTAGAAATGTTTTTTTTTCGAGAATGGCGCCAGCATCGCGGTAAACTGGCTGTTAACGACCGGCTCGCGCGGGAGTGCACGCGTCAGCGCCCGCCAACGCGTCTCCGTAAACGGTCACATACATTGCTTTATGATTTAATCGCAGCACGCCTCGCACGAATCCCCGCGTGCCCCTAAATGCGGCCTCAACCGCACGCAGTCGAGACACAACCGCGCGCGGTCGGCTTGCAGCTTGTATTGTAGTCGAACAGCGTCGACCGCACTATCAATCGCCGTAGTCAAGGAGCAGAACGCTCTTAAGCAGTTGTAAAATTTGCCTGATCTTGTCTTAATTTCCTATCCAGTATTATTTAAGTAAGGGAGTTGTCAACTATTTTTTATTTTATTTGTAAAATTATATTATATAAATTATAAAGACTGCGGTTGACCGTCATACGTGTTGGTAATCTGAAAAAGTTTCAATCCATTAAAATTCAGTGGAACGGAAATTGGATCCGATTGAAATCCGACATTGGATAAAAAGTCAGCTTGAAACCTATATAGTTTCAGTGCAAAAGAACGAATTTCGGGAAGGAAAATTTTTAACTGTTTAGATTTCGATTTGATAAACTGTGTGCGGTTGACGCCGACCGCGCACGGTTGAGTCTCACTCATCTCAACTGCATGCGGTTGAGGTTCGACTGCGCGCGGTAGGTGCCGTGCGGTCCGTCTGACTAATCGACGCGGCGCGCGGCGCGGCGAGCTTTGTGGCGGTAGCCTAACCTATTACTATGTTCTGCATGTATTATATTTATAAACCTTTTTGAATCACTCTATCTACTAAAAAACCTCATCATCAAAACCATTGCATAGTTTTAAATATTTAATCATATACATAGGAACAGACGAAGAAGATCACTATTTTATTCTATACCACTACTATTATTTGTGTTTTAAACTTAAAAGCTTTTTTCATTAAAAAATGTGTAAACCTTTCAGGGTGAGACTGGTTGGGAACAAATGCTCGATTTTCATTAATCTTACTACAAGTTAGACCGCATAATACGTTTTATTTATTCTGTCTAGGTTTCAACCAACATTACGTAAGCTTCATTTACTTTTGTTCTGCAAAGCACGACCTCTATCTATCTTAGTATTGTATCATATGTAATAAAGGCAAGACAAAACTAATTTAGCTCTGGTTAAAAATATTCTTTTTAAATTTTGCTAGCAATGAAAAGTTACAATCACGTGCAATTCAATTTCATTCAACACTAACATCTAACATGAACTTTAAAACGCTCTTGATTGATTGATTTTAAGACAATTTCAGTAAGGCTGTGATAGTTTCGGACCTTTTCTAGATACTTAAGCGCTTCACAGACTACGCAGATACGATAAGATATCTGTATCGGCGCAGATCATCTGTCAACATTAATTTCTATGCAATCCTATGGACGACCACACACTTCGCAGATAATGTAAAATATATCTGAGCCGTGATATATAAATTAAAAGATCTGCAGATAACATCTGCCGATACAAATTTATCTATGTTACTTCGGGAAATTTGTTAGTTATGGTGAGCAAAAGCCCTCTGATTTATTACCGCGTTGTCAGAAACACCCGGTATATGCTGAATATCAAAATTCTTTGTTTTAAACCGACTTCAAAAAAGGAGGTTATCAGTTTGACTTATATGTATGTATGTTTGTATGTATGTTTGTATGTATGTATGTTAGTTTGTCCGCGATTATCTCGCGTTTGGCTGAACCGCTTTTGATGCGGTTTTCAGTAGGTAATGAATGTATTTGTTCCTGAATGTAACAAGGTGAGAAGGTTTAGTACCTATTTCAACCGACTTCGACTTTCGCGGAAGTTCTCAGATTATGTTTGTGTCAGTTCGTTGAAGGCGGGTCACTTTTTGTAAAAAAGAAATTATAGTGCGTGTGTTTAAAGCAAGACGTGACTCATTCATAATCAGAATCATCTTCTGAAGAACTATCTAATAAATCCAGAAGCAGAGTTCTTTTCGTAAACGTGAACTCATTGTAACTTCCTTCCTATATAAACATTCTTTAGCAAAAAACAAGTCTGCTCAGTCCGAGAGATTTCGAGTGAATGTATAATCTTGTAATATAACCGCATCTGCGTAATTACCTTCAAATAAAAAGTTTGTATAGGTAGATAAAATCTTATCGCATCTGCGTAATGTGTGACAAGCTTTAAGCTTGGTTGGATTACGTTATTTTGCTAGCATGCGCGGGAAGGTGCAGAAGACTCGCGCCAGAGGAATGCACGTGAGAATGCACGGCACGACAATACCCTGTTCTGTTGTATCATGTTTTGTCCGGTATTGTCTGTGATGCTTTCGTGAACTGTCAGATGCTCATTCGCTTTCTGAGTCCACTTACGTGTCTATCTATCTACCTACTTAGCTAAATAAAAAACGCGGTGATACCTACCTAATGAATGTATGTAACAAACATTGAAATGAAGTTTCAATAGAGTTAATTCTATGCCCACGTACTTTATTTTTGCGTCCTATGAAATGAAGACTGAGTTTCGAAATGTTTAAGACTCGAAGCCGAAACAATAGTGTCTTTTCTAACAATGCACATGTGGATGGCCGCTGGCCGGCGCGGCGGTCGGTGGTGCAACGCAACTACAATGGTCGAGGGATCTTTTGCAAGACCTTATCGGAATCATTGCTTTATTGGCGCTATTACTTACTTTCTATGAAGTTTGAAAAATTATCATTCTGATTCCATATGCCCACATTTTATTTTTAACTAGTCGACCCGGCGAACTTCGTACCGCCAAACTTTTTACTATTTTGTACATGTATTATTATTATACTTATAAAATAAACCCTCCTCTTGAATCACTTTGTCTATAAAAAAAACCGCATCAATATCCGTTGCGTAATTTTAAAGATTTAAGCATACATAGGAACAGACGCGGAAAGCGACTTTATTTTATACTATACTAGTCGACCCGGCGAACGTCGTACCGCCTTATTAGTATTTTATGCATGTAGAATACTTATAAACCTTCCTCTTGAATCACTCTATCTATTAAAAAATAACCGCATCAAAATCCTTTGCGTAGTTTTAAAGATTAAAGGATACATAGGGACAGACGCGGGAAGCGACTTTATTTTATATTTTATATACTATGTGATGTATTGATTTATTGACTATGAATTGATTATCTTCAGTTTAAATTCAAAGTATAAGTATTTTAAATAACAGATAGTAAAAAAAAATAATAAGTGTCGTTACAAAAAGTCGTACCTATCAATAAAAGTATAATAAAAAATGCGTTGGCTTTAGCACATTTATTCCAAATTGATGTTTTATTCAAACCGCAGAAAGAATTACGGCATCAAAAGAAAAAAGTAACTTAATTTCCTCTTTGATGTTCCGAGTGGTTCGGTGTAAGTATATGTCGTAGGAAAATTTGATAATTAGTTTTTTTGCAAAAAATTTAGGGATTTTGCGAAAACTCGGATAATTTCATATACGGATTACTTTTTTTCCAATCATCTTAACAAAAAGCAGTTTTTTTTGCAAAAAACCTAGCATAATTGAATTTTTTTAAATCTTTGATTGGTTAGATTATTGCTTGTTGTCCAAGTCTTATTCTGATAGTAGCTAAATTTCTATGGTTTAGGCACGGATGCACAGTTTAAATAACTTTTCAGTACATTCATAATGTATGGAAATTCCTCAGATTAATGAAGCGTAGCGGCGGTTTCCTTACTCTGAGGGAAATTCATATTCAACTGTAAGCCAAAAGTCAATAAAGTGTCACTTTGTAAATACGAGTACGGGTACGAAAAAGTAGTGTTTTCGATCCGGTGGAATGAAAACTTAGTTTTGAATTTTAGCAAAAGACCTTCCCTGTTATTCATAAAAAGTTAAAGAGCATTTCAGTTATTTGACGTATGTCAATTAAGACTGGATGTCACGTATTTACCATACAACAAACCAGAGAAGTAGACCTCCAGTAAAGATACTTAAAACCTACTGTATCTTTATGAATAATACGGCTTGACTCTAAATCAGCAGAATCCGCGGTGGACACTCAACCGCGCGCGGTCGGCTGCAGTCGAGCAGCGATTGCCGTTTCGACCGCGCAACCAAGTTCTGAAATAAAAAAATTATTACTTATTCATTTTTTTGTTTTAGAACTTGGTTGCGCGGTCGAAACGGCAATGAGCAGCGTCGACCGCATTGTCAATCGTTCGCTGTTAGCCAAGGAGCAGAACGCTCTAAAGTAATTTTGCAATTTACCTTAATCTTTACAAAATTTCCTATACAGTATTATTTAAGTGAGGTAGGTAGATATTTTAGAAATTATTAAGGCTAGTTATTTTTTGACCGACGAAAGGAGGAGGTACTCAATTCGACATATTTTTTTTTCTTTTTTTTTAATGTATGATCACGCATAACTTTTTACAGAGTAGTCCAATTTTGATAATTCTTTTTTTAATCGACAGGGCATACCTTGAAGTGGGTCCCATAAAAATTTGGAAATAAAATTCCCACCCTAAGGGTAGGAAAATAGGGGTGACTTTTTGGTCAGTGGGACTTTTATGCACTCCCAGGTTGCATTGCGGTGTTCTGTATTTACATTATAACTTTGGATGCTTACTTGCTTAAATTTCTTTTGAAATAAAATAAAATAATAAACATTTCAGCCGAAAGACGTCCACTGCTGGATATAGGCCACCCCCACAAATCGCCATACCGACCGGACTTGTCGTCCCTGTCAACCATGTCGTCTGATCACCTTATGCGGTGTGACCACTTACCTCCTTGTGGGAGAAGAAAACAATAAAACCCTGAAAGAACTGAAAAGCATAAAATAAAACTTTTTATCAAAAAATAAAACCGCCGAAAAAAAACTGAAAAGCATAAAATAATAATCGAATTATACTAAGTTCTTAAAGTAATATAGGGTATCCCAAGTAATTTTGAGTCGACGCCACAGATTCCTCGTACAAAGATCACTAAATTTAAAGAAATAACCAAAATTCGTGCGCTGCCGCGCATCAATCTTTACGTAATTTGTGGAATTTGCTTGTGTGGCGCGCCGACTTAAAAATTACTTGGGATACCCTACATACTTTAAGAACTTAGTAATTCGATTATTATTTTATGCTTTTCAGTTTTTTTTCGACGGTTTAATTTTTTGGTAAAGTTTTATTTCATACCGAATATGGCTCGACGTGGGCGACTCGGGGGCGTCGCCGGTCGCGTTGTGTTCTATGCTCCCATACAAGCACACTGGATCACACTGGACGCGGTAGCGCGTAGCGTGAGCGGCGCGGTAGGTGTTTGTTATATTTTTTAAAGCAAAAAATGTATCCCAACGAGAGTCGTTGAATTTATAAGAGTAGTAGATTTTACAACATGGGTTAAAAGTGATGAATTATGCTATGTTTAAATCCGTACGCAGTGAGTGAGTTAATGGTTCCCGAGCGTAGCACGCGAAGCCCACGCCCCGCAAGGCCCCCGCGCCACCAACGCGCTCAGTGGGTTCAAAGCCTTATTCTGTCTGAAAAAAAAGAACCAGCCTTAATAATTTCTAAAATATAATTTTAAAAATAAAGTAAAAAATTGTTTTACCTTTACTCAAATAAATACTGTATAGGAAATTAAGACATGGTGAAGGTAAATTTTACAGCTACTTTAGAGCTCTATGTTCCTTGACTAACAGAGCAATTGACAGTGCGGTCGACGACTGTTCCACTGCAGCCGACCGCGCGCGGTTGATTCTCTACTGCATGAGGTTGACTGTGTCGACTGCATGCGCTTGAGGTGTCGACTGTTCGCGGTTGGTGCCGTGCAGTCTGTCTGATGTCAACTTATTCGTAAACTATGATAGACTGTTAAATTTTATTACTGAACAGGCGAAATCATATAAATTACGTTATCTGCAACGCTGCAAAAAACTGGGGTTAGAACTCTGTGAATGTAATCGTATCGCGGTCCGCTTCCTGGTTCTAGCTAGTCAATATACGAGTAGTTGAATAAATAAGAATAATATTATACAATAGAATCATTAGGAACGTTAGCGAAACGGAACGGAGAAGCCGGGAGGGATCCTAAGGAATCTACGAGAAAAAAATGTTGGTCGTGCCGTGCTAAAGCTGACTACTACGGACAGCATAGCATTGATGGCATTTAAGTTTTACCTATCAAAAGTGACTGTACTGTACGTACTCGACAGTTTGAACTTGCAAAAGAATTTAGAAATTATTGGTTCTTGTTCTTGATTTGCATGAGCCGAACCTAATTGTGTTTAATAGCAAGCCCTAGAATATTCATAAAACATGGCTGTGCACTTTGCAAGAGATAAAAATATATTTAATAAATAACTTAGTGCGAGAAAAATACAGCCCGTGGCACCACAAACACCATGAAACTCATTTGTATATATTTTTTCTTTGAGGAAGATAAAACTTTTGATTTGATTACAGAACTTCATTTAATTATAATGGGCGGTACTAATTATTTACCAAAGATGTCTTATAAGGGTTTTAACGTGACTGCGCCATTTAAACATATTGAATTGCGCGGCCACGGACGGATATCTGCAAAACTAAGCCACTTAGAAAGGAGATCTTTTTTGTAAATTATAATTATCAGAAAAAAACCACGCTCCATATTTCAAGGATATACGAGCGGCGTAGCGAGAGAGCGACGATACGAGAATGATTTAAATTTATTAACTAGGTACCTGAGTGATTTTTATTGAATAAACTTTAAGAAACATAAATGGAAATAACGTAAAGTTTATTTATGAAATTGCATTGACATTGCAGGTTGCAGGCCAGCCAGGCTTGAATTAAACCCGGCTAAATGGGTCTAGGTCGATGCACGATGCCTCTCGTGAGCTTTTTTTTTTTTTTTAATAACTAACCTAACCCACAACTAGTCATATCATTTTTTACAACTATGTTGAGAAAGCGGTGGTTAGGCGAGTTAAATTATCGTCACACCAGAAATAAATTTCAAAACATGGCTTGACATTTAAATTAGAATTAATCTATACCAAACCAATATTATAAAGAGGAAAAATTTGTTTGTTTGTTTGTAACGAATAGGCTCCGGAAATACTAAACCGATTTGAAAAATTCTTTTACTGGTAGGAAGCTACATTAACCCCGAGTGTCATAGGCTAAATTAGATTTTCAAAAAAAATTAGGGATCCTTACCTAAACTCAAATAATGTAACCCAAGGTGCAATATTTTTTCCGTTGTTTACATATTTTGACAGATGGTTTGTTGTTGTTGTTTTTTATTCGGCCATTCTGGGCGACTGCCCATAAAGAAAAGAAAAGAACATAGTCTATAGAGCCAAGTCTTTTGTAGTATCTTATATTCTATGGCGTAACGAAGTAAGCCGGGAAAGCTCGTAAACAATATAAGTAATATGTATCAACCAGCTGATAGATTTTCATAAAATATTTTGAAATCCAGAATAATAATAAATAATCAAGGGTAAAATCGCAAATTGCAAATTAGCAACATAATTCGCGTTGCAACAAGAAATATTTTATATACCTACTTGTATAATCTGATCTACAATTCACAGAAAGTACAAAACTAATGAAAATAAATAAATAAATTTTACAAGATTACCTACTTATAACATTCAAATAAAACGATTTACAGAATTATAATAATACTATTTCACTTTAAGGAGTAATTATAAATACTCATATAAGTTACAGTAACTAGAAAACTTGCTTGAATCGTGTTAAATATTATCAGAATGCTCTTTAAAATTGCTCTACTACTTATCTAAGTCAAGATATTCTAATTTGTGGAATCTAAATTGTTTATGGAAAACTCAGCATGGTAACATATGAGACACTTACCAAAACCTCCGGCGCTAGTGTTTGATTCCCACACCGTGCCCGCTAAGCAGTGAACACAATACTCGAATTTGGGTATTCATCCGTGTTTGCGTGCGGAGCGAAGCGCGCGGATGAGCCGCGTGCGGCGTGCGTTGCTCGCTGACAAAGACTGGTGACTGGTGATGTCGGTCGGGTGGTGGACCCCACAGCCACAGCCCTAGAAATAACCGAAGACTCCTCTAACACTAGAAACGATCTAGCGGAACGGGAATGATGCATCTTGGCTGTGCTGTGATCAGAACAAGTTCACGAACACGGTCAAAACGTAGGTAGTTAACCTTTAGAGTAAGGGTAGAACATTGATTCTTAGGTTTAAGGTACCTACCTACTTACTTTGTTTATAAGAAACTAGCGGACAAGGCGAACTTCGTACCGCTATTCTGATTTTTTTATATTTTATAGCCTATGACATAGACCCTATGTTCATCAGGGATATAATGTAGGATCTATTGGTGAAAGAATTTTTAAAATCGGTCCAGTAAGTAGTTTCGGAGCCTATCTGATGCAAACAGACAGACACCCAAACAATAAAATGCTATCTCTTTATTAAATTAGTGTAGATAACAGTGTTCATCATAACAATAATATTGGTAATCATACATCTATACCATACCAATATTATAGAGGAAAGATTTGTTTGTTTGTTTGTAACGAATAGGCTCCGGAAATACTGAACCGATTTGAAAAATTATTTCACTGGTAGGAAGCTACACTATCCCCGAGTGTCATAGGATATATAAGATTATCAAAATAATTAGAGATCCTTACTTAAACTCGAATAAAGTAACCCAAGGTGCAATTTTTTTTCCATTGTTTACATTTTTGACAAGTGGTTTGTTGTTATTGTTTGTTTCTTTATTCGCCCATTCTGGGGAGTCTAAGGAACAAAGTCTATAGAGCCAAGGCTTTAGTAGTATCTTTTTTAATCTATGGCGTAACGAAGTTAGCCGGGCGGGAAAGCTCGTAATACATAAACATCATACATCTCATATAAAATCCAAGGTACCTAGGTACCGACCTAAGTAATAAAATAAACGGCAAAGTGCAAGGGTTCGCGCTTAGAAGGTAGAGGAAGAAATTTATTGTGTAAAATTGGCTAGCTTTTACATAGGTTTCAGTATTTTGCAACCGCTAATTATATGGTGCCTGTTCACCCGGTCGGTTTCTCAGCAGAGGCTCGACAAAATTGGTTAAAAAACCAAGTTTTTTTTGCATTTTTCTTTACGTTTTTATTAGTTTTTAATAATTGTTAGTATTCTTTGGACAACAAGAAAAAATTCGTGAAAACATTTCATTAGATTGAGAGGGAGAGCAGAGCAGGCAGTCAGACGACCTGCGGTGGTAGTATGACGGAAAATTTGTCGATTTTGTCGTATACTGGGTGTTTCTGACAAGGCGGTAATAAATCAAAGGAGGGATTCTGCACACCATAACTAACAACTTTCCCAAAGCAACATGGGTCAAAATCTCAAAAAAAATAACAGCTGTTCCATACATTGGTTCGATCAGCTGACGGGGTCAATGTACGGGACGGCTGATTTTTGTTTCGAGATTTCGACCCATGTTGCTTTGGGAAAGTTGTTAGGTATGGTGAGTAGAATCCCTTCTTTGATTTATTACCGCCTTGTCAGAAACACCCTGTATATCTGTCATTTTTATCGAACGTCTCAAAACATTTTCCCGCATTTAAATGTCAAAAGCGATTAAAAGTGACAGAAACATTCGACGAATGGTCCGTCATACTACGTAGGCTGGTGAAGTCATATCTCATAACGTGGTCTGGAAATGTATAATTTCTATTAGAATTTACTATTGATTCCTACTTACTGGCAATTAATTCCATAATTGGGTTTGATTTTTTTGCTTAAGCTTTAGGTAGCAGTGCTCAGAGACAAATAAGTAGATGCCGCATTATGTTGTCATTGTGAGAAAGGCATGTTGGATAGGCATAGGCACCCCGCCTATGCGTTCATGCTAAAACAAAAGCGTTGATTCCAGGTAAGAATACTCTGCAAAAAACCCTTTACAATATGTTATTTATGAATTTGTTTACTTTAAAAATTATTCTTTCCCACGGCTTCTATGACTGGAATACAGATTTGCAGAGAACCATAGACATAAGACATAATCTCACGCCTTTATTCCCCGAAGGGTTAGGCAGAGGTACTGGCTCAAGAGCCAGACCCACGTTTAGCCAAGTTTATGCTTTTATTACCAACGTGACAAGGGGCCAGCTTGTCGCCGCGGTTATAACGACCACTACTGCGGCCGGGACCAACGGCTTAACGTGCCTTCCGAAGCACGGAATCATCTTACTTTGCAGAGAACCATTGAGACCTTACCTCATTCATCATTTTTTTTTTAACTAGTTTAAAAGTACATTAAAATCCCCTACAACATACTGAACTAGGTACGAAGGCAGACACAATTTATTACCTTTGGAGACTACACAGGTATTTTACTTACAATACGAGAACACATCATGCGTTTTATAAAATTAACTCAAGAAAGTCGTAAACAATGTGTGTTTTTTCCTTTACTGCATGTGCCTTCAGGGACTGGAACACAATTTTTCTTTACGTATGTAAATGAGTACTAAGGAAATTCCTGATGACAATTATCTATTTAATGAAGTGTAAAGGTTGTAAAATGAGACTATAGTATTTTTCAATTATTTGTAATTTTTAATTTAAATGTTAGTAATGTCCTCAAAATTAAAACAACCTTTGATTTGACATAGTTCTTTACAATGATGTTTAGATAGGTACGGTTGTTATCTTTGATTGATTTCTGGCAATAATCGAAGGACGAACAGCTACAATATTTGTATTTGAGTATAGTTTGAATTTTGTACATTATTTGTATTTGAGGACGAAAGAGAATAAATTTATAAAGAATTATAATTTGCCAAAAGAAAACTATTTATTTTATTTTTTTATCCAGAATTAATAAATTATTTATACAAAAATAGAAAGAACGCGCGTGCGGTCGGTGCGAAGCCTAGATCCCTCTGGAGGGGCACGAAGCACGATCAGTGTTGCCATTTGAAGAAAAATAAAATGCGCTAAACTCATACAAAAAATGCACCAGTTTCTTACTAAATTCTGGGTTCTGAAATCCACTAAAATGCGCTAAGATATACCAAAGTTGCACCAGTTTCGCACTAAATTCCGCTAAGTTTTACCTTCAAAATTGTGAAATTCACTAAAAACCCTTTTTGTAATTAAATATTCATTTAACATACATAATCTCGCGCCTTTATTCCCCGACGGTTAGGCAGAGGCACCATCTCATCAGACTAGGGCCCACGATTAGCCGAGTTTATGTTAAAGTTTGGTATAAAAGATAATGAAAATCTTCGTTTAGTTTTCTAGAATTAAAATCGTTTTTAAATAGTCTGATAATATTAATTAGGTACTTTTAATTCTATCGATGTTTAATTTAAATTTAGATATTGTTTATTTCAAACACACTTTCTGTCTATGTGGAAGAGTGGAGTCTCCTGTTACAGGTATTTTTTATACTTAAAAGGAGACCCCTTGCTTGTAAAATTATTTATAAGAAGCTTGATATAAAAATTATTATTATTATGTTTCTCATACTCTTCGGTATCACGGGATAGAGCCCGGTCCTTTGAGAGGCGTGCGAGGGGACAAATCCAACTCGTAGAGGCCCTTTCGAGAGTTTTGCTATCAATAATAATATATAAAAAATTCTTCCGTTACTGACTGACTGACTGACTGACAGACAGACAACGCAGAGCCGAAACTACTGGGCGTAGAAAGCTGAAAATTGGCACGTGGGTTCCTTGGGGAGTGTAGGTGAGCACTAAGAAGGGATTTCCCAAAATTCCCACGGGAACGGGAAAAAACGGGATTTTTGTGTTTAAGAGAAATCTGCGCAGGAAAAACCGCGGGGCAGCCTCTAGTATTGTATATGGATCACCAACCGCAGGCATCGCCACTAATTGCACAAAGAGATCATGCACCCAGAGGCAGCACCCAGAAGGTCATAGGAACTATTGTAAAATGGATGACAAGAAATGGTTTATGGGGGTGAACTGTGTAATGGACCGGTTAACTGGTGCTATGGAGTGAAATGCCGGTACGCCTGCCTCTAATGCAACATTTCACTAATTATCATGGCAGGCGGTGACTCGCTCTCCACTGGGTGGGCTTCCACTAAGTCGCCGATCTGTTGGCGACGGGTCGTCGCAACACTGAATGAATGAATGAATGAAATATTTATTCAATGGGTGTGGACAGCTAAGGTTGTCGAGAGGTGAGACTGCGGGCAGCATAAGATGCACCCGACGTTATGAGATTTTACACTAAGTATTATTATTATTAATTTAAAGCAATGTTACAATAATAATAAAAATAGACGACACTTTTATTTTAAATCTTGTTAAAGTCAAGCCGCTCAGGGATGTCTAGTGACGAACGGGAGATAATTAACGTTGTTTATTGTAACGTTGTCGTTTTTAATAACGTTTTAATAACTTTTAATGAAAATTGCTATAGGTAATGCTACGCTACTTCAAAGGTACTTCGTCCCTTCGATCTCGACCTACCAGGATGACATTCTCTGAACGGCCGGACTGTAATACTACTATAATAATATGCCCTATATCTCTACCTAAAATAATATTTATCTACAATAAAATTTATGTACATAATAATATTATGAAAGATTTCAGACAGACTCATGCATGTCAAACTGACCCTTTCTTTTTATTTATCATGGAACAAAAGTTCACCCATAGTCTGAATACACTGATCTACTTACTTATTATTTATTAAAATTAAATATGAATAAAATGTAGGTATAATAAATGAACATAACAAAATAAATAAACAAATTTTAACAAATATAAGGTATATTTTTCTTTGTTTTTTATTACTAGTGCAAAATCTTTGTTTCTTTTATTTCAGTGCAAATTTTTGTGTACTTCAAGCTGTAATCCTCATCTTTTAAATCTTCGCTAAAACAAAATTTGAGAATGCAAATAATTAGTCATGAATTGATCCAAATTGGTCCACAAAGTAAAATAATTAGTCCACTTATACTTTAGAAGTTATAGCCAAATGTTTGTGAGGATTATGGCTTGACGTTCAAGCTGTAATCCTCATCTCTGGTCCAAGAAAACGGTAGGGTCTATCGACTTGGTTTAGGTCTAAATAATTAGTCCTCAATTGATCCACACGACATGCCAAATCTCAGAATTGGTCCTCAAGAGGTTCCGGAGTTATAAGGGCATCTTAGTGAGGATTGTGGCTTGAACATTTGGCACCTTCAATTATCTCCGGAACGCCTATAGCTATTGGTTTGAAATTTTGCTAAAAATTAATCCTCAATTAGTCCACCAGAATTATAATCACTTCGAACTAGGTTTTCTTTGAAGAAGTACGTTAAAATCATCAGTTTTACTTTCCCATACATTGCGATCCATGTACAGTTGTGCACAAAATAATTGATTAACATTGATATTAACCAGTTACCTAAACGATTCTTTAGAAAAGTGAAAGTGGGTTTGGTTTTCGATATGTACTTATGTTTAAGACAGCCTGATTGATTGCTATCACTAGTTGCAGGTGAATCATTAATGTACCAAAAAAAACTTCTATGTATAATTTAAATTTTTGTAAGTATATATTCAATCAAAAGTTTACAAAAGTGTATTTTCTTACTTAACCTAATTAAATCACCGTTTATATCACAATACTTACTTACTTATTTTTAATAACTTACAATAATCTCAGTTAGTTCAGTTATAATAATAACAAAAAAAATTGTTTTAATAATCACAGTTGCTTCATTGCAATAATCACAGTTTTTTATGGTGAGGTGGTAACTTTCGGTATGGCGCGAAACTATACTTTTAATAAATAAACGAAATAATTTTATCAAGTATTTACATTATTTTTTTCATCTCCCGATTTTGGCTACAAATATACCCGTTTTAGCTACATTCTAGTCCTGTTCTAGTTTAGCTAATACTAGCTCTTCGACATTCGAGAACCTGGCTCTATTTTCAAGTGCGCAGTTGCGTACGCATACGCTGCCTTTGAGTGGAGACAAGGATAGCGCTATTTGGCCAATACCGGGTTGATAAGAGACAACAGTCCCGCGGCGTGCGTCAGGCGCTATACTCGTGTATATATTATTTAATGTAACTCTACAGGAGTATCGCGCATGATGTCTCTTATCAACCCAGGATTGGCCAAATAGCGCTATCCTTGTCTCCACTCAAAAGCAGCGTGCGCGCAATTGAAGATAGAGATCAGTGTTACAATATATACATATAGAGATAGTAGACGTAAGCTTCCCTTACACTGTGTTGTTTGTTGCTGTTGTCATCAAAATCATCAATACATAGTATAAAACAAAGTAGCTTTCCGCGTCTGTCCCTATGTATGATATCTTTTAAACTATGCAACGGATTTTGATGCGTTTTTTTTTAACAGATAGTTTGATTCAAGAAGAAGGTTTAAAGTATAATACATGCACAATGTAGTAAGAGGTAAGGCGGTACAAAGTTCGCCGGGTCGACTAGTATTTTATACAATAGTAGTAGGTACCTAATAATACTAATATAAATAGTACTTACTTACTCCCCGCAGCTCCGTCTCCCCTCCGCGTTTAAAACACATTTTGCGTAATGGACAGAAAGATCCAATGTCGCCCTTACAAAATCGCTTATTATTGCTTACATCCAAAATAATAAAAATATGTGTACATACACATAGATAGCAGTTTACGTTGACACAGACACATAATGGCAAACATAGTAACACTGGTTACTTTAAATAATTAATTAATGAGGGGTGCAAGCGCTAGTACATAACAAATTTTTGTTGTTGTTTTATTTATACTTGAACCAACTGTGATTTTGGTAAAACTAAATAATTTTAGCAATATAAACGGTGCTGTAATTAAGTTAAGTAAGAAAAGAAACTATTGTAAACTTTTAAATGAAGTACATGCAAAAGTATAAATCATAGATAAAGGTTTTTTTTGGTTAAATATCTTGGTAAGTACATTTACGTAATTGGGAACTCGTCAAACTAATAAGTACATACTTTACCCACTTTACTCTTCTAAAGAATCGTTTAGGTAACCGGTTAGTTAGTTTAGTTTACGGGCGAATTTCCGCAATTTGACAGCTATCGTGCCTATTTTGCGTGAGGTAACCGGTTAATATCAATGTTTATCAATTATTTTGTGCACAACTGTACATGGATCGCAATGTATGGGAAAGTAAAACCGATGATTTTAACGTACTTCTTCAAAGAAAACCTAGTTAAAAATGATTATGATTCTGGTGGACCAATTGAGGATTAATTTTTGGCCAAATTTCAAACCAATAGCTATAGGCGTTCCGGAGATAATTGAAGGTGCCAAATGTTCAAGCCATAATCCTCACTAAGATGCCCTTATAACTTCGGAACCTCTGGAGGACCAATTCTGAGATTTAGCATGTCGTGTGGATCAATTGAGGACTAATTATTTAGACCTAAACCAAGTCGATAGACCCTACCGTTTTCTTGGACCAGAGATGAGGATTACAGCTTGAACGTCAAGCCATAATCCTCACAAACATTTGGCTATAACTTCTAAAGTATAAGTGGACTAATTATTTTACTTTGTGGACCAATTTGTATCAATTCATGACTAATTATTTGCATTCTTAAAATTTGTTTTAGCGAAGATTTAAAAGATGAGGATTACAGCTTGAAGTACACAAATTTTTGTATAGGTACAAATAAGAAAAATATTTACTGAGTAGAAAAATAACTCAAATTTTAAAATTGAAAAACCCCCGACCCAGTCAGACTCCTCATCAACTTAAGTAGAACTAGAGCTAATCATCCTAAAAATATCATGGTTACCTTAACATATACTTTCAATATCATTGAAGTAACACTGTACGAAAATTTTAATTGATAGGACAAATGGAAGTTGGTTAGATCCTCTGATCCATTATTCAAGAGCTGATCATCTTCAAACGGCAGATCAGGTCATGGTTACCTTAACATATACTTTCAATATCATAGATGTAACATGGTACCAAATTTCAACTCGATCGGACCTAAGGAAGCTAGTTAGATCCTCTCATCCATTATTCAAGAGCTGACCATCTTCAAACGGCTGATCAGGTAATGGTTACCTTACCATATACTTTCTATATCATAGATGTAACATGGTAACAAATTTCAAATCGATCGGACATGAGGAAGCTAGTTAGATCCTCTCATCCATTATTCAAGAGCTGATCATCTTCAAACGGCAGATCAGGTCATGGTTACCTTACCAAATACTTTGTATATCATAGATGTAACATGGTACCAATTTTCAACTCGATCGGACATAAGTAAAGCTAGTTAGATCCTCTCTTTATCTATGATACAAAAAAAACTAAACGAAAATCGGTTCAGCCGTTTGGGCTCTACGATGCCACAGACAGATACACAGACAGACAGATACACACGTTAAAATTATAACACCCCTCTCTGAATTTTTCGTACGGGGGTTAATTAGACAAACTTTAAGCGTATTGGCAAAGTTGCGGCAGTTGACGGTATGGCGCGAAATTCAACTTCACTAGTTTTTTGGCCTTTTAGTCAAGTTATGTCCTTAGACACAAAATCATTAGGTCTGTCTTCCAGAAACGTTGTATAACAATGTAGGAAATGGTTTTTACAAACGCAAATTAATTGAAACTTTATTAAATATGAATACTTTTGCCAGAATAAATAAAAAACGCGAAAAAATTTGAATTTCGCGCCATACCGAGAGTTACCACCTTAAAGATATCTGCTTTAAAATTGAGTTGTTAGATTTCATCCGACCAACCTTCATACATACATTGCAATGCAAGTTAAATAAATGCTTTTAAAAAACATTAATTGTTAATAAAAAAACTACACAATACGTTTTTTATTATTTTATAAATTAACTAGCTTCCCAGCAAGATTTCTTCTGCGTAAAGTATTTAGTTTTTATAATATATAGTATAGTATAATAATAGTTTATATTTTCGTTAACTATGACATCTTAGGCATCAATCAAACGCACAGGCGGATTTTGTCCGAGCGGTTTTTATGTAACATATTGAATTCTATGGAAGTGTCCGCACCAGCGGATAAAAAACCGCGCCGATAAAAATCCGCTGTTGCGGTTTAATTTCCGCACGGATAAAAATTCGCAACAGCGGATTTTATAAACGGATGAAAATCCGCCTGTGCGTTAGAAGCCTTATGATGCACATTTTCCAGATTCAGTGCATATTTAGGCACAAATACAAGCTACATTTCTGCCAAGTTTCAAAGACCTAGACCCAGCGGTTCAAAGTGTTTCCAGGAGAATGTTCTCCCAGCACAATTTTTAGCCTATAACTCCAAAACCTCTGGATGCACAGATTCGACACTTGGCGCACAAATTCGACACTTAGCGCACAAATTCGACACTCGGCGCACAAATCCTACGTCCGATGCACTGAATATTGACATTTAAAAATTTCAATGCGATATACTTTCCGGCTGGGGTAATACGCACGTTATTTAGTGAGTTCTAAGAATCAGGTGCTACTTGCTAAGAAGCTATCTACTGACTGTGCAAACTTTGGTGCTTAATGGGTTTGGAAATACCATGAGATGAAGTTTGAAATATAGCAGATATGGACTTGGCGAATAAGCAGCTAAAAAAATCGGCAGCTACATTTCGTGAAAATATTTTTATAAAATATGTCCATATTATTAATTAATTCTATAAACATTTTTTTTTATTTAGATTTTGAACAAAGAAGACAAGAATTTTGCCTGAAATGACCACATTGACATTATTTGAGCATCAATGTATGCACATAAAACATAAAAACACTTTATTGCCATGATAAACACAAAAATAATTAACATAAAATAATACATATTGTAAAAATTTTATATTACAAAGGGCAATGGGCGGCCTTATCGCTAAAAGCGATTTCTTCTAGGCAACCCAAGTAATTTGTACTGTAATTTTACTTTGCTTACTATTTATTGCGGCGGTATCCAACCTCTCTGATTTAATGTGACAAAAATAAGTGACTGATTGAAGTGAAGAGGATTTAAAACCAGCTGATTGGGTCAACAGAATAAGATAGCTATACCTAGCCTAGGTACAGTTTATTTTTATGGTACAAATATAACATTTTCTTGTTGGATGGAATGACAAGTAGGTACTGTGTACAAATTTTGTATATAGTTATTCTGCTTTAGGTGCTGATACAACCGGTGCATGTTCAAGTATAAAGCCATTATTATAACCCTTGAAACTCTCACTGCACTAGGGTTCCAAAAGAGCAACCTAAACATAATACATCACTTACAATGTTATTTTAATTTACTATTTTTACTTTAAGTTTACTAGAACAAATAAAATAAAATATTGCTTAACGAGCACAGCAAACCAAATTTGGCAAGTGAGTACATGAGTTAATGAAAATCACAAAGTTTTATTCTTATTTATACAATATAGGAATTAGAGATGCACCGAATAGTGATTTAGCCGAATACCGAATAGGTACCTAATATTCGGCTATGGTCTCAGTCGAATACCTAATATTCGGCTGCCGAATATTCGGCCGCATAGAAGGTGTATTTTTGTGCGCTGTATGTTACTTGTTTGTTTTGTTACTATCCGGTGCGTGCGGAGTATGCAGGCACGGTGTAATGATTTTATTTCCGCAAAGATTACATAAATTTGTCTGTTATGAGGAGTTTAGCAAAATAAAAAAAAAGATTATTGTACGGATCTGAGACTAAAAGCTCTCCGCAACCGACTCATTTTTCGTTTCGCTCGCGCCGAGTCGCAGACACGGCCTGAACAGAAAAGGAGTGGAGTCTACGAATGAAGATCAATGTATGTAGATAGGAAAATTCAAAATAATTATTATCCACGCTATTATTCATGAAAAAACTTTTTTTATTATGAATTATCTTTTTTAATTATCAAAATCAGACTATTTATTACTGAATCAGAATATTTTATTTGTTAGCACATGTAAGAATAATGCTAATAATATTGTACTTACATACGATGATAATAATAATTTAAGTTAGCGCACACCGCTAAAAGTTGCAATTTTTAATCGGATGCGTGTGACGTCATCTCGTCTGAACTAAAATCGAACGAACGCAATTTTCGGCGAAGGCGACTCTTTTTATTACTTACATTTTATTTTAAAAGTGCATTGTTTACCATGTATAATTTGTGTTCTAAACTTGAACGTAATTAATGTTTAGTTATCGATAAAGTAAAGTAAAAAAGAAAAGCGTTTATTGCAACAGTGACACACAATTAACAACAACACAGACAAACAAAATACAAAAAAAACGTAATTTTATGCCACTGTTGCAAAGGGCACTGCCTCAGCAATTGCTATGGGTGTGAACCCAAAGCGCTGCTTTTCAGTCAGTGCCGGTAATGTTCACGAGCGTCCATGGGGTGCATTACATACGACAAATTAAGATGCAACCACGGATACAGGTTTCTTTATATAGTAATCATATAGATAGTTATCATATAGATGTAGATTAAATTCAATTCCATCTGATACCAAGCCGGCCTGTAAAGAGAGATGCAGTTTTATAAGATAAGTAAATATAGGTATAAAGCAGTGGCTAAGGTTGTTTTTGAATGTCATTTTACAAATGGTTTTCATACATATAGAGAGGTGTTTGTTTCACAAACTATACGTTTAGTCTGACATCAGCATAAAACGTTCCGAGTGGACGTCTGAAGGCCTGGCACAACTTTAGCGTTCAATACATCTCATTCGCTAACGACGTCGACTCATTCACATCAGTAGTCGACAAACCGTGATGGCGTTTAGCGCAGCGTATTAGGAGTGCAGAGGAGGGGTGGCATATCTACGTATAATTACCTAGAAGTTTAGGTATTTATGCAAAGTTACGAACTTCATACGAATCTACACATTTTCTATCAAATTAAAGAAATAAAAAAATACAAATCCTTATTCGGAAAGAGCAAATTTCCTTTTAAATATAAAAAAAATAGAATAGAATAGAAATACTCTTTATTGCAATCAATAGACTTAATATAGGTGATTACAATTTATAAATACTACATTGATTGCAATGGGCGGCCTTATCACTTATCAATAGTATATATAAAACAATACAAGAAAAAAGACTGCACCGAAAGTTTAAGTTATTAGTTTAATTTAATTGCATTCCGCATCCAAACCGGCATCGGAGTCGTTGTCGAGGCCATCTTGATTCCAATCTCGAGAACTGCCAAAGGTGACACATTGCAGGAATAGAAATACTTGGAGAAATAGGGGTAAATCTTTTGTCCAGCAGTTAAAACTTTAAATGCTACATAAAAAAAAACATTCTTATTACCTCAATTTCTGCTTTTTAATATCTTTATACAAGAAAAGTATGGCATACATTTGTTAGGACGAACGCAGTATTATAAGTAAATATATACTAATAAGTACATGGTTATAATAATAATAACACATCACACTCAGAGCCCCTAACTAAGAAGAACCTGTATCTTGGATGCCCGAAACACACACAGAGACGAACATCACACCTAGACCGGAAACAAACATCGATATTCTATTCATCATATCACAATATTCGCCCCGCCTGGGAATCGAAACCGGGTGCACACGCTTCTCAGTACACACCCCTTTTTTTTTTTTTTTTTTTTTTTTTTTTTAGGCGGGGAAACTCCTAACGAGTACCCTGCGACCCCGGGGGGAGTCGCAGGGTTATGTGGGGTTCGCACCCACTAAAACCCCGCCGGTGTCCATCTCGGCTGTTGGCAAAGGGGTCACGGGTGATCTTTCGATCGTTATGTTCAACTCCGCGACCCCCTCCAGCATTGGCTGTTAAGCCTCTTCACGGGGGGACAAGTGGTGGTAGTCCCCCCTGAGCGCGGATGGCTCTTTCTACGCTCGACGGCGGAATCGGGACACCGCGTTCCACCGTCCTTCTCGGGGCCGTTATATGACTACACGAGGCCCCCGCCTCATGCACCCAACGACCCCGGGGTCCCCTCTTAGTCGCCTCTTACGACAGGCAGGGGATACCTCAGTCCTATTCTTCGGCCCGGTACTGCGGGGCGTCAGTACACACCCCTGCCAACTGAACCACGGAGCAGTCAAACAACTGTAATAGTACTAAAAATTATCTTTCTTAATACTTTTCTTTAGAGCGTTATTACTTGTAGTCAGGATTTAGTTTCCAACTTAATTTTTGTTTCGATTACTTTGTGGTTATAATAATTAAGTATTTTCAGAAACACTTAGTTAAATTTTTATTTCACTTAACAATAACTTTTGAAATAAAGACATCTGTTAGTTGAGGCAAAGGCGACTCCACAAATTCCGTTCCGCTGCTGTTTTGTTTATATTTTATATAGGGTAAACTACACTATCATTGTCAACCTTCCAGATTGTCATGGTTTCATTTAGAAGCTGAAAATAGTGTTTTTTGTCATTTTACAGCATTAACTAAAAAAATCATGTCATAATAATTAATTATTTTATTAAACTATTAACGCAATTTTAAACTAATGACTCATTAATAGCGGAGGGTGCCAATATTTAGTTTATGGTTTGAAGGTTTCTATTAAAATATCATAATCAATATTAAATGGTTATACGCACAAAACAACAATAACATATTTTGACGATTTAGCATTTTTATTTTGCAGTTATAAATTTAGCCAAGATAAATTTGTAAAAGTGACAATCATGGGGCAGTTTACCCTAGGTCGAATATTTATCAAAGACCACGTGACCTGTAGGAGAACCGGCGTACACGTCCTCCCTCTACGAGCTGCCCGCAGCATCTGAAGTATTGTTGAACAGTGACAGAAGTTCAATGATTGAATACGAAGAGACAGGGACAGTCATCTGTCAGTCGTGCAAATCGGATTTTTGGTTCTGCGCCACCACCTGGTTTTTATTGAAAAGCAATTAATATTTATTTTCTTTTTAATTATAAATTTTAAAATAAAAACAAATTTCCAGAATTTGAGTTTCTTTATTATCATCATACCTAGTTAGTGTCAACAAAAACTATAAAGTAATTCGAAGATCTGGCTATTCCCGTTTTTGGAATGGTTATCTTTGACGAAATAATGGACCGAGGTTTTTGTATCCTCGTTGCGTTTTTCAATTATAAAAAACTTTGTTATATCCTCAAGGTTATATTAAAATTTCAGATCTCTACCGTCTGCAGTTTATGAGAATTACTTGATTTAGAAACGCCTTGCCAGTTCGTATAGCGTCTTAATTTGCGATGAGCTAACTTCACTCAAACACCACGAAAGGAAATCTTTGACGAAATTGCTGAAGAAACAAGCAGACAGAGGAGAGAGAGCAATAAATAAAAGTTTTTTTTAATGTAGGGTAGAAGGTATTGTAAGTCAATTAGAATAATATCTTATTTAATTAAGTCAATAATCGCAAAAAACATACGAGTTTTGAGTAAAAAACGTGTGTATAGTATAGCCACAAAGGCAGATCGTTATATCGGCAAACTAATATCCTACCTATCCTAATCAAATTTGTAAGGATCTGTTTCCTCACCATGTAGTCGCATCTACAGCGAGCGACTTTTTTTCGAACTTGATTCGCTTTTTTTTTTATTTAACCAAATCAACTTAATTCTATTACAAAAACAATGCTGCTGCAGAAACTATATTGTTTTAGTGCAGCACAGCTTAGCAGTCTTACACAATCTTTCTATACATAATATATATGTTATATTATAACGAATAGGTTGTTTATAAACAGTTAATAAAATATCTGATTTTCTATTAGATAAGCTTTTATCTTATTTTTATACTAGTCGACCCGGCGAACTTCGAACCACCTAACCTATTACTATTTTGCGCATGTATTATTCTTATAAACCTTCCTCTCGAATCACTCTATCTATTAAAAAAACCGCATTAAAATCCGTTGCATAGTTTTAAAGATTTAAGCATACATAGGGACAGACGCGGAAAGGGACTTTATTTTATACTATGTATTGATTTATCACTAGTTGGTAAATAAATACGTTAGAGATCACTAGGGAGATCGTTTAAAGTGTTAGGTAATGCAAATTGTTTAGTTCTAGTTCCGTATACATTGTTATATTTAGGTAGATTAAATGATTTGTAAGTAGTGTAACGCTTGTAGGCCGGTGGACCCGCAAGACGCTAACATAAATTAAACTAAAATTCTTATTTACAAATATACAATATTTATTTACAATGTACACAAATTAAAAAAAACAGATTTACAGAAGAAAATTAATAAAGGGAATAATGAGTTCTAAAGGGCCTGATCAGTTCCGTACAGTAAGGAGGAATATATATATATCTAAGTACTGCCCTGCTTGGTAGTCCATGAAGAGCTTGGAGAGTGGACAGGTGGTGATTAAAGGAGCGGCAAGTCGGTAAGGAGGTGAGGCATAGGAGCGGACGTTTTCAGGGTAGAAGTGCTTAATCCGATAAGTCCCAGTTCCAGTATTTTAGATGAACCGGTAGAGCCAAGTTCAGCTGGTAAAATTCCGACTTCGGAAGGTAAAGTAAATCTCAACTGTATCTTGAAACCCTGAAATCCACATTTCCAAAATACTATGCGTCCTGTTGCTGTTTTGCGCGCCACCACAAGCAGTTAGTAGAAGCAGGCAGTGTTAGTTAGTATGCATGTGGCAGTGCGCAAAAGCAGAACGAGGCATAACATTAAAATATAAATCAAAATTAAAATTAAATGTGGTCAGTTTTTAAAAGGTCTACATTTTCATTTTTACTGCAACATAAATTTCTTTTTCTATACAAATAGAACAGTAAAAAGCAATCACCTAAGTACTAAATTGATATCTTATAACAATTAAAACATAAGTAAGTATGTACAATTAGTTAGATTCTGCCATAAATTCAATCAAATAAATGGCAGAAGCTAAGATATGGAATAAAAGCAAAGGTATAAAATCATAAGGGTCTAAATCGTTTACTACTTACCCTGGTAGTAGGGGTTTCAACTCAAATTAATGTTTATTTACAAATTAAGAGAAAAGTTGCTCATTAATATTGTGCAATTAGTAGAAATCACTGAGCCAGGAATTATAACTTTTTTATCCAGAAAAATAATTTTCATTAGCTCTAGAAATAAAATTCCAATCCCTTTCCTTTGTTTTTTTTCTTTCTTTTCTGTTTTTATTCAAAAGTCGCGGGAACGTAGCGCGCATGCGCGAAACAGTACTGGCCGCTATAAATCGAAATCGAATATCGTTAATCGATTTAATCAAAAAACGTTTCGATTCAGTTTTAATATTTAAATTACTATTAATTTATTTTTAAATGAATTTCAATAAGTTAATGACGCTGTTCATAAAAAATTATATCGTTACAATTACCCCGCTCGCCACAGATGGATTTTTCCCATCTAAAAAGGAAATAATCCAAAGCTAACATAACTTCTATATGTACACTCCGTTCAAAATTTACAAAAATAATGAGACCTTACCGTTTTAATACTTTTTAAACAGTGAAGCCGATTCTATATTATAAAAGTTATTAGAAATTACACTCTATATAACTCTGTATCTATGTACATTTATATTAAAGTAATAATTAAGTCACGTTCTATTTAGTTTGAAGTCTTTGATATGCCAAGTACCCAAATTTTTACCGTTCATATCAACCAAATCATAAACGAGAGGAGACCTTTTGACACTAATTTTACATTTTAAGAATTTTGGTGCAAGTTTTTTACTGAAGTAAACGCCTTTATCGCTCTGAAAGTACGTTTTCTTCCAGACAATATCTCCAACGTTAAATTCAGCTTGCTTCCGTCTCAAATTATAGTATCCTGTATTCTTTTGATGTGCGTGCCAAAGCTCTGCTTGAACTTTGTTAAAAATTGTCGATAAATGCCCAATATTTTCGCTATAAACATCCCGAGGTAAGAAAACAACCTCATCACCTAAATCAGAATCCAGATAATGAGATCCGCAAGTGACAAGTTCGCGACCATGAACTAAGAAAGATGGTGTGTAACCAGTAGCTTCACTGACTGAATTGTTCATAGCGAACTGAATTTTAGGCAAGTTTATGTCCCAAGTACGATGATCATCTTCAATAAAAGTGGAAATACAAGTTATTACCGTTTTATTGTATCTTTCGACAGTATTTATTTGGGGAGTATATTTGGGTGTAAAAAAAATATTCGGAATCTTATATTTTTTTAAGAAAGATTCCAGACTTTTACTTATGAATTGGCTACCGTTATCAACAAAAACGGTTTGAGGTACACCATGCACTAAAAAAACTGAATTTTCAAGAGCTTTGATAGTAGCGTCTGCTGTGGCTCGTCGCATCGGAAATAGCATAACATATTTGGAAAAACAGCAAACAACTACTAGCAAGTACGAATTTTGTTTTCGGCTGGTAGGAAGTGGCCCAACGAAATCAATAGATATCATCTGGAAGGGTCGAGAACACTGCTTTGGTCTACCCATTACACCTAACGTAGTATGATTTGGCAGCTTATGAGAAAGACAGGAGGAACAATTGGAAACATATTTGACAACATCAGCATGCATACCTGGCCAAAAGTATTTAAGACATAATCGACGATATGTTTTGAAAATACCCAAATGCCCAGCTGTTGGTTCAGCATGATTTTCGGCTAATATAGCCTCACGCAACTCTATCGGAATAACCTCTTTCCAAGAAAACTCAGAAGTTAACCGGTCCTGATTCTTCGAACGACGATACAGAGCGTCATTTTTAATAATATAATTCTGCAAGTGAGCAGGATTACTAATACACTGATTGAAGATCTTTTTATACCAGGCATCTGTTGTGTTAGCTACAGATCCCGAAGTGGATATCGCTGATACAGGTATAGCTCGAGATAACGCGTCAGGTATAATATTTTCGGAGCCTTTACGATGCTGAATAGCAAAATTAAATGATGACAACCTAATACCCCAGCGCGCTAACCTACCTGTTGGATTGTTAAGTGACAAAAACCACTTTAAAGCCGAATGGTCAGTGTACACTACAAAGCTTTGACCATTTTCTAGATAACAGCGCCAATGTTCGAGAGCTGTTAAAACAGCTAGAGTCTCTCTTTCTGTTATACTATAATTCTTCTATGCACCAGTAAGGGATCTACTCATATAAGCAATAGTACGCTCCTCACCTTCGATTGTTTGTGTCAACATAGCGCCGACGCCATAATTACTAGCGTCAGTGTGTACCTCAAACGGCCGAGTGTAGTCTGGGCAAGCAAGAATAGGTGCAGAAATCAAACATTCTTTGAGCTTGTTGAATGCAGCTTCCGTTTCTGAAGTCCAGGAAAAGGGCGGTGCTGTCTTTTTGTTGGATGTAAGCTTGTTCAAGGGACCTGCTAGTGTGCTAAAATTTGGTACAAACCGCCTGTACCAAGTTGCTGTACCAAGAAATCGCTTTACATCCTTCTTACAAGTCGGGGTTGGATAATTTACGATAGCTTCTACCTTTTCTGGATCAGTTCGCAGTCCTTTAGAGTCAACTACGTACCCCAGGTATTTGAGACTATTCCGAAAAAAATTACACTTTTCAATGTTAATACTAAGATTTGCTTGTTTTAGCTTTTCGAGGACACGCAATAAAAGAGATACGTGATCCTCAAATGAGCTACTTACAAGAATAATATCATCTAAGTATGCAAAAGCCTTTAAATCAAAATCAGGACCAAACAACATATCAACAAGACGCTGCTGAGTAGCAGGAGCATTAGTAAGACCAAAAGCCGTAGTTTTGAAACGAAGTGTTCCACGACCTGGAATATAGAATGCTGTCTTGTCACGGTCTTCCTCAGCAATTGGAATCTGCCAAAAAGCCTTTGATAAATCAATGCTAGACAGAAATTTAGCATCTCTTAGATTATCTAAGATCTCAGAAATGTATGGAAGACTGTAAGCATCGCGTTTAGTAACCGAGTTAAGTTTCCTACTATCAAGACAGAATCTAGGTTTACCATCCTTTTTGTAAACTATCAGCACCGGAGACGACCATGCACTTTCACAGGGTTCCACGACATCAAGATCAAGCATCTCATCAACTTCTTTTGTCAGAATTCGCTGTTTTTCTGGTGACATACGATAATATCTCTGACGAATTGGTGGCGAGTCTCCCGTATCGATATGATGAACGATAGCAGAAGTGCGACCTAAGCCTTTCTGTTCAAAAGATATTTCAGCAAACTTTTCAACGACCTCGTTGACAATTTTACGTTGATCATGATCGAGCTGATCGTAAGACTTGATATGATGTTCAGAGTTTAGTAAGGTAGTGGGAGGGTTAGGTGTTTGAGCTGTGCTTATAGAGCCAATGTACTTGGGGCACAACCCAAACTTTCTCCAGAAATCAATGCCTAAAATTAAAGGTGTCGTAACTTGCGGAACTATGTATGCCTTAACAAGATGAAAATAGTCGTTAAAGTTAATTGGCAACAACATATAGCCTTTGCTTGAAAAGCATTGCCCACCTTCGACTACGATTTCACACTTATCGTCATAAAAAACTATCAAATCATGTGCCACAAGTTCTTCGTGAGAATTGTTACCTAGAATAGTTACAGCTGCGCCTGAATCTAATAAACCGTACGCCTCTATATTATTAATATTTAAATCAACGAATGCTCTTGAGTCATTAGAAGGCTTTTCACACAGGATTGATGACACTCGGTAAGAGTTAAAAAATATATTTACATAATGAAGCCAATTCTTCCAATCTGCATCATCAAAATAGCAAAGTTTATTAGCTTTTTGGTCACAATCCTGCGCTCTTAGTTTTTTGAATTAGTAAATGATCGCGATGACTTCTGACAAACTGGGCAGTTAGGAGTCTTAAAATCGGGTTTACCACAGCGAAAACATACTATTTTTCTCTCGGCCGTGCAACCTCTTAAACTATGTGTATCAACACGACAGCGAGGACAGAATTTCCGTTGCGAAAACGCAGAAGTAGGCTGCAAAAACGGTAAATTTTCTTTTAATGACTCAGGAACACGTGACGCGTCGTGCGCCCATTTGCATAAGATATCAAAGTTTACTTGCATCATTTCAACCGCCTTTTCAAGTTGTTTATGGGATGTTATGATGCAAGAATCGTCTGCAAACTGGTATACGGAGCCCTGTCTTAAGGTTACACTGTTACACATATCATTGACGTAAAATAAATATTCTAAAGGAGCCAAAATAGATCCTTGTGCGGAACCTTCTTCGGTAGCAATTTGATCGCTTATTTGGTCTCCTATTTTTACTGCTGTAAATCGGTTTGTGTGATAATTTTTAAACCAGTTTAGAAGAGGGCCCTGAATACTTACCATTCTGCATTAGTTTTTCATAGATAATTTCATAATCCAAACAATCCAACGCTTTACTAAAATCAATTAGTATAACAAGTACCTGTTTTTTATCATTTAGTAGACCATTTATGTTATGGTACTTCGGTTTTTTTGGAATCCATATTTGTTTATTATTTATTATTTTATTTTTTTGTATAAACTTGTTTATTTCGTTTCCGAAGTACCTCTCAATTATCTTATCTATACTAGAAAGAATTGTTATTGGTCTGTAGTTGTTTACATCATTGTGCGCTCCGCTTTTATGAATAGGCCTTATGATTCCTATTTTAAGTTTGTCGGGATACATAGCTAAAGAAATAGACTGGTTTATTAAATGGGTTTATATAGGTGTGATCTCGTTTGATATGCTTTTGATGTCACTTACGCGAATACAGTCTATTCCCGGACTTTTCTTAGAATTCATGTGTTTTACAATTTTTTCTATTACCTCATTGCTATACTTAGTATTTATCACATAGGAGTGGTATCTTACAATTAAGTCTAATTTGTTTAACATTATTATAAAAACCCATAGCAAATTTGTTACATAGGGAGGGCAAGTCACAGTTAAATGCCTTACATATTAATTCGTCTACAGATTTAGTAATTGTTCCACATAAATTATTAACAATTTCCCAATTTTTTTTGTATTTTTGAAGTTGTATATAATTTCTGATTTTGTAAATTTATTTTTTAAGTAAGTAATTAGTGTACCTGTTTGTTTTATTTCTATATTCATTATATAAATAATTCTGTTTTTAATATTGCTTTCATCTTTTTTCCATATTTCAAATAAAATTCCTTTTGAATACACATGTTAATTAATTTCTTATCTATCCATTTACATATTTTTCTTTTACTTGTACTCGGCCTAAATATTATTTTGCAACTATTGTAAACATTTGTGAATTTATGAAGATGCTTATGAAGATAAATGCATCCTTTTTTTACTCACAGACAATTACTTAATGTAGTGATTTGAAAAATATATATAATAATAAGTATTAGGTATTTGGCTGAATACTGACCACTATACGGCCGAATACTGAATACTAAAAATATTGGCCGAATAGGCCGAATACCGAATAGTTCCCGAATATTCGGTGCATCTCTAATAGGAATAGTATGAATGGGGTTATGTTTCTTCTACATTTGGTACCTCTGAAAAAAGCTGATGGTCATTATATGTGCAAAGGTAGCGCTTGGTGGTTGTGTACAAGATCAGGCCCCACTTCATCATCATAAATGACCACACTAACCTTACTATGATGCTTGTCTGTATTGGCATTATATCTGAAATTAAAAAAAAAAATAGATTTTTTAAAATTAAAATAAACTACATTTAATATTAAGGACCATTCTCAATCAACTTGAACTTTTAAACATTGACCAGTATGTGGCATACACCACAATAGTTAAAAGTTACTGTTTGCCTAGACAGGAGGAATGCTATGTTGAGAAGTGTCATACCTACAATATTCTCATGTCAAGTGTAAATTGTCTCTTACAAATACTCTAGGTTCAGATATTTTGTAAGCCTACCATCAAATCATCCCATGAATCATCATCGAAATTCATTTGTGTTAGCTAAGACCTGTCTGTTAGGTGCACTACTATGCGCCATGGGATGCTACCTTCAGACATTAGTAAAAAAAGTAAAAAGTAAAAAATGATTTATTCAATACAGGATACAAGATATCGCTTATTGAAAGTCAATTAGACTAATCTAATTAATATTGATACCTTATTTCGTAAAGTATCCTATACTGATAGAGGCGAGGTAGTTCAGGGTGCCCACTAATTGGCTCAGGCAAACAAATGTTTGCCTTGCCTTACGACAATGGTCGCCTGGAGACGCCCCCAAACGAGCCCTCCTCTGTCAAATGATTCTACTCCCTTTCGCAATGATTTTACAGCGTAGAGAAGAAAGGGGTAACAAACTCTACTTTACAATTTATCTCTCTCTTTTTTTGTTCTTATGTGACATTACAATTTAATTTAGAATACAAAGAACATAAATTAATAAGATTTAAAGTACATACATGAAATAATGAAAATATCGTGCAGAGCTAGACTACTTCCATGCGTCTTTGTCGTTTTCATAATCATCAACATTGTAATAAGCTTTCTTAATCAAACCTTTTTTGATACGAGTTTTAAACTCATTATCATTCAGGATCAAAATCTCTTCTGGGATCTTGTTATAATATCTTACTTCGTTTCCTATAAAGCATTTGTTTGTCCGTTTTTGATTGTCCATTACTCACTTGAACAAACATGGCCATTGACATTTACAATTATAAATATAAGGTCAATGTGGGGAAGTCCGTCTGGGAGGTAAGTCCGTCTAGCGGCAATAACTTCCGTTGTAAAAGGAATTTAGCAGTTACGATTCGATCGGTAAAGCAGATCTGTAAATTACTTTTCAGCTAATTATCATAGATGTCGCTACAAACATTATCTTAGGAGAAATTTGGCAAACATTTTTTTTGCATATTTGAACTTGAAGTGTAGCGGTGACTAACTTTCGAATTTTTGTTTGAAAAAATGAAAATTGAAGGAGTTTTGCCATTTCCTGTTTCTACATAGGTAATTTAATTATCCTTTTTTGTTTTTCTTACACTGGAATTGATAAAATCACTTGTTTTAAACAATTTTCTCATCCAAAAAGAATCATAACATTTAAATGTAAAAGTTGGGAAGTCCGTCTAGTAAAAATCGGAAAGTCCGTCTATGACGGAATTCCCTTAATATCAGATATTGTAAACCTTGAGTACCTATAGTGCAGGTTGTTGAAAATCAATTTTTGAACAGCTTTGAGCTTGATATTATTGAAATATGAAGATGAACTTCACGGCGAAATGGCCTTCAGTTCAATTCATTATAATGGGGGTCAATTATATACACAATTATTTATGTAGTTACAGTAAAAAAAACGTTTACAACCCCTGCTTGCTTGAATATGACGGTCTTGCCCTAATAATGATAAAATTGGATTATTATTGAAATCTCAACTCTATTTTTAATGGATTTAAAACCAAAGTGCCAAGCCATTTGTCGTTATCATCTGAAAGAATTTCTCAAGGGTATTTCCATAGAAGATTCTGATAATAAACCACTAGACGGACTTGCCTTTCATGTGTGGGAAGTCCATCTATTTTCTTTTTTTTTCTTTAAATATCTATATCTCGAAGCTTATGAAAGTGAATACATTTTCTGTATTGATAAATAAAAAAACAGTTCATACTATATTACCTTCGAGCACTACTTATTTAATCTCAAAGTGAATATGGAGAAAAGTATGTCGGACTTACCCACACTGACCTTAAGCATTATGAGCATAATTTTGATGAGTTCAGCCGGTAAAAAATTTAGAACTGAGAAAAATGAGCAGAACCAAGTTTCTAGCTTAAAAATTTGTTTATCACACTAGGCGGTTGGACTATAGGAAAGGGGTTTACCAGTCTTATAGTATATCTCCAAAAATATGTAAAAACTGGTGAGGGCCGCTCCTGATACAAAGCCAAACATCCCAAAATCACCAATGTACTCCAGGGCCTTTCGGGAGAAGTTGGCATGAAGGGAGTCCATTAAATAATGACAGTGCAGCAAGAGGCACAGACTGGCTTTTAAACCTGGAAGAACAAAAATACATTATATTAAAACTTAGTTTGGTCGGTGGGTCGTTTTAGGGGCGGGAACTCATTTTAAACGTGTAGTATACTAGGTACTAGTAGTCGGTGGGTCGTTTTGATACCTGATAATAACGCCCACATTCCAGCTTCTATGTTCGCATAGATGATAGCGAAACAAATAAAGGCTGAAAATCCTAGAAAAACTCCAATTGAACTAAATGCTATATGAACTTTTGTGCGCCACATTCTAAAATTTTAATTGGCACAAGAATCTGTTATATTATTTTTGATCAATTTATAGAGAACATAAAATTAAATAGGTACAGAGAGAAGGTAAGGCTACGAACGCACAGGCGGTTTTTTGCCGCGCGGATTTTATGTAACATACTGAATCCTATGGAAGTGTGCGCACCAGCGGATAAAAAACCGCGCGGTTAAAAATCCGCTGTAGGGGCATTCCAAGTGTGACGGTCGGGACATTTTACTCCTTTTTCTAAGTACTTCTGTATTTATTTCAGTTATTTAAGAGCACCAAATAAAAACTGCGATTTCAACATATCATTAAACTTTAACATCCCTAAATTTCAAGCATGTACTTAATAATTTACTATGAAAAAAAAGGTCTTGAAAATTGTGACGGTCGGGACCCTTACTTTCTTGTCTACTCCAGATTTACACATACATTTTAAAGTTTGTAAGAAACTATTAATGATATGAATACGAATCATTGTATGCAAATTTATGAATAGTGAAGCTTTCAGTATGTACAGATTTGAAGTAACAAAAATGATTTTTTTTTAACAAAGTTCCGATTTGATGAGTGTGACGGTCGGGACAAGTCATTGTGACGGTCGGGACGAGTAACAAATCAACAAAAAATTATGTTTTTTTATTCTTTTATTTAGTTTAATTAAAGTTTTTTTTACATAACTTTTACAATTATTTTTCAAAATCAGCTATATATTGCTAAAACGTCAAAAAATGCGATCCTTTAATATTTTTACTGTTACAATTTCTTTGATATCTTTGCTTTCTGAGGATTTCTATGCATAGTTACTTTGTATTGGTTTTCCTTAGCTTTCAGTTTTCTTATTCTACTTTTTTCTTACTCATTACTTCATACTTTGAAGTATGTAGTAATGAGTAAGAAAAAAGTAGTGATACTTTTCGACTGCTCCGTGGCTCAGTTGGCAGTGATGTGGACTGAGTAAGCGTGAGCGAGCACCCCGGTTCGATTCCCGGGCGGGGCGAGTATTGATATGATGAATATCGATGTTTGTTTCCGGTCTGGGTGTGATGTTCGTCTCTGTGTGTGTTTCGGGCGCCCTAGATACAGGTTCTTCCTAGTTAGGGGCTCTGAGTGTGATGTGTTATTATTATTATACTCTCATACTCATAGTCTTCTGCTGGACAATAGGCCTTTTTTTGGTAATGGGGGGCCACTCGAGTACGTTACGTCTCATAATATATCAAAAAACCAATAAACTCGGGGAATTAAAATTTATTATAATATGTTTAGTCTTATTTAAGCCTTAAGCAAGCGAAATTTAAAAAATACGAGTATTTTGCTACGAAATATATATTAAAAAATCAATAAAACCAAGAAAATAAATTAAATAATTTTGGATAGACTTGTTTAAGCCCAATGCAAGCGATATTTGTAAAAATACAAGAAAATTGCTACTTGGAATTATGATGGTTGGATGGGACTGTGACGGTCGGGACAGAACTTTAAATTAATGTGTAAAAAAAACAACAGCCCATAGCCACTTTAAGAAATGGCAAACCCCTCAGATTCTATTTATTTGTTACTTGCAATACACGCATTTTATCATAAACACGCATTTTAAAGGTAAAAATCAACAAAAGTTAATTTAAATGTGACGGTCGGGACATAGTTCTGGTTACCAATGATTGCTTAATATTATAGAAACTAACTAACCGATTTAATTTATATTTTACGTAGTAAATCTTAAGTAATGTACTAATTGGTAATGTTCCCAACAGGCTGATTCACATTCATAATATCTAGGTTTTTATTTTTTGAAATCATTTTATTTATTTTATTTATCTTTATTGGAAAACAAACAGCTTGAATATTTACATGTTAATAAATTAAATTAGGTAATACATTAGCCAACACAGTTTTCACAATTAAATATTACACAACATAACATCGATGAATTAATTCAGTAATTTTAATTGTATTTTGCAAAAATAAAACTAACACAAAATTAGTCCTTATAATGCATATTGATTTAAATTTAATATGATACTAAATTAATATTAGTATTTATATAAATATAACTTGTATAAATATAATCAAAGAAATAAAAAAAAGTTTAATACAACTAAATACAATAGAATACATAAATAATACATAAAAAAATATATATAAATTATATAGTAAGTTTTAATATTATAAAAATATATTATAGTAAATACACTACAAAGAATTAAGTAGTTTCGTACACATACACAATAACCTGTATGTGGTGAGCTTGACTAACACCTGTGTTGATATTGACCAAAAAAGTAGAAAAAACTGTTTTTTTCGATTTTTTTTATTAATTTCATAAACTTAAGACTGTATACTGTTATTCTAAATGCATAAATAAACTATTCTTTAACTTTAATGTTTTACTTGTCTGGTGTCACGTTGCATGGAATGCCCCTGTAGCGGTCTTATTTCCGCGCGGCTAAAAATTCGCCTGTACCTTCGTGGCCTATGAATAAGGTTGAAAATGAAATAACAACCTTTCCAACCGCGCGGAAATAAAACCGCAACAGCGGATTTTTATCCGCGCGGCGAAAAAACCGCGCGGCTAAAAATCCGCCTGTGCGTTTGATGCCTAAATCAATCGATGAAATCTCGGCAGCAGTTCGGGAAATACTCATGGTGAGTATGGTGACAGTGTACATACGAGTGTACGATACTATTCTATTTCATATACGTAGTAGGTAGGTACCTATCTCTAGTTGGTCTATTTTCCACTGCGCAGACAAATAAGCAGTGTTGCCAATGGCTATTTACCAGATTCCCCAAGATCACTGGTCAAATTCCCCAAATTTGGGGAGAAAAATATCCTGATTCCCCACAAAATCCCCTCACAATGAGATAGTGAACTATTTACGAAACAACTTTAAAAATCAACCATTTATTAATGACAAACACTTGAAAAATCGCAATATCACTTAAAAAAATTATCCGTTATATTATAATCCTCCTTGGTTTTCTCATATGTTCAGGCTTAAAAGTAAAAACTAGGTTAATCATCTTCCTACAAAATGCTCTATTCAGCTGTTATACATACATTTCATGAAGGCAGACGGAAAGCTTTGTATATACATTTTCGGTTTTGCCGTGATCTTGAAAAATTGGAATATTTGCTTGAAATTCCAAGCATATCCTACATAATTGCAAATGTTCGTCTTCCATAGAGTCGCCTCGCCTCACTCCAAGCTCCAGTCCAGTGCTGGTCAGGGTCGGTGGGTCGTTTTAATGTGGTTTTAGTCAAGTGAAGCACAAGTGAAGATGAAGAACGAGTGAGAATACATCACAATCACAGTCATCACACACACACCACCCACGACCAGACTGGTCGTGGGTGGTGTGTGTGTGATGAATCAGGCTACTGAGTAGCCTGATTCCCCTATTTTTTTCCTGACGGTGCCGTAGCGAGGCCGTCGCGATCGACCAAATCTAAAAAAATACTTATTTATTATTAAATACAATTTGTTTAATATCTTTAAATACTAAATATGACTTCTTTAGGTGATTTGAGGTAAGGTCCCGCCCTTCCTTGTACTCTCTCTTATTAATTATTGTTTCATTAAAAATTTATGGTATTCCATTAAAATTAAAATATATGTATATTTAATATGGCATAGACATTTAGTCTACATTGCTTTTTAACGTGTACTTCAAGCTGTAATCCTCATCTTTTAAATCTTCGCTAAAACAAATTTTGAGAATGCAAATAATTAGTCATGAATTGATCCAAATTGGTCCACAAAGAAAATAATTAGTCCACTTATATACTATAAGTTATAGCCAAATGTTTGTGAGGATTATGGCTTGACGTTCAAGCTGTAATCCTCATCTCTGGTCCAAGAAAACGGTAGGGTCTATCGACTTGGTTCAGGTCTAAATAATTAGTCCTCAATTGATCCACACGACATGCCAAATCTCAGAATTGGTCCTCAAGAGGTTCCGGAGTTATAAGGGCATCTTAGTGAGGATTATGGCTTGAACATTTGGCACCTTCAATTATCTCCGGCACGCCTATAGCTATTGGTTTGAAATTTTGCCAAAAATTAATCCTCAATTAGTCCACCAGAATTATAATCACTTCGAACTAGGTTTTCTTTGAAGAAGTACATACGTTAAAATCATCAGTTTTACTTTCCCATACATTGCGATCCATGTACATTTGTGCACAAAATAATTGATTAACATTGATATTAACCAGTTACCTAAACGATTCTTTAGAAAAGTGAAAGTGGGTTTGGTTTTCGCTATGTACTTATGTTTAAGACAGCCTGATTGATTGATTGCTATCACTAGTTGCAGGTGAATCATTAATGTACCAAAAAAAACTTCTATGTATAATTTAAATTTTTGTAAGTATATATTCAACTAGTCGACCCGGCGAACTTCGTACCGCCTTACCTATTACTATGTTGTGCATGTATTATACTTATAAACCTTCCTCTTGGATCACTCTTTCTATTAAAAAAAACCGCATCAAAATCCGTTGCATAGTTTCAAAGATATAAGCATACATAGGGACAGACGCGGGAAGCGACTTTGTTTTATACTATGTATATTGATTAAAAGTTTACAATAGTGTCTTTTCTTACTTAACTAAATTAAATCATCGTTTATATCACAATACTTATACTTACTTACTTATTTTTAATAACTAACAATAAGCTCAGTTATAGTTCAATTATAATAATAACAAAAAAAAATAATGTTTTAATAATCACAGTTGCTTCATTGCAATAATCACAGTTTTTTATGGTGAGGTGGTAACTTTCGGTATGGCGCGAAACTATACTTTCAATAAATAAACGAAATAATTTTATCAAGTATTTACATTGTTTTTTTTCATCTCCCGATTTTGGCTACAAATATACCCGTTTTAGCTACATTCTAGTCCTGTTCTAGTTTAGCTAATACTAGCTCTTCGACATTCGAGAACCTGGCTCTATTTTCAAGTGCGCAGTTGCGTGCGCACACGCTGCCTTTGAGTGGAGACAAGGATAGCGCTATTTGGCCAATACCGGGTTGATAAGAGACAACAGTCCCGCGACGCGCGTCAGGCGCTATACTCGTGTATATATTATTTAATGTAACTCTACAGGAGTATCGCGCATGATGTCTCTTATCAACCCAGGATTGGCCAAATAGCGCTATCCTTGTCTCCACTCAAAAGCAGCGTGCGCGCAATCGAAGATAGAGATCAGTGTTACAATATATACATATAGAGATAGTAGACGTAAGCTTCCCTTACACTGTGTTGTTTGTTAATTGTCATCAATATCATCAATACATAGTATAAAACAAAGTAGCTTTCCGCGTCTGTCCCTATGTATGCTTATATCTTTTAAACTATGCAACGGATTTTGATGCGTTTTTTTTTAACAGATAGAGTGATTCAAGAAGAAGGTTTAAAGTATAATACATCTACAATGTAGTAAGAGGTAAGGCGGTACAATGTTCGCCGGGTCGACTAGTATTTTATACAATAGTAGTAGGTACCTTATAATAGTAATATAAATAGTACTTACTTACTCCCCGCAGCTCCGTCTCCCCTCCGCGTTTAAAACACATTTTGCGTAATGTACAGAAAGATCCAATGTCGCCCTTACAAAATCGCTTATTATTGCTTACATCCAAAATAATAAAAATATGTATACATACACATAGATAGCAGTTTACGTTGACACAGACACATAATGTCAAACATAGTAACACTGGTTACTTTAAATAATTAATTTATGAGGGGTGCAAGCGCCAGTACATAACAAATTTTTGTTGTTGTTTTATTTACACTTGAACCAACTGTGATTTTGTTAAAACTAAATATTTTTTGCAATATAAACGGTGCTGTAATTAAGTTAAGTAAGAAAAGAAAGTATTGTAAACTTTTAATTGAAGTACATGCAAAAATATAAATCATAGTTAAAGGTTTTTTTTTTGTTAAATATCTTGGTAAGTACATTTACGTAATTGGGAACTCGTCAAAATAATAAGTACATACTTTACCCACTTTACTCTTCTAAAGAATCGTTTAGGTAACCGGTTAATATCAATGTTTATCAATTATTTTGTGCACAACTGTACATGGATCGCAATGTATGGGAAAGTAAAACCAATGATTTTAACGTACTTCTTCAAAGAAAACCTAGTTAAAAATGATTATGATTCTGGTGGACCAATTGAGGATTAATTTTTGGCCAAATTTCAAACCAATAGCTATAGGCGTTCCGGAGATAATTGAAGGTGCCAAATGTTCAAGCCATAATCCTCACTAAGATGCCCTTATAACTTCGGAACCTCTGGAGGACCAATTCTAAGATTTGGCATGTCGTGTGGATCAATTGAGGACTAATTATTTAGACCTGAACCAAGTCGATAGACCCTACCGTTTTCTTGGACCAGAGATGAGGATTACAGCTTGAACGTCAAGCCATAATCCTCACAAACATTTGGCTATAACTTCTAAAGTATAAGTGGACTAATTATTTTACTTTGTGGACCAATTTGGATCAATTCATGACTAATTATTTGCATTCTTATAATTTGTTTTAGCGAAGATTTAAAAGATGAGGATTACAGCTTGAAGTACACTTTTTAACGGTATTTCCACCAGATCTTTTTTTATGCTTCAAAACGTTGAGGACATTCACTTTTTCACCTATGTAAATTTTTTTTTACTTCAAGATTATCAAGGATTTTTTTCGAGATTAGTTTGACCATGTTTGATGAAGGAAAAGAACAAAAGCAAAATATATATATAAAAATTTCGTCTTGAACCTGCTTTATTGGCGTCGGTTAAAAATAAAACTGTATAATTACTCTGTATGGACTATTAGGCTTCGAACGCACAGGCGGATTTTTATCCGCGCGGCAACAAACCGCGCGGATAAAAATCCGCTGTTGCTGGTTTATTTCCGCGCGGTTTTTAAGGTTGTTATTTCATTTTCAACCTTATTCATAGGCCACGAAGGTACAGTCAAGGACTAGGAGGCCGTAACAGATTTGTCTATGGTTTCGTCAGCCCTTGACTGTATTACCAAATAACAAGAGCTATTTTGCAATACAGAAAAACCGGAAGTGTTACGCCGATCGTGTCCGCCACTGTACAGGCGAATTTTTAGCCGTGCGGAAATAAAACCGCGACAGCGGATTTTTAACCGCGCGGTTTTTTATCCGCTGGTGCGCACACTTCCATAGGATTCAGTATGTTACATAAAATTCGCGCGGCAAAAAACCGCCTGTGCGTTCGTAGCCTTAATCATCTAAATGAGATAAATTAACAGACAAAAGCATGACGCCTAAAGACTTCCTATTAAAAAAAAGGACCCACCTCATTGAACTATATCAATAGCGTACTTACTGTGCGCATTATTACAACGTAGTGATTACAACTCATGGACCCTCCTTCAATAAACTGACACCCTAATAAATGAGAACTTCCTTTTCGATAGAAGTCGGATTAAACACCAAAATCTTGTAACCGTATGTGAGCAATACTTTTCTGAGAACCGCATCGAAATCGGTAAGCCATGATATATTATAATTACGGTCAAACATTCATACAGGTCAAACTAAGAACCTCCCTTTTTAAAGTAGGCAAAAATAACAAGATGTGGCCGTATGTGCTAGATCCCTTTGCCTATCTATGTAAGTGAAATAAAATAAAAAACAAATTCTCTGTGTTTCGTTCAAGTGTGACAGAGATACTTTTCTGAGAACCGCATCGAAATCGGTTAGCCATGATATATTATAATTACGGTCAAGGTCAAACATTCATACAGGTCAAACTAAAAACCTCCCTTTTTAAAGTAGGCAAAAAATAACAAGATGTGGTCGTATGTGCTAGATCCCTTTGCCTATCCATGTAAGTGAAATAAAATAAAAAACATATTCTCTGTGTATGTCGAGTGTGACAGAGCCCTAGTAGAAAATGTTAATCTGTATTGGCGTCGTTTTATTGGGCTGCGTAATATTGCCTGCGGACCACCCAATAATCCGTGTCCATGTACACCAATTTTTGGCTGCGTAATCCACGGCCGGGCACTATTGGCCGGGCAATACGTGGCTGCGTAATACTTGGCTGCGTTTTATTTTGTCCACCTCGATAATTGTTAAGAATGAAGAATGTTTTTGCTTATACTTGGAAAATATTGAAGCTAACATAAAGCGTGATCCTAATACGTTTTGGAGCTTTGTTAAGCGCAACAGAGCCTCAGCAAACCCAGGGACATTCGATCCTCTGTCCGACCGCGAAGTAGCAGACGCATTTTCTCGGTATTTTGAGGGCATTTTTCTTCCTCAAAAGCCAAAGCTTAATGCTGAGGAAGCGTGTTCATATGCGTCAAAACTGCCGGCCACCTTAGAGTCTCCTCACGTAACAATTTCTCACATCAGCGAGAAAGATGTACATCGAGCACTTAAGTGCCTCAAACCCAAAATGACGCAGGGACCAGATGGTATTCCACAACTTATTATCAAGGATTGCTTAGAAGTATTCGTTCGCCCGCTGCAACATATTTTTAACCTAGCCATAAAAGCTAACTCTTATCCACTATCTTGGAAAGTTTCAAAAGTTATACCTTTGCACAAAAGCGGTCCCAAGGATGATACACAAAATTATAGAGCAATAGCGGTATTATGTGTATTTGCAAAGGTGTTCGAAACAGTCATTTATTCGAAATTATACAAGCAATTAGCCGGATGGTTTTGCGATGAGCAACATGGTTTTTTGACTAAACGCTCTACTACGTCAAATCTGTTCAATCTAACAACGACATTAGCTGAAAATTTGAGCCAGAAAATACAGGTCGACGTGGCCTACTTCGAGTTCCAGAAAGCTTTCGATAGAGTTGACTGCGATACGCTTTTACGTAAGCTTGCAGTGGCTGGTTTTACAAAAGATCTTATTGTATTTTTCTCCCGATATCTGAATGATCGTACGCAATATGTGCAATACAAATTGTGTAAATCTACACAATACTGTGTTAATTCAGGTATTGGACAAGGAAGTTCGCTAGGGCCTCTCCTTTTTTTAATTATAATCAACGATTTGCCATCCTCGATACTACATTCTATGTGCCTTATGTTTGCAGACGACGTGAAGCTAATTCAACCAATTGTGGACGACAGTGATTGTCATAAACTTCAGCAGGACATCAACATTATCCACTCTTGGGGCAAAGAAAATAGCCTAGCTCTGAATACATCCAAGTGCTCTGTAATGTCATACTCGCGAGCACGGCAACCGCTACACATGCAATACACAGTAGCAGGAGAGCCTCTGCAAAGAACATCAAGAGTGCGTGACTTGGGCACCTGGTTCCAGGTCGATTTGAAATTTTCGGAGCACATCATAAGTACCTGCAATGCAGCCAGGAAAAGTCTTGGTTTCATAATGAGGCAGATGAAAAGTTTCAAATGCAGAAGTGCCTTATGTCTTCTTTTTAACGCATTTGTCGCAGTAAACTTGAAAGCAACTGCATCATTTGGAACCCTGGCGATAAAGCATCTGTTACTGTGATAGAGCGCGTACAAAAGTCTTTTTTACGAGCATTGTACAATAAAATGTATGGATACTATCCATATTTATATCCTACCTTGTTTATTGCTGGAATGGTTGGATACCGCTCATTAGAAGCGCGCAGGAATATTTCAGCACTGAAATACATTTTCAATGTGCTTCGTGGAGGTACCTACAATCCATGGCTGCTAGCTCAGATATCCATAAAAGTGCCGCCTCTTTGCCGCTACCAACTTCGCCCTCGCCGTCAACAGCTTCTCCATATGAATCCCGCTCACACCATAGCATTGTCCCATACCCCACTACACACGACCATAAAACTTATAAATGATATACTTGATCATGATGCGACACTTGATCTTTTTACATCAACGGAATCAATATTCTTGCATGGAGCCGTCGTTTATATAGAGTCCAGTGTGGCAAAAAGCTCCATTTAATAAATAATTAATTGAGTTAAGTAAATCTTAATATTTTATTTAATTAAATGTATATTACTTATTTTATTTAAAAATTGACTATTGTATTTAGGTATTCAATTTATGGTAATTAATTTTGCTATTTTTACATAATATTGTAATAGATGAACTTATAACATGACATTATTATTTAAACTATTTTCAATTAATTTTTATAAGTAAGTAATTTTGATGATTTCTTTCTTGATGGACTATTGTTTTTATTAATTTATAACTTCTAGTTTTGTAAATATTTTTGTTTAGTTTAATTTTAATATTTTTTACTATGATTTACACGTTTAGTTTAACTGTTAGTGTAAGGAGTTGTAATAATAAATAAATAAATAAATTGCCGTCCATGTATTTCGCAACCAAGAATCCGTGTGAATGTACACCAATTATTGGCTGCGTAATCCACGGCCGGGCATTATTGGGGTGCGTAGTACGTGGCTGTAGACTTGGGTACTCCCAGCTCCGGAGAGGGATTGGACTTATCTTGTCCGGATCCGCTCTGGGATTCTACTCATCTTATCGAGCCGGGTCCCCTTTCTTATTCCGATTCCCATACGCTCCAAGCACTTCGCGCAAGTCATCAAATCTGGATCCGTCCGCGTCTAATCTCAGCCCACCGCGCGAACATTGACAGTGGGTGTGACCGAATCGTCGACCGGGCCCCGCGTCCGCCGTCCGCCGCCGCCGCCGGGCCGAGCGAGCGCGAGCGCAGTATCCGAACGATCCAAATCTTATTCTTATTCCCACCCCATCCCAGTCTTCCTCAGAAGTCTGAGACGACGTGAAGTGCGAGTTCGTCCGAGCCGAGCTCTCGCTCCGGACTTATTTGGGATCCGGCTCGATAAGAAAACTGTGGAGTGATTCATTTTTATTATTTTTTTCCACTTCATTTATCCCTTTAGGGAAAGGCAATGGTACTAGACCGTACAGCCATGTCTTCAATAAGTATTTTCTGCATTTCGTGTAAAAAGGCCAAAGCCAAGTCTTCAGTGTATTTTTCCATAATCAAGTAGATATTTCAAGGCCAAAGCCATGTCTTAAATTTATATAATTTTCTTGTCAATAATATTAAAAGGCCTAAGCCATGTCTCTTCAGTGTTTCATTTAATGGTCATATCCTTGAGTGAGTTTCGTTTCCTTTCTAGTTGAGTATTAGTCAAATCAAGTATTGTCAAATCCAGTAGTGTCAAATCCATTTTAAATCTTTTCAATAGTGTTGCATATGTATTTGTATATGCTAACGTAACTTTTCTTATTTTCTAAGAGTTCATGTGTAGATCGCGGGATATTTTCTGGGGTTTTATAAATTTCCAGTAATTCATCAATAAAAATTAATTATTGCATATTAAATTCTGTGCATTCATAAATATATGATCTAGTGTTTGATCTTTCTGATCATTGCAATATGTACACTGGGGAGAATTTATTATTTTCATGCGACTTAAATGCGCTTTAAATTTACAGTGACCAAATCTAAGCCGAGTTAGTGTAGTAAGAAAATTTCTACCTTGGTAAAATGTTTAACTTGTGAACCAGGGCTTTTTACCAACAACAGGGTTTCTAGCATAAAATGTTCCTTTGAATTTAAGAGTCTCTTGCCAATCACACATCCATTTCTCATGCATCTTCTGTTTAAGCACAGCCAATAAATCAGACACTGGTATGGCAACATCAGTGACCCTGCCGCCTACATAATCACTGACCGTTCTTGCCAATTTATCCACTTTTTCATTTCCAATGACACCAACGTGAGATGGACACCACATAAAACTTACTTCTGTTCCTCTATTGTTTAGCTTTAGCCACATGCTTTTGATATCATGAATAATGTAGTTAGTGTTAGCACTTAGAGAGTTGTTCTGAATAGCTTTAAGAACACTCATACTGTCAGTTACTAAAAGCCAATTTTCTTGAAGATCCGTTTCACGTTCATAGATAAATTTCATTGCATAAGATATTGCCTGTGCCTCTGCAGAATAAATTGTGTATGTTTTTGGAAGTTTGAAAGCATATCCGATTTTGAGGTGAGGTACATAAAAAGCCATTGATACACTATCAGATGTTTTGGAACCATCAGTGTAAATGCAGTGATAGTGAGAATACGATGCAAGTATCATGTTAACTTCTTCCTTCGTTTTTAAGTCTTCTTGCATAAATATCTTCATGGGACAAAATTTGCTTCTATAGTCTCCAACGTAACATGGCCAATTGGTTGTATCTTTATGAAGTCTGTATTGCTGATCTAATTCTAGTATTTCAGAAAAATCATGAAGAATATAAGGGACTTTAGAGGCTAAGGATGGGTGCATTCTATGCATAGAAATTAACTGTTTTACTAAACTATTATTATCGATGGTAAAAAGCTTGATAATAAATTTTGACTTTAAAAAGTGAAATCTGAGTTTAAGCGGAGGGATGTTACATTCTATTTGTAAAGAGTTTATAGGCGTTGTTCTCATAGCTCCTGTAATGAGTCTAAGATTATGGTTTTGTAAAATGTCCAGTTTATCTACTAATTCTTTATTTGCAGAAAAGCTCAAAAAACCATATTCAAAATGTGAACGAACAAGAGATTTATACAAAGCTAACAGTACCTTTGGATCACTGCCCCAGTGGGTAGCGGCTAGGCTAATGATTTTAATACGTTATAAGCTTTTGAAGCTCTAGCAATCAAATAATCGACATATTTTTTCCAGGACATGTTACTTGTGAAGATAACGCCAAGAAATGTAACCTGAGACACAATGGGTATAACAGTTTTATCGTAAATAACTTTAACATTTGAGGTTACAACCCTGTTAAAAACAACCACTTTAGACTTCTCCACACTTATATCTAGATTTAGGTATTTAAAGTAAATATTTAACTCAACAAGGGCAAGGTTTATGTTATTGACACATTTATTCATATCATTTTCAGCAGCATAAACCACTAAATCATCTGCAAATTGCAGATTTCGGACTTTATTACCTAAAATTAGATTTAACTTGCTTATGTACAGGATGAAAATTAAAGGACTTAATATGCCGCCTTGGCACACACCTTTATGAGATAGTCTGGGGCCAACAATTTCTTTGTAAAATTTAACAAACACCTGTCTACCGTGTAAAAAATTAAATATCCAAGAAATAATTTTCATAGGAATACCAATTTTTTCTAATTCTAAACACAAAATATTATGATTATCATTATTAAATGCTCCAACAATATCAAAGAAGACACCAATAAAAGCTCTATCTGTTTTGACCGCATCATATATGTCAACTTGTAGTTGTGTTAGACTCTCACGCCCGGAACGTCCTTTACGAAATCCAAACTGATTTGACGGCAGTAGCTTATTACTCGCAATAAAAAACTCAAGCCTTTGCTTTATTAGTTGCTCAAAAATTTTACCCATACAAGATGTAAGCGCAATAGGCCTATATGAGTCAGCAATATCTTTTTCTTTGTTTGGTTTTAAAATGGGAATCAAACAATCTTTTTTCCAATCACAGGGAATTTTTGATTCACTTGTGGAGTGATTCAGATTTTTTGATCTGGGAGAGGATCTAGCTCATTTAAGTCTTCTTGTCCGGAGTTACCCTAGCCTACGTGGCTGCGTATTATAGGCACTCAAGTGAGCGGCGGAATCGGAAATCACAAGACAAACCATAGACTATTTATTTTTTATCATCCATTTGTCTTCATTTTGTCATCAGGTGATCCGTGAGCTAAAACCTGGAAAGGTGGAATTTAGAAGAAACCAAAAGATTTGCTAAACCAAAATGTCGGGTAAAGATAGATTAGCAATTTTCCCTTCCCGGGGGTAAGTTTCATTTGCACTGAAAATGTATGTAGAAAGTAGATGTAATCTTATTCAATTGCAACAGGTGACTTCCGAAGCCTTTTTATAAAATCCAAACCCTTCTGCCTACTTCCAGTGCTCAAATGCTGATGAAGGCTCGCTTGGCCGGAGCACAGAAAGGTCATGGTCTCCTCAAGAAAAAGGCTGATGCTTTGCAAGTCAGGTTTCGCATGATCCTGAGCAAAATAATTGAGGTATCTAAGTTGCTTACTAATAAATAAAAGTAGGTCGATTTTTTTACGTCCCCAAACTTTATCATATACTTTTAACATGTTATACCTACTCATAGGTACCAGTTAAAATTAGACAAATTAGTAAAGTAAGAATGAATGTCTATAAGAACAAAGTATTTTGTTTTTTTTACTAAATAATAGGTTCAAGCTGGTAAAATTTTATAGGCTTTTAAAATTCAAATTAATGTTATTTGCAATTACTATTATAATATACTAGTCGACCCGACGAACTTCGTGCCACCTAACCTATTACTATTTTGTGCATGTATTATACTTATAAACCTTCCTCTTAAATCTCTCTAGCTATAAAAAAAACCGCATCAAAATCCGTTACATATTTTTAAAGATATAAGCATACATAGGGACAGACGCGGGAAACGACTTCATTTTATACTATGTATTGATATGCAATTACTAATATTATTACCAGTGGAATGTAGACCTATTCTCAAACGCATACAACTACAGGGTATGTACAAAACATTTGAGGATTAATTGTATTGTTCAGATCTTTTTTAATAAAATTGCTAGACAATTATTCAAGAATGGAAACTAGGGCATGTAATATCGGAAGGTTTTCAATTCCGATACTGATATTGGACATTTTATCTCAATACCGGAATTCCGATATTAATATCGGAATCGTAAAAACTCAATAAAAATTACTCAAGAAACTAATATTTAAATCATAACTGTATACAATTTTATTTTATTTGAATAACATGATTTGTGGAGTCAGCAATCAAGCTGAGATGATCTGTTTCTAGGATTTTAATACAACAAATGAGAACAAAAAAAATTTTTTTTGAATAAGTAAATTGATTTTGAATTTTATAAAAACAAATATTAAAAGTACTTTAATGATCTATTATAATTTTTTACTAACTGAGTAGCATTCAAAGATTCATTGTACCAGTACAAAGTACCAAATACCAAAGTAAACTGCTTTGAAAGAATGTTTCTGATTAAAAAAGGTAAGAATTGACGAATTTACACGGTACTTTTTATATTGTAGTCATGCAGAACGCTTAAAACAACTCAAATAAATATAGATGTCTTGTAACGAGATTCCGATATTGGCTTTCTTAATATCGGAGTTGAAAATATCGGAAAATTCTTCCGAGATTCCGATTTTACGAGATTCCGAGATTCCGGTATTCATGCCCTAATGGAAACACACTGAAATTCATCTGATGAAACTCTATGAATTAGTTTAATGCGAATATGAGAAATTATTAACTAATATGTAATTATTTACTTTCATAACATGTAATTGTTAGAAAGTAATATGTTTATTTAAACTTTTATTTATTTGTAAACTATTATGTAACTACTAATTAATACAACCACCAAAATACCCTTCTCAGTAACTTTAAATTATAGAAAATATTTTAATTAACAAACTTTGTGCTAATACCTAAAAGAAACGTAATTTAATTTTTTTATTATCTTAAATGTATTTTGTATGACACATTGGAAGAGTAAAAGTGTCTTAATACAGGTTTTATACTTAAAAGGAGTTATATTGTAATGACAAAGAAACTAATAAATTATTTATTTATTATTTATTTATTAATGGCAAAATTATTTCAATTAAGTAATGGTTAATAAGTGACTCAATAGTGGTTATTTTCTATAAACTATGTGGCTGGAAACTACTTGGGCCATGTAAAATCAAATCATCTCTAGCAACATAATTTTAAGGTGGTTAACTCTCGCTATGGTGCAAAATTAAAAAAATCCTGTTTTTTAATTATTCTGGCAGTAGAAGTATTCATTTAAAAAAAAATGTATTCACATAAGTAACCGTTACCCACATTATAATATACTATTTTTGATAGACAGAGTTACTGATTTCGTGTATATTCAAGGAACTTGATTTTGGACCTTCTAACCTTTATAAAAGCAGGGTCTTTAGTCTCTTAAACTTAATTAAACTTCTATTCTATTGCTATTCTACTATTACTCTATTATGATTGGGTCAAAAACTGTGAGTCTCGTAACTTTGATCGATCGTAATAGTATAACAATAGAATATAAATGGAAAGCTATTGAATAATCAGGGATTTTTTCCCCCCTGTTTTATTATTATTATTTTAATTTAATGGACTTGACTCCACTTCTGTGGAGTATTTTGCCAATGTCGAGTTCACAAATTAGTTAAAAGGGTGGGCTATTATAAGTATTGTTTTAAAGCCCGCTAACAAAACACATGGTATAGGAACCAACTTTAAAACAATAATCCGAATCCTGTTTTGTTACACGAAAGTGGAACCCGCTTAGTGCAACTGACATTAAGAGCCAGTTTACAGCGATGCTAACGCAATTCTCGAAAAAAAAAATGTCTTCTAAACTAAGGCAAATATCAAAAATGTGGCACTGTATCCCGCATGTATCCTGTATGTATCGTTGGTCCCGGCCGCAGTAGTGGTCGTTATAACCGCGGCGACAAGCTGGCCCCTTGTCACGTTGGTAATAAAGCATAAAATCGGCTAAACGTGGGTCCGGCTCTTGAGCTGGTACCTCTGCCTAACCCTTCGGGGAATAAAAGGCGTGATATTATGTTTTTATCCGATAGTGCTGTTTTGCGCGATGAGACTGGAGGCCCATGTCTGTGTTCCAAAAACGTTGTATTACAATTTGGGTAACAGTTTTTTACATACGCAAAGTTATTTAAAATTTATGTTATAATAGAAACCAATAGGATTCCTTAGCTTTTGGTTAAATTTGTTAAATTAAATCAAATGTTATGTGTCTCTTTAAACTACAGACTAAAACCCTTATGGGTGAAGTGATGAAAGAGGCAGCTTTTTCATTAGCTGAGGCTAAGTTTACAACTGGAGACTTCAATCAAGTGGTGCTTCAGAATGTTACAAAGGCCCAAATCAAAATCCGCTCTAAGAAAGACAACGTAGCAGGTAATTAAACATTAAAATTTTATAGCACTCATCACATTGCTTGCGAGTATTTTTGTAAAAATGTAGACTGAATACCTATACAATTCTTTATTAGAAATATCTTTATAAGGAAGGCTACAGCTGGTCTCCATTGTTTATATATCTCAACTTTATAATATGGCCTAACAAGTATAAAATTTTTAGGTGTGACACTACCAATTTTTGAGTCTTACCAAGATGGCTCAGATACATATGAGTTGGCTGGTCTGGCCCGTGGTGGCCAGCAACTAACCAAGCTGAAGAAGAATTTCCAGAGTGCAGTTAAGCTGCTGGTAGAGCTCGCCTCCCTACAGACTTCTTTTGTCACTCTTGATGAAGTGATCAAGATTACCAACAGACGTGTTAATGCTATTGAGCATGGTAAGTCATTTTCTCCTTAGTGGAGGGTTTGGTCAATATGAAGAAACTCTGCATATAATTCTGATTGAAGATTATTGGTTTAGTTCTATTTTTATCAAATTATGTGATTTGGCTAAGAAATACCAGCAGTGTATGTTAATTCTGTTGTAAATTATGAACATGAGTTATTCTGCTAATCACCCAGCTATATATTAAATGTTATATATGTGATAAATTTCATAGAATCAATCATTGGAGCAATATTTAAAGATAAAATTAGAATGTTATCAGGCACTGCGATTTTTATAGCAAAGCGAAATATAGTATTTTCTATTAAATACTTATTTTTATGTGTACAATAAAAACAAAATTTTTGTACAGTTTCATCATGGAATCATACCATTTTAATACACAAATCTAAACTCGTAGCAAGATGATATCTCCATATATGAAATACCTATTGCTGCATTAATTAAAATTTCTGAAAGCTTACTGCTAGACATAAGCCTTTTCTCATCTCACACCACACTCAACGAATCTGGCATGGTAACTAATTGTAAGTTATGAGTGATAGTCAAATCATCTCAACCAGCTAAATGTTTTTCTGTTTTTCATCTACAGGCAAAAACTTTACTGTTGTTATAAGTTTTTTTGGCTTTGGTTTAATTCGAAGCCGGCATACAAATAATATGCAGCAAGTTGACAGAAGTCGACCTAGGTTGTCTCAAGTTGAACCAAAAGTCCGGTTGTAAGGAAAACTCGTTGTCCCTCTTGCATCACCAAAGGTACCTTCTTACGTGTCTCGGTCTACACTTAAGAGGACAGTATAGCAACGCAAAAATACTACGAAAAACTCATGCTGTCCCATTCTAACCGCAAACATGGGACAGAGAAAGAGCTAATGTTTTGATGAAATTTGCGTTTCGAGGGAAAATTTTTTCACTACCTAAATCTTAGAAAATCCAATGATTTTGATGTCTATCGCTTCAGCATAATATAAGCTAGGTTTTTACGTTTCCTTTTTTAAAATATGTATTGGTTTCGTAAAACAAGCAACTTTATGCGACCAATTTTTTATCACAAAATCTCTGTATTGAGGGGCATATAGGTCTGATTTTTTTGCGAATTAAAAAAAAAGGAAAACGAATAAACCAAGTTTTTTACAGTGCTAGTTACATACTAAAATTGCATAGCGATTGGAAAATATTTAGTAGTTAAAAACGTTTTCTCATTTCGTAGGGACGCGTTCGGAGTAGACTGTCGTCTTTAAGTTTTTTTTACCCAAATTGCGGATAACTGCATGGTGCGTCAATCTTTAGATTATTTATTGTCTGTATTATTTATTGTCTGTAACTTTGTCCAAAACGGACTGCGAAATGACTGAATAAATTAAAGTTGCACTTGGCTTTAATGTCTCTGGCGCCTGCGCCGGTGCGGTTATTCCCAGTTGTCGCCACTGGCAACGTCCCCACTGGGGACAAATGGGAAAAAAATCCCATTTGTCGCCGGTGGTGACAACTGGAAAAAAAAATTCCCTGTTGTTGCCAGTGGTGGGTTTTCGTATTTTAATTGCATTTTTAAAGAATTTAAACAAAAAAGAAGTTTTGAGTATCATAAACGGGTAGATAATTTTTGAGACCAAAAAAAATTATAGTAAGATGAAACCCATTGGAAAAGGTAGAGAATATAACTAAAATGAAAGAAAAAAGAAATTACGGGTGATCTGATGTCAAAAAGGGTAAGGGGGTGAGTTTTTAAGGGTTACAAAAAGGTAAATCTCGATTTCCGGTAAAACTGCAAGTCCTATGAAAAAAAGTTAAATGACAAAGTTGTATGTAAGTAATAAAAAAACCTACAACTTTTGTATCGACCTCAAAATTTATGTGAAAAATTCTAATAATCGAGATTTAAAAAAAAAATATACATTCACGAAATTGAAATTTCACTTTTTGCCTTTTTTTAAGGTATCTACCCTGGTCTATCAAGATAAATGTTAAATTAAAGAAAACAATCAATTATAATCATGTACCTATGTACTAGTTAACTATAGTAAAAATTAATCGTGGTTCTTTAGTCTCGCTAAAACTCGAGAACAGCAGGGCTGATTTTGGGTTTGTCATAGTCAAGTAAAGGTTTAAAAGGTAATAAAATATTTAAAAAAGAGAGGGAAATTTAAAACAACAATTAATTTTTTCCATTGATTAAACCGTTCCATTTTCTATTACTGTCAAAAAAATTACTTTGATTTTAAATTCGGACAGGCAAAATAACAATAGTTCAAACAGCCAAATCTTCAGTTGGTGGTAGTGTGGTAGTTTAATAATAATCGTATGGCGATAGGAAGTTAGCCGGGTCAGCTAGTTATAAATTAAATTATCACGATATTAACACAATCATCATCATATTAAGAGTTTCTATTCTAAATATTGCCATAACATACAAATTGTCAAAAAAGTAACCGTTTTTAGCATACTTGTTACAAAAGAATGAGAATATGTAGCTCGATACTGAAGGATCGGCGGACAGTAAAACTTGGTAGAAAAAAATTATAAGATGTTTATTGAACGACGCCTCGCTAGTTATTTTTTACGATCTGGTAATGCTATGCATCACAAGTAACAATTTTGATAAAGGCGACATTTGGAATAGAAACTCATTATATAATGATTATTTGTTAATTTGATTTTAAATGATTGTATTATTCTTTAAGTAAACATTTAAATTTGATACTCCTCTTTTTTATTTAATTACTAGAGGCTGCCCCGTGGTTTTTCCCGCGCAGATTTCTCATAAACAAAAAAAACCCGTTTTTTTCCCGTTCCCATGGGAATTTCGGGAAATCCCTTCTTAGTGCTCACCTACACTCCCCAAGGAACCCACGTGCCAATTTTCAGCTTACTAAGCCCAGTAGTTTTGGCTCTGCGTTGTCTGTCAGTCAGTCAGTCAGTCAGTTAGTAACGGAAGAGTTTTATATATATTGATGGTAAAGCAATTTAACGTACGAAATCTCGCCACTAACAACAACTAGATTTTTTTTTTTTTCGTCCTATCTCTCACCACTCTGAACCAGGTGGTGACAAATGGGAACGTTGCCAGTGGCGACAACTGAGAACAATCGCGCCGGCGCAGTGTGAGCTATAGCTAATGTGTTGTATCATTGCAGTGATCATTCCGCGGCTGGAGCGCACCCTGCAGTACATCATCTCGGAGCTGGACGAGTTGGAGCGCGAGGAGTTCTATCGCCTCAAGAAGATCCAGGACAAGAAGAAGATCATCAAGGATAAGGCTGAAGCGGTCAGTATGATAGGTGTCTCTGACAAGTGGTTTGGCTCACATTAAACCTTACAATCATTGTTTGATTAGCTTACGGATGAGGCAGCTAATTTTTATGTCGACTTCGACCCATGTTGCTTAAGAAATGTTGTAAAGTATGGTGAGCTGCCATACGTTCTTTGATTTGTCCGCCTTATTGGAAGCACATTACACAATGCTATCTATCAATCATAATAATAAATAATAATAAAAAAAAAAAAAATAATAAAAATTTATTTCTCAAACATAGCCTACATGACAAATTTAAACATTACATTTAAATATAATCTGTAGTTTACATCAATTAAAACCCTGATTCCTGAACTAGGCGTAAACCTGTATCTCAGGAGCCAGTGGAGTTGATTAAGAAGACAAAAATTACAACAATTAAAATATATGTGGCCGCATAATTTAGTGATTGATAAGTTATACTTATAGATAACATGCTTACAACTAACATGCTTAAAATATAAATTTATTTATTATTTCTAACAGAGTATTAGGAAATTCAAGTATAATATATTTGATAAAATAATAATTTAGGACAACATGCAGTGTAAATATAAAACATATCGATGAAAGTTACTATAAAAACAGTAAATAATTATATGTGTATAATTAATTAATTAATTGTATGTATGTATATAGTAAGACAAATTGATGAAGTACATATAAAACATCATTCATAAGTAAGGTAAATACAAATGATCCAAATGAGCGTTAAATAATACAAATTGGTAAATATTTTGAGTATGAATTTGAACCTAGATTATTAACATTATTTTGATAACAATTTTTCTATTTCATCGTAGCTTAGTTCTTGGAGTAGTTTCGAAACTTTAACCTTTAATTCATACTTATTGAAATCTTTCAATTTTTCCATTCTATTAATTTTATTAATTAGATGTTTGGCTAAAATAAAATTGTGACGAAAAGCAAAAACACTTTTGTGAGGTATCAATGGACAAATGTTCCTAGCTTGGCGCTTGCTGTCTGGATGATTAAATTAAATAGATGGATAGGCACGAACAGTGCTGCGCAAAACAAAAATTATTATTTATTTATTATCATAAATCAGATAAGGTACTAAATTTATGTTGATAAAAACAACCTTGTTAAACATTAAAATTTTCCAAATATTCCCAGGCTAAGGCTGCGCTGCGGGCAGCCGGCATCAGGGAGAGCAGCGAGCAGGCGATCACCAACCTGCTGGACGAGGGCGACGAAGATCTCCTCTTCTAACTGCCTACCCCACGTCCCGCGTGCGATTCAGCCACACTACTACAGTACTAGTTTATAGTGGACCACTAACTGTTAATAGGTTAAAGTCGTCAAGTTCAAATTATAAATTCACCACAAGTGCCGATCAAACACGCATGTCTTCCAAGTACTGTGATGTGTTGTGCTGGCAGGCAAAGAAACCCTTTTGCTAAATTATACGGCCTGCAATTCTAGCTTATATAAGTGTAATATGTAAGCATTCCACCTCTATGGTACACTATTCCAAGTCGTCTGGCAAGCATTTAGCTGGTGCCTATTGATGCTTTTATCAAATGCTATAGGAGTGTAGTCGTAATCAAAGTATTATGAAGTCTTTAAATCGTTTTTCGAGTATACACTGATATTTTAAGTACATAATCATGTAAATAAATATAGTTTTTGAAATGGAACATTAAAAAAATATTATTGGAAGAATGTGTTTTATTGGTTGATATGTAGGTTATTTTTGCGGAGGTCGCCTGGTAGGGGCAGGGGCAAGGAAGAAGCGGTTGCCGTCGCGGTGCAGTAGGCCGAACTCGACGGCGCAGCGCAGCATGGCGCCGATGGACTTACCGGTGCGGCGCGGGTTGTCCGCCGTCACGTAGTGCCGCTTCAGGAAGCCGATCACCTTGCGCGAGGTGAGCCCCTCGCTGGACGGCAGCTTGTGGAAGGCCCACAGGATGACGGCGGCGGGGTTGCCTCTCTTGAGGCCTAGCCGCAGCTTGCAGTAGCCCCGCATCCGCGCGCACGCTGGCGTCAAGTAGGATCGGTTTGACGTGCATGACCCGATGCTGCTTCGTGATATTGAAGATGGAGGCGATTTCATTTTGTTACTTACTTCGGACCGCTTATAAGTTCAATGATTCGATGTAAGTAATTTTAGGTTTTTTTTAGTTTTTTTTTGGGTCAGTGGGTCGTTTCAGGTTGTCATTTAATGGTTTTTGATGCTAATTAGGTAGGTACGTACTACCCACAGACCAACTAGAGATACTACGTAGGTATCTACCTACCTACCTATTTATTTACAGTGGCAGTGGTACAGTGGCGGACACGATCGGCGTAACACTTCCGGTTTTTCTGTATTGAAAAATAGCTCTTGTTCTTTGGTAATACAGTCTAGGGCTGACGAAACCATAGACAAATCTGTTACGGCCTCCTAGTCCTTGACTGTACATACGGTACCAGAAAGAAGGTAAATCACATACGGTACATACATAAGACCATAGAAAAATTTTACTCTACATCACAGACCAACTAAAGATACTACAACCTAAGAGCGTGTTATTCATAAAGATACAGTAGATTTTAAGTAGCGTTACTGGAGGTCTACTTCTCTGGTTTGCTGTATGGTAAATACGTGACATCCAGTAAAAATTGACATATGTCAAATAACTAAAATGCTCTTTAACTTTTTATGAATAACAGGGTAAGACTACAACAAAACAACAATGGCTGCTAGATAGAATGCTCGCACTGTCAAAATTAAAAACTGAGTCACTATGGTTATCTTATAATTAATATCCGAAGTATTCATTGTAACTTTGATTCACTAATGGTTTCAATGACACGATTAAATATACAACTTGATGCCCTTATTTTAACTGAATGTTGGCTTAACAACAAAGAACCTAGACCCATTCCGGGATACAATTATTTTATAAGTTCTAAGTACCTACATAGACAGGAGGGCAGGAGGGGTTGCGGTATATGTCAGAGATTTCTGGGATGTGTCAGTATGTGAGGCATCGCTTGATGAGGCACAAGGTCTTATTATTAACTTTCCTAACAAAATTACTTTACTAGCTATATAGCTATAGTAGGTATATATAGTAGGTATATACAGTTTATCCTAATGATAAATGACTTACAGGAGACGGTCGCCGACTCGGCATGTCTATTATTCGCGGATGACTTAAAACTAGTGTGCGAAGTGAAGGACCAATCTGATACGGCTAAACTACAGAGGAGTATTGATGAGGTGACAAAATGGAGTCACGATAATAAGTTATACTTTAATATTTCTTAATGCACTGTAATGTCATTTAGTCATTGTCATAACTAATTTAAATATAAAATATGATGACAAGCCTATTACAGAAGTTGACACAACGAAATTTTTAGGGCTCTACATTGATTGTGGATTAACTTGGAAACTACAAGTAGAGAACGTATGCTCTAGATTAGCACAGTATTCCTATGCATTATACATGCTATCAAAAATTGTCAACCGATCTGCAGCTTTGACTGTTTACCATGCACAAGTGGTGTCGATCTTAAAATACGGGGTTATTTTTTGGGGTAATTCTACAGAGATAGAGAAGGCGTTTAAAGCTCAGAAAAGATGTCTAAGGGCCTTCTGCGGACTAACTTCACAAGACAGTTGCAAACCTTTCTTTAAAAAAATGAAGTTGCTTACTCTTCCTTCTTTATACATATACGAAGTTATTATATTTGTTAAAACAAACAAAGAGTATTTCAGTTTTCACACTATGACCAGGCATAATCATATGATCAGAACAGACATTCACAGGACAAGCCAATTTAGTAAGAGCTTTTTAGGAATAGCTCCAGTTATATATAATAAAATACCTAGGAACTGGCATGAGAGCAACTTAGGGGCTTTCAAAATTAAATTAAAGAAACTGTTAATTGACAAGAATTATTATAGTGTTAACCTTTTCGGCGCCACTGGAAATAAACGAAGGTTGCTCCCCCACGCCAAGGCATTTTACCTTCAAAAACATTAGTGATTGCAAAATTCAATCGACACACAAAATCAACCAAAATTTTTATGTGAGATAAATAAACAATGGAGTGATTAATATACGAAAAGCTAAACATTTTCCCGTTTTTTAAACTTTTGTAATGCTAGAACCCAATTAGAATTTGCTTTTATGGAGTTTTGTCTGATTACTTTCAACTGAATTATATAACAAACTAAAGCGGTGGCACGTCACTAACTACTTCATATCAAGTACTCGGCGCTGGAGAGACACAAAAACTGCGAAGTTCGATCTCGTTAAAGGGTTGTTAATCACAAAGTCGATAGTTTTTTTGTACTATATTTTTTTATCTTTTATTTAATCGTATTTAAATCTTTAAAATTATGCAACGGATTTCGATGCGGTTTTTTTTTAAATAGATAGAGTGATTCAAGAGGAAGGTTTATAAGTTTAATACGTGCACAAGATAGTTATAGGTTAGGCGGTGCGAAGTTCGCCGGGTGGACTAGTTTTTAATAAAACCATTTATGTACCAATCAAAATAATCTCACTTAAGTAACTTAATAATTTTAAGTTCATGAGTCACATGTGATGTGATGCATTTCTCGTTACAGTTTAAGGCACCATTTTTGTCATGAGCGTGGCGGGATATTTCATTGAATCATACATGGACAATGGGCATGGAAACACACCTCAATTTATACTCCAAAAGCTATAGTTGTTAGTTATAAACGTATAGTATTAGTGTTATAATGCTTATAATTTGAAAAAACCAATAGCTGTCAAGCTTTATAAAATTGAGTTGTATTGGGACATGGAAGTTGTTGGGTAAATTTGTCTAACACTCGTAACAACAAAATAATGTTCCCTTGGTGTTTTCGCCACCATTAAAAAATGCTCCGCTTTTGCGTTTGCAGGGGCCTTACGCCTTACCTTACATTATGAAGACAATATAAATGGGGCGGACGGAGCCTATAGTGTCGCGAGCGCATCGGTCCTTATCGTGCCCCTCCAGAGAGATCTAGGCTTCGCACCGACCGCACGCGCGTTCTTTCTATTTTTGTATAAATACGTAATTAATTCTGGATAAAAAAATATATAGTACCTATACTTAGTTTTCTTTTGGCAAATTTTTTTTTTTAATTATTCTCTTTCGTCCTCAAATACAAATATGTACAAAACTAAAACGATACTTTCTATAAATTTAAAATCTAAAAATTAATATAATTTATGTTTGTAGCTGTTCGTCCCTCGACCATTGCCATAAATCAATCATAGATAACATCGTTTCCAAAACGTCATTATAAAGAACTATGTAAAATCAAAGGTTGTTTTAATTTTGAGGACATAAATAACATTTAAATTAAAAATTACAAATAATTGTAAAATACTATAAAGTCTCTTTTTACAACCTCTACATCAATCTACATCATCAAAGAGATTTTTTAATTTTCATCAGGAATTTTCTTAAGTATCTCAATTTACATACGTAAACAAATATATGTTGTAGAGTTTTTTTTAATGAACTTTTAACTATTTCAAAAAAAACAACTTAAGAGGTAAGGTCCCAATGGTTCTCTGCAAATCTGTATTCCAGTAGTAGAAGCCGTGGGAAAGAATAATTTTTAAGGTAAACAAAGTCATAAATCACATTTTTGTAAAGGGTTTTTTGCAGAGTATTCTTACCTGGAATCGACGCTTTTGTTTTAGCATAAACGCATAGGCGGGGTGGGGTGCCTATCCAACATACCTTACACACAAAGACAACATAATGCGACATCTATTTGTCTCAGAACACTGCAACCTAAAGCTTTAGCAAACAAATCAAACCCATTTATGGAATTAATTGCCAATATTTTTTTTTAGTTTTGCTGGGTATTTCCTATTACTTTGTGAATACCGTTTAAAATGTTGAAAGCTTTTTTTAAAAGACGTGATTTTGTTCTATAGTATAATATTCAATTCTATGGTGTCTATTAAAGCGTTTACCCAGCTATGTATGGATGTTTGTAAAAAATCTGTGATGACCATTTGTAGATCTAAGTGTACACGTTTCGAAGTAAACGTAGTATTAGTAGGTAGGCTTTTACGACCAAATCCAAACTGACTTAATTCAATTCAACAATATTTTATTAGTTTCTAATTAGAACCATTGGAAAATGCGCAGCGCAATTCATCTGTAGATGTACTTTCACTATTTTTTACGCTGAGCGTACCAACAGTCTAGACACAATGTACCAAAATGTCCACTCTTTAGCACAGCACTAAAAAACTTGTCTTGCGTATGTGACGTCACAGCAGCACTTCACCTCAAGTGCTTGGCGTACGGGATATATCAAACAACTGACGAACGGGTTGCTTCGCTAGAGCCGCCCGCCTACCTTATTAATTGTTGTCGACATTTTCAAAGGCGAGGATTTGTAATGTGTACAATAAAGGAATTAATAGTAAATTCTAATAGAAATTATATTATTCCAGTCCGCACTATGCGTACACGTTATGAGATGGTTGAAAAAGTGTATAGTTATAATAATTTAAAAAATATATTTGTTAGGAATCATCGAAAATTCCGAGTAATGTCACAACACTAGACCACTTCCAGTAAAGTACTTGGCGTGGGAGAGCACACTATTTTTCATTTGAAAGTTTCTTAAAGTTTATCGTCTTATTATTCTAAGTTAATTAACTTTTCACAAAATCTGTTAACATGAATTACTTCATAGAAGCTTCAAGAACAGTATCCTATTGGATTTTTCTCTTTAGAACATATAGTTGGGTCATAAAATGTAAAAATGTAAGCTACTTCCAGAGAAGTGCTTGGCGTGGTGGGAGAACTTTGTGACTACTTCATATCAAGTGCTTGGCGGTTAAAAGGTTAAAGAATTTATTAATGATAAACTTTAAATATAAATCAATTTAATTATATTAAGATTGTATAAATAGTTGAACGCATGGCATGACATTCTACATTTTTATTTTTGTTTTGACATTATTTATGTAAGGAGTGCTTGTTATCTTTATCTCATGATATTGACATCTGAAATAATTTTGAAAATTAAATATGCATGCGTAGGTAAAAATTATAGATATATTTTTTTTAAATAATATTTGCATGCCAGACATTATGGCAGAACTCTGAAGGGAATTATAAATTTTATTTAAGATCTTACTGTATTGTATACCCAGTGTTCATGCAAATAAATGACTGATTACTGATTACTGATGATTTAGCCGAGCGCGTAATCCGCTGCTTCACCAGTACCAGATGCAGGGCGAGCCGTTGCAGCGTGTCACCGAGATGAGGGACCTGGGAGTACATTTTACCCAGGACCTTCGCTTTCGGAAACATGTTGAGGAGGTTTGTAAAAAGGCATACCGGAATCTGGGGCTGGTGCTGCGACAGGCAAAGGATTTTACGAATATGTACGCTTTGCGTGCCTTGTATGAAGCCATTGTTAGGAGTCATCTGGAGTACTGCTCAGCCGTTTGGTCACCTTGCGAGGCCAAGTATATTGCTATGGTGGAGAATGTGCAGAACAGGTATACAAGGTTGTTGTACAAAAAAATATATGGAGTGTATCCTGGTTTTCCGTTGCTGTATCCCACGTTGTTTGTCAGTGGCATGGTGGGCTACAGCACACTACAGTCGAGGCGGGACAGTGCAATTTTAATATATATATTTAAGGTACTGCGCGGTAAGTTGCATGACCCAGAGATCCTCTCGCAGCTGCAGCTGAGCGCGCCCCCGCACTATGTGTCGCGGCGGCGGCGGCGGCGGCGGCCCGCGCTGCTCGCCGCGCCCGCCGCGCGCACCAACCTGCTGCGGGACGCGCCGCTCACGCGCGCGCTGCGCTCGCTGAACGCGCCGTCCAGCTCTATTGTCATTTTTGGTTGCACACTGAACGAGTTCACGAATGCAATAACAAAGTCTACCACTTTTTCCTAAACTATATTTAACTAACCTAACCATTGACTATTAAAATTTGTAAATAATAATTTAATTGAATATTTAGCATGACTTACGTAAGTTGATCTCACTTTATATAAGGGTATATTTTAAGTACAGAAGTGTTAATATATAATATAAATGTTTAAGTGTCAAAGTTCCTACCTAAGTTACTTTCTATTGCATTAGGGTAAGCCTGTGATAATAGATAAGTGTATGTGTGTAAATAAATAAAAAAAAAAAAAAATATACCGTTCACCTTCTTTCCCTAACATATAAATAATTTCAATGAATACCTTGCATCTTTACTGACATCTCTAATGTCTGATCGAGTTGAAATTTGGTACCATGAGATGTAACATCGTATCATCATCATGATATTGAAAGTATATGGTAAGGTAACCATGACCTGATCAGCCGTTCGAAGATGATCAGCTCTTGAATAATGGATGAGAGGAACTAAATACCTTCCATTTGGTCCTATCGATTTAAAATTTGGTACAGTGTTACTTCGATGATATTGAAAGTATATGTTAAGGTAACCATGACCTGATCTGCCGTTTGAAGATGATCAGCTCTTAAATTGTGGATGAGGGGATCTAACTATCTTCCATATTATGTCCTATCGATTAGAAATTTGGTACAGTGTTACTTCAATGATATTGAAAGTATATGGAAAGGTAACCATGACCTGATCTGCCGTTTGAAGATGATCAGCTCTTAAATAGATGATGACGGGATCTAACTACCTTCCACATGTCCTATCGATTTGAAATTAGGTTCCGTGTTACTTCAACGATATTAAAAGTATTATGGTAAGGCAACCATGATATTTTTAAGATGATTAGCTCTAGTTCTAGTTAAGTTGATGAGGGGTCTGACTGGGTCGGGGGTTTTTAAATTTTTAAATTTGAGTTATATACTACTTATGTATTGATAGTAGAAGTAGATTTTGATAGTTCTAACCTGGGTTTCTTATTTCATCATCATCATCATCATTTCGGCCGTAGGACGTCCACTGCTGGACATAGGCCTCCCTCAAGGCTCTCCATCTGTACCGATCGCAGGTGACCTGCATCCAGCGTGGACCCGCAGCCTTGCGCAGATCATCCGTCCATCTGGTCGGTCCTACGTTGCGCTTGCCGATCCGTGGTCTCTACTGGAGAACTTTTCGGCCCCAGCGGCCATCTGTTCTGCTGGCTATATGACCTGCCCATTGCCACTTCAACGAGCTTATCCGCTTGGCTATGTCGGTGACCCTGGTTTCTCTGCGTATGTCCTCATTTCTGATTCGATCCCGCAGAGAAATCCCGAGCATAGCCCGCTCCATAGCTCGTTGAGCTACTCGGAGCCTGTTCATAAGCCCTATAGTGAAGCACCACGTTTCAGAACCGTATGTCATCACTGACAGCACACATTGGTTAAATACCTTCGTCTTCAGGCACTGAGGAATATTGGACGAGAAGACGTTGCGTAGTTTCCCGAACGCCGCCCATCCGAGCTGGATTCGGCGATTGACCTCCTTCTCGAAGTTGGACCTACCTAATTGGATGGTTTGTCCTAGGTATACGTACTCGTCGACAACTTCGAGAACCGAGTTCCCAACCATAACTGGAGTATGCAGAACATGGACATTAGACCTTCGTCTTGTCCATGTTCATTTTAAGGCCCACCTGTTGGGAGACTCGGTTGAGGCCTTCGAGCATCGTGCTGAGTTCCTCCATCGACCTTGCCATGACTACGATGTCGTCGGCAAACCGAAGGTGACTGATGTATTCGCCGTTAATATTGATGCCCTGCCCTTTCCATTCTAGAAGTTTGAAGGCGTCTTCTAAAGTGGCGGTGAACTGTTTCGGAGATATAACATCTCCCTGTCTCACGCCTCTGTTCAAGGGAATAGCCTTCGAATTCTGTTCCTGTACTCGGACAGACATGGTGGCGTTGCTATACAAACACTTCAGCACTTCGATGTACCGATAGTCAATCCGGCATCGTTGGAGGGACTCTAGCACCGCCCATGTTTCGACCGAATCAAAGGCCTTCTCATAGTCCACAAACGCTAGACATAGCGGCAAGTTATACTCTTCGGTCTTCTGTATAACTTGCCGCAGCGTATGTATGTGGTCTATGGTACTAAAGCCTTTTCGGAAGCCGGCTTGTTCGGGAGGCTGGAAGTCATCAAACCTTCGTTCGAGACGATTGGCGATGACCCTGGAAAACAGCTTATAAACATGGCTCAAAAGCGAGATGGGCCTATAATTCTTCAAAAGGGTTTTATCGCCCTTCTTAAAGAAAAGCACCACCTCACTTCTGTTCCATGCTTCAGGCGTGGTCCCTTCGAGTAGGACAGAATTAAAGAGCCTCTGAAGGACTTTGAGTACCGGTGTTCCACCCGGGTTTCTTATTTATATATATGTTATTTACGGAAAACACCTCACTACTTGTGTAGCAACTGCTAGGTATACCTTACTTTTAAGTTTGGTCCTCAAATTGTCCGAATTGGAAATTATATATAAGGAGAATTGCTTTTTAAAAAAATATATCTATGAAGTTGGATTTTTACTATACAATAAACATTTTGTTGTTTTAATTAGCAGGCAGGGAAGGCTGTGGCCTACAGAGCGACGCTGCCCGTGCTCAAGTCCTACCCCCGCGTGAAGGTGGACGTCAAGAAGGTGGGTCGGGGTTTTTAATTTTTTTTTATTTGAGTTATAATATAAACCACACAAGCTACACAACACAACTGAGCTTTAAAAATTCTAAGCAAGATTATATAGGGAGTCAAATGCGCATATTTTTGGTGTCGGCCATGGTTTACAAGATATTAATTATTTATCGAAATGGCGCTAGTTTCGCACCGTTTCGCCCCTTAAAATAAGTATCAGTCACATAAATAACTATTAACCTGTTTATTAAAATCATAGACATAGTAGATATTAAAATCCTTTCTTAATATCATAGTAGAGTTTGTATTGCTCGAAAAGGGGCGTAACCTTGCAGAATTGTCTCGGAGAACGCCTCTTGGTAGTATTATTGTATGGGTCAATCCAAGCCGATTTGGCCCGGTTGACTCGATGTACCCCCCCTCTGGTGAGCAGGGCAGGAGGGGAAAACTGCATCTGCCGCGTTGTCTTCAGAGCTCGATGTACCTACCTACCTGTAGCTACTAGGTCAAGTTTGGTTTAGTTTTCGTATACTTAATTTAAGGATAAGGAACAATAATAATAATAATAATAACACATCATACTCAGAGCCCCTAACTAGGAAGAACCTGTATATAGGGTGCCCGAAACACACACAGAGACGAATATCACACCCAGACCGGAAACAAACATTGATATTCATCATATCAATATTCGCCCCGCCCGGGAATCGAATCCGGGTGCACACGCTTGCTCAGTCCACAACACTGCCAACTGAGCCACGGAGCAGGAATTCATTTCAGAAAAATATTTTTACGTTTCCATACAAAAATAAAAATAAATAAATAAAAAAACCCAAAATGTAATTAAAAAAAAAACAACCATATCTGCCATCCTACTTGTTGTACCAGATTAATTTTGACAAAATAAAAAATACTGCTATATAGTCCATTTATTTAAGAATTCAAAAAATATTACTTGATCGATACAAAAAGTTTTATGAAAAAATAAAAAAATATTCAGCAAAGCAGATTTTTTTGGCATCATTTTTGATATCTGTGAGTAGTTTTTCGGTTTATCTAGAATTGAACTTTGTGGTACTATAGGTTAATTGCTTGGAAGTTTGCAGCTGAATTAGACCGGTTGACATGCGGTACCCCCCCACTGGTGGGCAGTGGTGGGGGAAAAGAATGCACCTGCCGCGTTGTCTTCAGTGCTCGATTCCTGTCCACATGTAGCTGCTAGGTCAAGTTTGTTATCGTTTTCGTATCATTTGAGGATGAGGAATTCATTTCTGGAACAATATTTTTGCGTTTACATAAAAAAAATATATATAAAAAAAAGAAAAAAAATCATTTCGGGTAAAACTGTTAGAAGGAAAGCCTGTTACTTGATTGATATTGTTAAAATATAAAATTTTTGGAATTAGTCAATTTATTTTTAAATATAAAAAGTGTTACTTGATCAATATGTTCCATACAAAAAGTTTTGGATTTTTTTTCTGATTCTGATTCAATAGCAGATTCTATTGACTCAGATTTGGGATACCCATACTGCTAGTGTACCTTTTTGTACTGTAGAATGATTGCCTGGTAGTTTTCTGTTTATTTTGCCCGGTTGACATGCAATAATAATTATTTCGGAAAAAATCTATACATAAGTAATTAAACGTAAGGTTAGATCTACTTCTCTGATTACTTGTATGGTAAATACGAGATATCCAGTCTTATTTGATCAGCAGCAACTAGTGCGACCTGTGCGTCTCGTAAGAGAGAAGGGCCTAGTGAACGTAACTTGCTACTATTAACAAATAATTACAAAAAAATGCTACCGATCGTTGTGTAACTTGACCCAAAGGCAAGCATCCCAGCATCGAAGAGTTCCATCGGTCGACGAACACAGTCGCCGGCGGAGATAGTCGCACCGTTTCTTTGCGATAGCATATAAGCCGTCCACAAGCGTCTCCGCAAACATAACTGACGCACTGCATATCCATGACAGCCCAAACAGAATCCTAAACGCTATATTTTACTGGACGCGTAGGTTACTATATACCCACTATACCCGCTCATTATAACTGGTCCAGAGAACAAAAATATTGGCAGTATGCTCTAAAAAAGTTGACTTTACTGCTTTTGTACAGCGTACAACCTTCTGGCCAGCATGATGCAGCGAACAGCCAGTGACCTATGCTCCCTCTCGATATCTTCTTCGTCCTTTAAGTCCTCCGTGACCTAGTGACCTGGTACTTGGTATTTAAACCTCCTAACTCTTCTAAGGGCTTTCCTGAGATCACTGATGGACGGATTTGAGCAGCACCATATCGTCTGCATAACTAATATTGTTTATGTGACAGCGAATATTGGTTGGTACTGTGCTGCGCTCTCCTTAAGCAATACCCCACCACAGTTAGGCATGAGCACATATCTCGTGATTTCATAGAAATGAAGGAGAGAACAAAGAAGGATAATAAAAAATCATTCGTCTCTTAGGATTAGGATGGGAAGAAGAGGGACTATTTGTACATAATGATAAAAATATTTGTAAAAGTATTTAAATTTATTAAAAAAATTGCGGCGCACTTAAAAAGTTTCAGATCTACACGCACCTCCACAACCACAAAGCTCTGAATAGTTTAATTTTATTTTGATGCAATTGAATCTATTCATTTAATTAGACTTGCATTTGCATCTAACCAACTCTTTTAGAGGCGCTCGATGTGACTGGCACGCTTACGTATAGTACAGACGACAAATGGACCAGCAGTTCTCTTCAACTCAAACAAAGTTTCGGCACAACTTAAACAACATACTTAGTAAAGCCTGTTAAGTCCTGTTGATTGGCAAAAGGCGATGATGTATTGGATCAGAATCAAAAGACGTTTAAAATGTACAGAGCTTTGTGGTTGCAGGGGTGCATATAGATCTGCAACTTATAAAGTGTGACCCAGTTATTTGGAATGCAATGCAAATAATTTTCTGTACATTTTTATTGCTTAACGATTCACATACTCTCTCTTCTTCCCATCCTAATCCTAGACGAAAATTACATATTGATCTTATTTGTTCTCTTCTTCATTTCTAAAATATCGAGCCTTGAGTCGAGTACTCAAGTGTTGGAAGGGTTGTATGTCAACGGGTTTTTTTTTTCTGAATATTACCAGGCATATCTATTATCATCCTGCAGTACCAAATAGGGTACACAGGAGTTCAGGATATCCCAAATTATACAAATAGAATCTAATTTTGAATCAGAATCAGTTTTTTTCTACAACTTTCTGTATGGAGAAAATTAATCTGGTTCAACCAGTAGGAAGGCAGGATACGTTATTTTTTAAATTACATTTTGGGTTTTTATTTATTTATTTTTATTTTTGTATGGAAACGCAAAAATATTGTTTCAGAAATGAATTCCTCATCCTTGACTTATACGAAAACGATAGCATACTGGACCTAGTAGCTACAGGTGACGCCCAGCAGTACCGAGCCGAGGAATAGGACTGAGGTATCCCCTGCCTGTCGTAAGAGGCGACAAAGAGTCGTTGGGTGCTCCTCGAGCACCCAACAACCCCGGGGTCGTTGGGTGCTCGAGGAGGGGGCATCGTGTAGTCATATAACGGCCCCGAAAAGGACGGCGGAACGGAACGCGGGTGTCCCGTTTCCGCCGCTGAGCGTTGGGAAAGCTACCACGCTCCGGGGGGACAATGATCATGTCCCCCCGAGGAGAGGCTATACAGCCAATACTGTGGGGGGGGTCGCGGTGAATTCCACAGGCTCACCCGCGACCCCCCTGCTATCAGCCGAGAAGGACACCGGCGGGGTTTTAGTGGGTGTGAACCCCACATAATTACAGACCCGTACATTACAGACCCGTAGCAATTCTTAGTACTCCTGCTAAAGTATTTGAATCCGCTGTCTACCGAGTACTTCAGCGGGAGGTATCGAGCCAACTTAATGACGCTCAACACGGTTTTCGTGAGGCGCGAAGTACTGCAGGTAATCTGATGCAGCTTGTGACTAGCGTGCTACCGGTGATAGATGCTGGTGGGCAGGTGGATGTAGCTTACTTTGATTACAGGAAGGCCTTCGATACAGTGGATAATGATGTTCTGTTGAGAAAGTTGTCTGCTGCGGGTTGCACACCGCATACGCTTAAATTCTTTGCGAACTATATGAGGGATAGACGTCAGTATGTTGACTGCGGAGACTGCAGTTCAGAGCCTTATTTTACACGGTCAGGCGTCAGTCAAGGTAGCAATTTAGGACCCCTAGAGTTTATCCTTATGATCAACGACTTGCCTGATGCTGTCTGTGAATCGCAGTGTGTCTTATTCGCCGACGACCTTAAGCTGGTAAAAGTAATAGAAAATGCATCGGACTGTTGCAAACTTCAGGAGGACATAACTCAAGTAGTACAGTGGAGTTATGATAATAAATTGTGTTTTAATGCGTCAAAATGCTCAGTAATTTCATTCAGAGAATGAAATCTAGAATGTATCCGACCTTATTCGTTTTAGGTATGGTCGGATATAATCAACTGGAAATTAGAAGAGACCTAGCAGTCAAATCGTATGTTTTTAGATTATTACGCGGAAAATTATTTAACCCAGGAGTGTTACAGCTGGTTAGCTTATGTGTACCGGACCGCTTCGTATGGCTCCGGCGGCGGCCGCGGCTGCTGGCGGTGCCGCGCGCGCGCACGCAGCTGCTCAAGCAGGCGCCGTTCACAAGAGCCTTGCACACTCTAAACAAGGTCGCGGAGAGTACAGATCTGTTTTACTGCTCACTGAGTGAGTTCACAAAATCATCGCTGTTTGTTTTATGTTACCCCTGATAAACAGATATATTATATAGGAAATTAAATTACCTAGCTAATTAAATTATAATTGAAAAAATAACAATAATAATCCTAGTTTAAGTATAATATTTACAAATTATTATTTTAATATTTATTTTGTTATATTAATATATAAATTGTAAGTTCACGGCACTATTGTATTAGGGTAGCCTGTAAGGATAGTGCTTTTACTGTTAAATAAATAAATAAAAAAATAAATAAATAAAAAATAACCCTGCGGCTCCCCCCGGGGCTGCAGCAGGGTTCTCGTTAGGAGTTTTCCCGCCTAAAAAAAAAAGTGCTCACCAGTGGGGGGGGGGGGGGTACCTGGTGTCAACCGGGCCAAATCGGCTTGGATTGACCCATACACAATCAAAGTGCAAGGTTAAAAGCACAGAACAAGGAAGATGCTCTCTCTCTCTCTTGTTCTGTGGTTAAAAGCAATACTACTGAGCAATACTATTATTGAGGTGACCTAGTTCACCCTACCTATAATAGTTCAATGAAGGGTCAATGCTTATTAAAACCTGTGCAAGACCCTTGTATTTGCCGTCCATGGGGGCTGTCTCTTTTCTTTACTCTTCTCTCATACTAATATAGTAAAAGTAAAAAAAAGTAAAAAATGATTTATTCAATACAGGATACAAGATATCGCTTATTGAAAGTCAATTAGACTAATCTAATTAATATTTCGTAAAGTATCCTATACTGATAGAGGCGAGGTAGTTCAGGGTGCCCACTAATTGGCTCAGGCAAACAATGTTTGCCTTGCCTTACGACAATGGTCGCCTGGAGACGCCCCCAAACGAGCCCTCCTCTGTCAAATGATTCTACTCCCTTTCGCAATGATTTTACAGCGTAGAGAAGAAAGGGGTAACAAACTCTACTTTACAATTTCTCTCTTTTTTTTTTTTTTGTTCTTATATATGTGACATTACAATTCAATTTACAATACAAAGAACATAAATTAATAATATTTAAAGTACATACATGAAATAATGAAAATATCGTGCAGAGCTAGACTACTTCCATGCGTCTTTGTCGTTTTCATAATCATCAACATTGTAATAAGCTTTCTTAAACAAACCTTTTTTGATACGAGTTTTAAACTCATTATCATTCAGGATCAAAATTTCTTCTGGGATCTTGTTATAAAATCTTACTTCGTTTCCTATAAAGCATTTGTTTGTCCGTTTTAGTCTGTTCTGTGGAATACTTAGTTTGTTTTTGCTACGCGTTCTAAGGTCTTTAATTTTATCACATTTTTTATCAAACATATGTAAGTTTTTACGAGTATACATAATAATTTCAAAGACGTACTGGGACGGAAGCGTCAAAATATCAATTTCTTTGAATTTTTGTCTGAGGGACTCGCGAGCTTTAAGCTGATAAATGTTTCTAATTGCGCGTTTTTGTAGTATAAAAATGACGTTAATATCTGCAGCTCTTCCCCATAGAAGCAAGCCATAGGTCATTAAGCTATGAAAGTAACTGAAATACACAAGTCTCGCGGTAGAAACATCAGTTAATTTTCTGATTTTCCAGATTGCGTACGCAGCCGAACTGAGCCTTGCCGCAAGATTTGAGATATACGCGAGATAGCATGCGTTCGGCCGCCATTTTGAGATCTTTTCTTTATCTGCGCGGCTTATATAAACCTTGACGCCTTGAGCGTAGCGAAAAATAGTATGTCTTTGTTATAAACTAGTCGACCCGGTGAACTTCATACCGCCTAATAACTTATTGATATTTTGTGCATGTGTTATCAATACATAGTTTAAGTACAGGTATACTTGTCGACTTTGTTTTATAGGTCTATAAAACAAAGTCGATTCCCGCGTCTGTCCCTGGGTAAGGCCGCCGTTTTTGCCACATAATGACATAAAGTTACATACACACTTTTACGTTACGGTAACGCAAAAGTAACGTAGTTTTTGGTAAAGCTAAGAACACAACTTAGGTAAGTAATGTTTTGAGCATTTTTTTTTAAATGTTATGAGTACGAATCTATATTTCTATTATTTTTCATATTTAATGGTTTCATAGGTGTTTCTTTATTCACTTAATAACAGTAGTTTTAGGAATAAAATAAATTAAATTATAAATAAAACGTTTTTCGATTTCGCCGGCGAAGCACGTGTGCGACTGCGACGCGAAAATCCTCAGCGAAAATCATAGTTTCAACAGGTGTATGAAAAAAAATATCGTTAGTGTTGCCAAAGTAATGATTACAATTAACCCAACCAATTATATTCAAATGCTACGTAAAAAATGTTACATAAGTGAAAAACTGTGGACATGGGTTCGAACATTGATAAAACTTTAAAAACAGTGTTATGATAGAATTCTTCCTTGTATTTGATTATAAAACTATTGTATGTACATACTTGGCTAGGCATAGAAAGATTTTTACTAACTCCAAAAAAAATATCATAATTTTGTAAATTTCGTCAGCAAGTGTATTTTTGGGACAAAGATCATTTCTATGGAAAAAAGATTCATTCACTTACAAAAAAAATAATTAAAATAATACTACGCTAGCTACAGCCATGTTCTAATCGGCCATTTTTTCCCTAAAGATTGCTTTGCAAGAAAGCATTGCCGAGGAAAATAAAATTTGAAAAAGTTATTTAGGAAAACTTTTAAGTCGAGCAAAAAGTAGCAAAAATGGCGGCCTCGCCCCCCTATTGTATTGGTATGGTTAAATCTTTAAACTATGCAACGGATTTTGATGCGTTTTTTTCAAATAAATAATAAATAGGTATACTTAGCAATATTGCAAAAGCGGCCGTAATAGCCCCGCTGGCTTGCTTGAGCACCACTCGGCGAGCGGGAAAAAGAGTCCCGGGAATAATCGATAGCACTATGAGGTATCAATATCAATCAATACATAGTATTAAAACAAAGTCGCTTCCCGCCTCTGTCCCTATGAATGCTTAAAATCTTTTACTATGCAACGGATTTTGATGCGTTTTTTTTAATAAGTACATAGAGTGATTCAAAAGGGCGGTTTATTTAATTAATACATGGAAGTAAGACTAGTATAATACATGTACAACATAGTTAGTTATAGATAAGGCGGTACGAAGTTTGCCGGGTCGACTACCTAGTAAGTAGTAATCAATAAACAAACATAGGTATGTATAATAAATGTATTTCGTGGAATGGTGGTATATATTGTTATATATTATAACCATTATCAGAAAATAATTTGTGAGTAAAAAATATCGATAATATTACAATCCCACACGTTGCCGATATTTGGATCTTCTTTGTGTAAGTATATAAGTAAGTACCTATCTTATATGTGTTTATAAGGGTAAGTAAAAGTATTTCTCTTTTTTGTTTTAATATTTTTACTCGAAAACACTAAATGAATGTTGGCACAATGAAACTACTTACCTAGTCTTATTTATAAAAAAACCAACCCCCGCAGCACGACGGACCATTTGTCGAATCGAACTGTCACTTTTAATCACTTTTGACATTTAAATGCAGGAAAATGTATGGAGACGATCGACAAAATTGACAGATAGATACGATAAAGTCGACAAATTTTCGTCATGTTACTACTGGATTATTAAAAACGTAACCCCAGCAGAAAATCGAATCCATGCACATCACATTTTCCAGTTTCAGTGCACAATGCACATTAAGATGTTGTAAAATATGTGTACAGTGGCGGACACGTTCGGCGTAACATTTCCGGTTTTTCTGTATTGCAAAATAGCTTTTGTTCTTTGGTAATACAGTCTAGGGCTGACGAAACCATAGACAAATCTGTTACGGCCTCCTAGTCCGCCACTGTACCACACTACAATTATTATTTCTGGAAAAAGACTTCTAATTTTTTATAATTAAACATATATTATTTCATAAAATTTTATTTCGTTCGAAAACAGCCTGCGGGTCTATAATGGCCACATTTGGTAGATTTTGTTCGTTCGATTTTGTTTTAAAAAAAAATCATTCATTAACCGTAGACCCGCTGGTCACGTTACATCAGAAATATGACGTCACACGCAAGGAACATAAGTCCGGGTAAGGAAGTAATAATAATAACATAATTTTAAGGATGGTCAATTTTATCGACGAAAACACCCCATAAGGTGGACCGCTGCCGCACTCCCCCCTATTTATTGCAAAAGTCGACCAAGCTTGCTTTTAAAATCACAGGCGACAAAACGCTTCGTCATTGATTTTACTCCTTCAGCTCAGTGCGCAAATGTTCATAATGTTCATAACTATACCATATACCAATAGGTAACTTTACCAAGTAATTTTGAGTCGGCGCCACACCACACAAGCAAATTTATTAATGTTTTAAGTAGGTACTCAGTATTGTGGTAATATTTTTAATTTCCAATTAAAACACGACAGACAGGAGGCCAAGGGGGCCAGCGCAGCGCAAGCGGCTAAATGAAGTCAATTTATGCCATGCAACATCAAACGGAAATACCCATTATTAATAACCTTTAGAAATGCTTTACTACCTGCTCAAAGAAGGACGACATCAGGCCAACCAATCTGAATAGGAATCGTTTTACGATGATTCACGTGATAATGCATGGATCTTTTTAGGTAGACAAAACGTACTCTGTACCTACTCAAGAACGAATTTTGTTGTTTGACTTTTTTTGTTTGTTTGTAAGGTGTAATGTCCGAGTTGAAACTCGAGCGAGTAGCCTGTAGCCTCCAAAACACAGAACAAGGAAGATGCTCTCTCTCTCTTTAAAACAATCTAAGTAGTGTTTGGAGTCCAAACACTAATTATGCTTATTTATAGCATAGACCCAATTATCTATAGCAATTATATAGCAATCATTTCTAAATTTATTTAAATAGGTACGATAGTACAAGGATAGTACCTAATAGTAGTAGATAGATGTTTCAGATGTCATCATTATATTATTATTTTATTATCCACGTCAATATTATATATAAGTAGGACCTCCTATGTGTATTAAAATAGTGTAGGTATATAAAAAATACCTACGGATATGGTGTAGATGTATAAAAAACATGCACAACATACAACATAGTAATAGGTAAGGCGGTACTAAGTTCGCCGGGTCGACTAGTCATCAAAGTATAGAACAAAGTCGTTTCGCTTTCGCTGTCTGTTCTGTCTCTTCCTATATAAGTATGGAACGGATTTTGATGCGGTTTTTTTAAATTAATAGAGTGATTAGCGGTACGAAGTTCGCCGGGTCAACTAGTCTCATATCATAATAATAAATATCATAATGTTATTATTACGTAAAAATTTGTAGATAAGTAACAAAAATATTTCAAATCCTGTCACGTAAAAAGAACGCCACCCTTCACGGCAGGCAGCCCGTTTATTGCAGCGGTTTCCATTCTCTCTGGTTGCAGCGTTCTTTTTACGTACCTAGTTTTTACGTGACGTAAGTAGGTAGGTGGTTATGCGCCAAAATAAAAATTTGTTAAACAGTTCAAAGAAAAGGCAATTTAGTGTGCAAAAAAGTCCTCTTTATTTATCTGTGATTCTGTGAATTTTTTTTAACCGTCCAGGTCCAGACCATATACTATATACTAGGTTTAGAGGCCCTATTACGACCGCTTTTGCAATATTCCTTTTTTTTGGTATACACTCTAGAGGACGAAAATCAATGTTGCAAGCGGCCGTAATAGCCTCTCAGGACACCATTAGCAATAATACGAAACCTAGCCGTAGCCAGGTAGGTATCATAAGTATACGCCCTGCAGTACCGGGCCGAAGAATAGGACTGAGGTATCCCCTGCCTGTCGTAAGAGGCGACTAAGAGGGGACCCCGGGGTCGTTGGGTGCACGAGGCGGGGGCCTCGTGTAGTCATATAACGGCCCCGAGAAGGGCGGCGGAACGCGGTGTCCAGTTCCGTCGTTGAGCGTAGGAAGAGCCATCCGCGCTCAGGGGGGACTACCACCACCTGTCCTCCCGTGAAGAGGCTACTTAGCCAATGCTGGAGGGGGTCGCGGAGCTGAACACAAAGTTCGAGAGATCTCCTGTGACACCCTTGCAAACAGCCGAGATGGACACCGGCGGGGTTTTAGTGGGTGCGAACCCCACATAACCCTGCGACTCCCCCCGGGGTCGCAGGGTACTCGTTAGGAGTTTCCCCGCCTAAAAAAAAAATGTATCATAAGTATTGAGTAAGTACCTATATTCAATTTATGGTGAACCACAAAGCCCCGCTCGCCTTCCAGGTAATATAATGGTCCAGTATGTAAAGGGACTGCCAGATTTGTATCGGATGTTTTCAAAAACTGGTCTAGTAATGTGGGCCGGGTGGCTCGAAAACGGAATAAACTATGAACTCGACTTGTTTCGACCGACAGACAAAAAGACACGCGATACGATACCTCTACCTACACTACACTGTCTACACCTAAAAACAGGCACACGCTACTGGATGGGTTAAAATAATAGTTTATGCAACAAGGGTGTAAAGTGATGTTAACTTTACCTCAAGATTATGTCTTTAGATATACCGCGGGTGTTTCTGACAAGGCGGTAATAAATCAAAGGAAGGATTGAGCTCATCATACCTAACAACTTTCCCAAAGCAAAATGGGTCGAAATCTCAAAACGAAAATCAGCTGTCCCGTACATTGACCCCGCCAGCTGATCGAACCAATGTCTGGAACAGGTGTTTGTTTTTTTTTGAGATTTCGACCTATGTTGCCTGTACCGGTTATTGACCTGTATCTAGGTAAAAGTCAATGGTGCCGGTGCCTGCCCCGGATCGAAGATTTTTTTTTCTTTTTTTTGGTGTGTTTTGTTAAAATATACCCACATTGTAATATAACGTTTTTGGAAGACAGACCTATTGATTTTGTGTCTTAGGACAAAACTTGATTTTTGGCCTTTATGTCCTAAGACACAAAATCAGTAGGTCTGTCTTCCAAAAACGTTGTATTACAATGTGGGAGATGGTTTTTTAAATACGCGAATTAATAAAAACTTTATTAACAACTCAAATTTAAAAATTTAAAAACCCCCGCCCCCGACCCAGTCAGACCCCTCATCAACTTAAGTAAAACGAGAGCTAATCATCTTAAAAATATCATGGTTACCTTAACATATACTTTCAATATCATTGAAGTAACACTGTACCAAATTTTTAATTGATAGGACAAATGGAAGGTGGTTAGATCCTCTCATCCATTATTCAAGAGCTGATCATCTTCAAACGGCAGATCATGTCATGATTACCTTAAAATATACTTTCAATATCATAGATGTAACATGGTACCAAATTTCAACTAGATCGGACATAAGGAAGCTAGTTAGATCCTCTCATCCATCATTCAAGAGCTGATCATCTTCAAACGGCGGATCAGGTAATGGTTACCTTACCATATACTTTCTATTTCATAGATGTAACATGGTACCAAATTTCAAATCGATCGGACATGGAATCTAGTTAGATCCTCTCATCCATTATTCAAGAGCTGATCATCTTCAAACGGCAGAGCAGGTCATGGTTACTTTACATATACTTTCAATATCATAGATGTAACATGGTACCAAATTTCAACTCGATTGGACCTAAGGAAGCTAGTTAGATCCTCTCATCCATTATTCAAGAGCTGATCATCTTCAAACGGCTGATCAGGTAATGGTTACCTAACCATATACTATCTATATCATAGATGTAACATGGTACCAAATTTGAAATCGATCGGACATAAGGAATCTAGTTAGATCCTCTCATCCATTATTCAAGAGCTGATCATCTTCAAACGGCAGATCAGGTCATGGTTACCTTACCAAATACTTTCTATATCATAGATGTAACATGGTACCAAATTTCAACTCGATCGGACATAAGGAAGCTAGTTAGATCCTCTCATCCATTATTCAAGAGCTGATCATCTTCAAACCGCTGATCAGATCTTCATCAGACATGGCTAAGAACACTCGGCCTGAAATTATCTATGTTACAAAAAAAACTAAGATCAATGTGGGGAAGTCCGTCTGGGAGGTAAGTCCGTCTAGCGGCAATAACTTCCGTTCTAAAAGGAATTTAGCGGTTATGATTCGATCGGTAAAGCAGATCTGTAAATTACTTTTCAGCTAATTATCATAGATATCGCTACAAGCATTTCTTAGGAGTATTTGGCTAACATTTTTTTGCATATTTGAACTTAAAGTGTAGCGGTGACTTACTTTCGAAATATTTTTTGAAAAAATGATAATTGAAGGAGTGTTACCATTTCCTGTTTCTACATAGGTAATTTAATTATGCTTTTTTGTTTTTCTTACACAGAATTTGATAAAATCACTTGTTTTAAACAATTTTCTCATCCAAAAAGAATCATAACATTCAAATGTAAAAGTTGGGAAGTCCGTCTAGTAAAAATCGGAAAGTGCGTCTATGACGGAATTCCATTAATATCAGATATTGTAAACCATGAGTATAGTGCAGGTTGTTGAAAATCAATTTTGGAACAGCTTTGAGATTGATATTATTGAAATATGAAGATGAACTTCACGGCGAAATCGCCTTCAGTTCAATTCATTATAATGGGGGTCAATTATATACACAACGAGCTTTCCCGGCTTACTTCTTTACGCCATAGAATATAAGATACTACAAAAGACTTGGCTCTATAGACTATGTTCTTGTGACTGCCCAGAATGGCCGCATAAAAAACCAACAACAACAACAACAAACCACCTGTCAAAATATGTAAACAACGGAAAAATATTGCACGTTGGGATACATTATTTGAGTTTAGGTAAGGATCCCTAATTTTTTTGAAAATCTAATATAGCCTATGACACTCGGGGTTAATGTAGCTTCCTACCAGTAAATAATTTTTCAAATCGGTTCAGTATTTCCGGAGCCTATTCGTTACAAACAAACAATGAAATCTATCCTCTTTATAATATTGGTATAGATTATTTATTTAGTTACAGTAAAAAAAAGCTGCAACAACCCCCTTGCTTGAATATGACGGTCTACCCCTAAAAATGATAAAATTGGATTATTATCGAAATCTCAACTCTATTTTTAATGGATTTAAAACCAAAGTGCCAAGCCATTTGTCCTTATCATCTGAAATAATTTCTCAAGGGTATTTCCATAGAAGGTTCTGATAATAAACCACTAGACGGACTTGCCCTTCATGTAAATATCTATATCTCTAAGCTTATGAAAGTGAATACATTTTCTGCATTGATATATAAAAAAACATTTTATACTCTACTAGTCGACCCGGCGAACTTCGTACCGCCTAACCAATTACTACGTTGTGCATTATTATACTTATAAACCATCCTCTTGAATCACTCTATCTATTACCAAAAACCGCATTAAAATCTGTTGCATAGTTTTAAAGATATAAGCATACATAGCGACGCTGGAAAGGAAGAAGTACCTAAGCGACATTATGCCTAATGTTCAGGAGAGCAATTTGAAAATCTTGTTTTTGAAAAAAAAATCATAACTATTTTCCTAATTACTCTACAACTGTGAAACCTACATTGCAGACAAACTGATTTTTTCCGCTTTTTTTTAATATTAATAGTGTTAATAAAAACGTATTATTTTAGGAGATAGTGTCGCTTAGGTATTTTTAATATAAAAATAGTACCCGGAAAAAATACCCAAGCGCCCAGGCAAAATATTTATCGTCCTAGATAAAACAACACATAGTGATTTCAATACATGTCTTAGGAACGGAAAAAATACTGAAATTAACATTTTATTATCACCGCATATTAGTAAAGATGGCTAAATGCTTCAGTTTACTAAAATATTCCCTAGAAAAACTACTTTTGAAAAAATCGAGTAGTTTTTAAACCCATTCAAAATAATTTAAAATCTAAAGTAAATAACGTTTTTCCAACATATAAATAAAGTTAAAACGATAATTTTGAGGGATATTTCTTATAAAATACAGTGAACTCAATTGCACAAATAAATAATAACTCCAAGTGTAAAACTACTAGAAAAACTTTAAAATAGCAATAGCAATATGTGGAGCTGCTATACGTTAAAAGATATATAACACAATAAAACACAATTAAAAATTATAATGGGTACTTGTCTGGAGAATCGAGAGTGCTGAGTGTGAGTTTTTTCCTCACTTTTGGGCATGTTCACATAAACTTTTTTTTTGTAAGGAACGTTAATTTCATTAATTAAAATCATTTACTACATATCTTGACAATTTTTACTTTTTACTTTACTTCGTCCAGTGTTCTGCGCACACACGTTGTGCGAAGTTTATATACGTTTGCGGGTAGCTCAACAATCGACGTTGGAACTCACACTCGAGACTGACGCTATCAGAGGAAGAACATAAAGTATTCATTACCTACCTAAGTAGTATTTAGAATTACTACTGGTTTGAGACCTCAGATTACCTACAGTCATACTACTCTCACTCTGCTCTGCAGTAGTATCTCATCTCTTTCTGCGCCCAATAATATACTACAAGACCTACGATAAAAATGTTATTCATGGTATTAGATACTCAGCATCATATCACGAAATACGATACTACACGAAAATAAAATCTATTTCCTCACAAATTTCGAACTGTCCCATAACTTTTTTTTTCAGGTTAGTATAAAACGTTTATATCCAAAATATCGTGTTAATAACATCTCAGATACTCAATGCTCATGTTCTTTGAGAGCTACTAAGGCTATTCTTTACACGAGGAAGTGAAGAACTTGTCTTCAGATTTAGTTAAGTCGCAAAAGGGCCGCGCTGGAGGTCACATGGTCTGAAAGGCAGATACCCATAGGTTTGAACGATACGAAAGGTATTTGAAAGGCATTAATAGGCACAACCCTATCAGAAAATCTGGTCGCAGACCTTTATTTTTTAGAGGAAGCCACTGGCGGTCAATTATTATTTCAATTAAAATGCTTTTATTAATAAGACTTTTTAGGTGGCCATACACGTTGAAGGAACGGGTACTTAAATATAATACCTCCTGCTACAGAATACCTACTCCTGCTGCTCCTGAAATAATATATTGTCGTACATCATCTGCATCATTTTAATTAAGCTAAATAGACTTAGTAAAAACTTAACAAACAAGTTTGGTAAAGGTAAAAGCTGTCACAACTAGTCAACCCAACATACACCATATTTATATATTATAATACGAATAAAATTATCGGTACTTAGTTAACTTTCATAGCGTTGTTATCAGAGAAGATGGTCGCTTGATTCCATGGGTAAAGATATCTGCCCAATTTAGAGAGGCGTTTATTCTTTCCTATAACCCATTGATAAACTTATTGCCTTGTGGTGACGGACGGCAGAAAATTCTACCAGCTCATTTCCTATCGTGGGTGTCGAACAAGGCGACTAATTTTCGAAGCACGGGCAGCAGCATCCTTCGTTGATCAAAAAAAAATTAATTTTAAAAACTATGCTATATAAAACCCGCCTGCCAAGCGTGGCAATTATGGTAAACCCCCCATTTTTTGTTCCGCTCGAAGGAGCGAGGGGGGTATGTGGAGTTTGCACCCACACACACCCTCCGGTGGCCGTGTCAGTGTTTTTTGGAAAGCACCCTGGGAACCACTGATTATCAGCGTCCGATGTCCTTCCCATGTACAGCTTCGTGTTCGGGGATGCTTGTTGTTCCCTACTCTTCTCGCCCCTAAATCTGCGGCGGCTCAGTGCCACACGCTTATAAGTGTGGCCCGTTTTATAAGTGTGTCGGTCGGCAAACCCCCCCTTCTCACAAGGTTTGTCCTTGTGGTGATCGCTGGGCGAGGCCTGTGTCCAGGCTGCGATGATGATGATTGATACTAGAGTTATTAACTGCAAATGTTGCTGAATCACTAATAGAATCCTTACGATTTTGCGAACCGTAAGATGAAGAGTAAGACCTGTTGAAGGTTTCGGAGGTGCACTGAATGAGGGTCGCACGGGTTAACTAATCAGTAGGTCGATCATTAGATGGGGCATATGTCCAATAGTGGATGCATTTCGGCCGATAAGGTGATGATATCAACGTCTCCACTTTCTTTGGGTAAATAGCCCGATTTTAAATTTTATTTCTTTCTTTATATTTTTGAAATAAAATATTCATAGAACTACATTATAATCATGAGACTCTTATCCATTTGCCATATATGTAGAGAATCAGAAAAGTTTACATCTATGATTTTGGCTTAAAACTCAGTGCAAACGGATTTAATCCTATTGAACGACATAGAATAAAAATCGGGTTGAAACCAATCATTAGACACGCATGTTACTTGATTTGCATTACTCTTATTTGAATTGTATAATAAAAGATAGCAGTCAGTAACTGTTTTATTTTCCTAACCAAATCTAATTAATTGGTAGCACTGCGAAAAACTTTAATATCAAATACAGAATAATCCTGTTAAAGATGCCTAAGCGACGGCCCAATTAATATTGACGGTGCGTTACCTAAATAACAATTTAAACCGCAAAGACTGTTTTTTTGTTACCAACCACCATGCCATTAATATTTACAGCCCGGACAAGCGACATATTCTTGGTATCGCAATATGCTTAAATCATGAATTATTAGAATTGTGTTTCCATCAGAAAATACCTAAACGCCAAATAAAATCGAAAAGTCGGCAGGTAAAAGTACCCAAGCGACATCTAACTTTTATTATATTTTCCTTATAAAATACCTAATCTATCGTTTAATTAAAATAAGTTCTGGAAAAAAATAACCAAGTTCCATATATAAATTAATAAAAGATGATCAAAACTATCTTCATTCTCCATTAAAGATTTTATATTCCAGGAAAAAATACTTAACCAGAATTACAAAAGACATTTGGAGTAGGGTAAACATACCTTAGCAATAATTTTATTTTGAAAATTTCGACAAAAACTATCCAAATAAAAATAAATAAAAAATTAGATACCTAAGTAAAAAAATAATAAAAAAGATCGAAAACTTGTCGCTTGGTCGCCATAAAAAGATGGAAAAAGAGGGAAATCTAAAATACCTAAGCGACATAAATTTCATCGTAGAGACATGAGAGTGACACCAAAAGACGCAGAAAAATCTGACGATTCCAACAAGGTATATAACTCAATATCGCCCATCTTGTCGCTTAGGTACTTTTTCCTATCCAGCGTCGATAGGGACAGACGCGGAAAGCGACTTTGTTTTATACTATGTATTGATTACTACGTTGTGCATTATTATTATACCTATAAACCATCCTCTTGAATCACTCTATCTATTACCAAAAACCGCATTAAAATCTGTTGCATAGTTTTAAAGATATAAGCATACATAGGGACAGACGCGGAAAGCGACTTTGTTTTATACTATGTATTGATTACATTCGAGCCCATAAATCGGCGTCGAATGCAAATATCAATACTTATTTAATCTCAAAGTGAATATGGAGAAAAGTATGTCGGACTTGCCCACCCTGACCTTAAACGAAAATCGGTTCAGCCGTTTGGGCTCTACAATGCCACAGACAGACAGACAGACAGATGCACACGTTAAAATTATAACACCCCTCTCTGAATTTTCCATTCGGGGGTTAAAATTGAATACTTTCGCCAGAATAATAAAAAAAACGCGAAAAAAATTGAATTTCGGGTTGTTCCTGTTTCGACCCACGGACTTTCTACCCACGATTATTTTTTCCGTTTTCAACCCATTTGTATGCCTGTTTCAACCCACAATCAACCCAACATAAAATAATCATTATTTTTGTCCGTTTTCTACCCATTCATAGTACTGTTTCAACCCGCTGTGCAATTTCTAATTTTGGAGAGTTTGCAAAACATGATCAAAATCATACTAATGTTAACGGCGATAGCACTTCACAAAACACATACCTACTCGTACTAACCAAAATTTTGTGAAATTTCATAGTACGAAAGTAATTAAACATATCTGCGGTTTTCTGTGTTTTATTTTTAACCTAATTTTTTTGTTACATTTTTACCAAAAACAAAATCACTTTAATGCTAAAGGGGATACCGAAAATCTGAAAGAATTAAAGATATTTTTTTTAAATAGTGGAAAACAAAAGAATTCTCGAACTTCTTTGGCTTACCTTACAAATATATCTATTTTTTTGACAACCTTACATATTACTTAAATGTATTTAATAGGTAGGTACTTACTTATCGTGGGTTGAAACAATAATGACCATTTGTTGTGGGTTGAAACAAGAAAAAAAGGTGCGTGGGTAGAAAGACCGGGGGTCGAAACAGTAACAACCCTGAATTTCGAGCCATACCGAGAGTACCTCACAGTAAGGAAACCGCCGCTGAGAGTACCTAATTTATTTATTTTATTTATTCAAACTTCTTACTTACTAACATGGTCAACCCCAAAACATTAGCAAGAGTAAACATTATTATACATATAGTAACATTATACAATAGAAGTAGCAAACTACGCTCCCTAAATAGTTTCCTAAAAAGGGACCTAATTAGGTCGCTAATTCAGAAGGCTTAGCAACCTAATTAGGTTTCAGAGACTGAAGGAATTCAGAGACTGATTCAGGAGAAATGTAATAGCCCTATTACCTAGATTGAATTTGCTTGTGTGGTGTGGTGCGGCGGTGGCGCAGTTTTTTCGGCGGTTTAATGTTTCGATAAAAGGTTTAATTAATAAGTATTATATTGAATTATTTATTGTGACTTGTAAGAAAGAGAGAGTGGTTGGTTGCGCTTGCGTAGCGGTGTTGTGTGAGACGATTGGTGGTGGTTGAAAAAAGGCTTGGTGTGGCGTGCGTGCGTGCTCGCTTACAGGTGTGCGAGTGCAGACAGGCAGCCAGCCGGTCAGTCGACCCCATCAGCTGTTCGCGCTATCGCAGGTTTTTGTCGTGCGTACGGCCCGCTTGCTTTTTTGCAACGTCTAGTCTAGGTAGGTAGTGAGGTTGTGATGTGAGTGAGTGCCCTCGTCGCGTCGTCGCCCCGTCGTCGCTCCGTCGTCGGTCGCGGTTGTTGTCGGTCGTGCACCGCTCCGTTGCTTGCTCGCTCACTCGTCATAGTCAGTCACACAGTGTTGCCAGTCGTGCGATAATAATTCGTACAGGCACGTACACCTATACTGTTATGTAGTAGTACAGTGGCGGTCTAGGACGGCGTAACACTTCCGGTTTTTCTGTATTTAAAAATAACGTAATTCCTTTCTTTCAACACCCCTACATTCACTGAGGAACCTTTGGATCAAATTCACGTCGATACACTCAATGAAGTCGTTTTTACATACTAACTAAAAAGTCCCGTAATTCTCGTTCCCGTTGGCATTTCGGGAAATCCCTTCTTATTGCTCATTTACATTCTTTAAGTAAACCACATGCCAATTTTGAACTTTCTATAACCAGTAGTTTCGGCTCTGCGTTGTCTGGCAGTCAGTCAGTCAGCAACGGAAGAGTTTTTATGCATATCGTCGCTTATACTTCAACACCTCGAACTTGCAAAAAACCGTTTTTGACTTTTTGATGCCATTGGATAGAGAATTCAAAGACGCATCTCCTCGACCAATAAAAACACTATGTTTTCAGCCAATAACAGCCCGTAATTTACAAAAACAAATAGCGCGAACCTGAGATTGGTCAGTTTTTGACAACAACACCGCGAACTTGCCAAATTTTCCATAGTAATCCAAAGGAGGTACTACGTGGTCAGTGATTTTATTTTATTTTTATTATATGAGAGGTTTTTCGTGTGGTTTTTTGCATGAATGATAATTTAATAAATTTGAAACAAGTTTTCGTTTAGATTTAATAAACAAATAAAAAAAAAATTAATTAATAATAGTTAAAAGTACCATTGACGTAGATCTGCGATGATTTCTTACAGATATTTCGGAAGAAACCATGATTAAGGCCTTAGATTCAGATTCCTTTGCCAAAACAGATAAAGATAAAGAGTTTATTAGAAGTTAATTTAAATTAAGATTCAACTAAATATTACGCTAAAACAATCTTTTCCTAGTGTGTTAAACTAGCGAAAACTTGCATCTTCGGCGAATGTTGGTATTGCGATAAATAAAAATCTCAAAAACAGAAATATTTATCTCAGTAATGCCTTACTTTGGGTAGCAAGACTAGCAATGGAGCAGAACATGAAAAACTGACTGTGTGTACCTAGATCAGTTACTAGACATTACTGCACCATTACCAAGATTTACAAACATAATTTTATAAGTGATTATTCCCAGCAAATTTATTAAATTATGTATAAAATATTAATGAACCTTTACTAAAGCTATAATACTATTGATTGTGTGCCACATTTTCCTTTGCTGAATGTAAATGGCGACACCTTCAGGGATTAAAGTGAGTCATTCCCAAAGACTGTCCTGATTATTATTAGAACATTCCTGATTAGATATCAGTTTTTTCCTTTCCACAGGTAAACATAACTGTTTTATGATACTAGTAATTGATATTTTTCTGGATTTATTACTATGCGTATTCCACGCGCAAATTTAAGCAGTCCAGTGCTGAATTAATGCGCATACCTAACGTTACTATGCACGAAACAGTAGAAGTAGTGTCCAATCTTAGTCCTTAGACCAGAAAACACTATACTTAAGCTAATATTTAGTCACAAATGATACCTTTTAACTAGGCCCGGTTTGCAATATTCGAAAAATAAAAAAGATTATTCGAATATTCGTTTTTACCTAAAATTCCATATTTTGTACAACTAATTTTAAAGTTTACGTGCTAGGCGAGACGACATCACTTGTTTAGACTTAAAAAATGTAATGTAATGTAATCTTTGCTTTGTCATGTGCCATAACTCTGTGTTGGTAATGGTTTGTGGCCAGAATATCTTTAGTATCCTTCTCAGGCATTTGTTTATGAATACCTGGAGCCTATTGGTCAGGCCTTTTCGCAAAAACCATGTCTCACACCCATATAGCCACACTGATTTTACATTGGACTCGAAGATTCGAAGCTTGGTCCGTCTGGTGATAACGTAAGAGCTCCACAGTGGTATTTGTTGTGCGCATTTTTTTGGTCTTAGCTGTATTAATACAAAGCCTCTCTTTTGCAGCTTAAACCACCAGATCGTCTATCTTTGCTGGAAGGTCGCTCAGTGTTGTAGGTAAAAGGCAAAGGTCTTTTGCAAAGTCTATGTCCTCAAGACACTTCTGCGAGTTCCAGGGAATACCCTGCTTGCCTCTGCCGGTGACTATACACATCAAGTCGTCCAAAACCAGCAAAAACACCGGTGATAATAGGCAACCCTGTTTAACGCCTTCTGTGACCGTAATGGATTGTGTCAATTGGCCTTTGTGAATTACTCTGCAGGTGGAGCCCACATACAAGTTTTGATAAGGTTTATTAACTTGTCCGGTATACCTTTACTGCGGATTACTCGCCAAATGCTGGACCACCTAAACCTGTAGAACGCCTTATTGCAGTCCACAAATAGCGCGAATAGTTCGCACTGCATCTCGTTTCATTCTTCCAGAATTATTCGCAGCTGGTTCAGTTGGTCCGTGCCAGATCTTCCAGGACGAAACCCAGACTGCTTTTCTCTCAACTCCACGTCCACCACCCCTGCTATCCCGTTAAGCATGATTTTGGTCAGGATTTTAGTGCAGGGCGAGAGCAAGTTTATGCCCCGCCAGTTAGAGCATTGCGAAAGATCCACCTTCTTTGGGAGTTTAGGGATTATTCCTTCTTTCCAGTCGTTAGGTTGTACTACTTCGGTTTCCCATATGGCTGTCAACAAGGGCAGAAGGACATCGGCTGATTCATCTGCGTTGGCTTTTAGGACATCTATGGGGATACCGTCGTTCGTCATCTAACTATCGAGGATCTCGTAGACAAATTAAAATTTAAGTTGGCCAAGATTATAATTGTATTTGAAAATATTATTGACCGTTCCTTTGAGAACAAGGTATTAATGAATAAAAGGGCCAATTATAATAAAAAACCTAATTTTCCTTAACCTTTTACGTCTTTTTCTATTATTCGAATAATAGCACGAAAAAAAACGAATATTCGAATACAATTTCTTTCGAATAATTGCAAGCCCTACTCTTAAGTTAAAATTTTACTATAAAAAACTTTTTATAAAAAAATTAAACCGCCGAAAAAACTGAAAAGCATTAAATAATAGGGAAACATTTTCTATTAGGCCTTAATTTACTAACTTCTTAAAGTAATTTTGGATTACCAAGAAATTTTAAGTCGGCGCCACACCACACAAGCAAATTCATTATCTATGTAAAGCGCGATGCGCAGCGGCATACGTTTTTCGGTTATTTCTTTGAATTTCAGGTAATTTAGTGATCTTTATTCGTTGATTCTGTGGCACCGACTCAAAATTTCTTGGTAATCCAAAATTACTTTAAGAAGTGAGTAAATTAAGGCCTAATAGAAAATGTTTCCCTATTATTTAATGCTTTTCAGTTTTTTCGGCGGTTTAATTTTTTTATAAAAAGTTTTAATTTTTTGCTTTTCAGTTTTTTTTGGGCTAATTTTTTGACCCCAGCTAATCATACTTCACCGGGTGGTCGCACCCCACAAGGTGGCCACACAACCTGGTGAAGGTTGAGGGACTAACAGGATGAGGTTCGATCACGACCGGTCGGTGAGGCGATTTGTGAGGGAGGCCTATGTCCAGCAGTGGACGTCTTTTGGCTGATTTTATTTCATTTCCTAAGATATTGTAAGTAGGTATCAAAAGTTATAATGTAACACGGAAATGCAACCTGTGAGTGGATAAATCGACCCGCCGACCAAAAAGTCACCCCTATTTTCCAACCCTTAGGGTGGGAATTTTATTTCCAAATTTTTATGGGACCAACTTCAAGGTATACCCTGTCGATTAAAAAAAATTATCAAAATCGGTCCACACAGTAAAAAGTTATGCGTGATCATACATAAAAAAAAAAAAAAAAAATATACGCGACGAATTGAGAACCTCCTCCTTTTTGTTTTTTCGTCGGTTAAAAATATAATGATCTTAGAAATATTCGTTTTTGAAACTACAAGTGGCCACTTTAGGCAAAAAAATTATAACACCACATCATTTTTTATAGCCTTGCCCACCAGAAGACTGTGAATTTGCTGTTTGGTGTAATGTTTTTCTGATGAAATCACTGCAATTTTCAATAATTTAGACTCGCACCTCCACCAGAGATTGGTTGGAATTAGATTTAGCTGGCATAATATTGGCTAAAACTAGTATTAGCTACTAACGTTTGGCTATACCTAGTTCTAGCCGGAATGATAACGGCTAGATCTAGTTTTAGCCGAAAACAATCGGCTAATACTAGAATTAACCGACGGTGAGTGGCTACACCTAGTTCTAGCCGGCTAAAACTAGTTGTAGCCGCACTTCGGGTTTTAGCCGTAACATATATATTGATGACTAGTGGGCGCCCCGCGGCTTCACCAGCGCATTTTCCCTTTTAACATCAAATTCCCAATTTTCCCGTTAGAATTTCGGGTTAAAATGTTGTCTATGTCCTGTCTTAGGCTCAAGACTTCTATACTTTCCATATAACAAATTTCATTCCAATCGGTTCAGTAGTTTTCTCAGGAAAGCGAGACAGACAGACAGACAGAGTTACTTTCGCATTTATAATATTAGTATGGATAGTATAGATTTAGCGACAAAAAAAATGTACTAGAAAATACTTCTAGCGTCTTTTTAAGAATTTCGTCAAGCCTGGTACTTTGTATGAACTATCGTAAGAAATTGTTTACAACTTACTTGTTAAATTAAGTTTTCACGATACTTTTTTTCATATACTGAACTGTCGCGACAAAAAAAAATTAAGTAAGTAACAAGACACGATTTTTATTCAAAATGTAGCTACTTTTCCATGTAGGTTTGGCGTGGCGAGTTTTTTTTTACGAAACGGCAACACTGCCACGGTGCTACCTACCGTCCGTCCGTCCCGTCTCGCTCGTCTCCCTCCGATCCGATCCGATCTCCGTCAGTTTTCACGGGTGCTGCCGGAGATTGGACGGGCGCAGCGCGGCGGCTCGCGAGCGCCACAACTTGTACCGAGTGCGATCACGTCACGCTTCTGCCCTTGGCGCAGCGCAACACTCACCCAGCTTGCATTGCATACTCTCGGATGTTTGCGTGTTGTGCGGCGGACACTTCAAGTTATTTGTCTCAATACGAGGTATACCTTAGGCCTTAAACCTTTTACTTATGATTTACGTACGATTCTGTCGTCTGAGGATAGAGGGTAGATATTGAATAATTACCAAGTAGGTATGTATGTACACCTACTTACTTTCCTAATCCCACCGTATTCTTATTACAATTACAATCCTACAGTAACGCTTTTTTTGAAAACAATAAAAAAAAATTGTACAAGTTAAGTAGGGAGGTAGGTACCTACATGTTAGGGACAAGTTCTTAATTTACATTTACACCTAATGTAAATGTATAATCTACCTAACGAAGTACCTATAGGTAGCAGGGCATGTAATATCGGAAGGTTTTCAATTCCGATACTGATATCGGTCATTTTATCTCAATACCGGAATTCCGATATCAATATCGGAATCGTAAAAAGACAATAAATATTACTCAAGAAACTAATATTTAAATCGTAACTGTATATAATTCGTATCAAATTGTATTAATTTTGAATAACATGATTTGTGGAGTCAGTAATCAAGCTAGCAGTAAGTAGGATTTTGAATACAATGAGATCAAAAAAACTTAAAATTTTACATAAATGATTTTGCACAATAATAAAAATATTACTTTATTGATTTATTATTTTTATTATTAAGTACCATTCAAAGATTCATATAATGCATTACATTGAACCAGTATCAAGTACTAAATATCTAAAAGAATTGCTTTAAAATAATGTTTCTGATTTAAAAAAGCTAAGAATTAACAAATTTACAGTAACTTTTTATATTGTAGCCTGTGGAAAGCTTAAAACATTTATTTTAGAACTCAAATAAAAATAAATGTCTTGTTACGAGATTCCGATATTGGCATCCTTAATATCGGAATTGAAAATATTCGATATTTCTTCCGAGATTCCGATATTACGATATTCCGAGATTCCGGTATTCATGCCCTAATAGGTAGTTACTATATTAATGCATGAGCTTGGCGAGCACAGATTTTAATTGCTTAATCACCATTATCAATAAAATATTATGTAGGTAATATTATAAGGTAACCTACCTGACTATAATGACTCCGTTGACCACGAATGTATGTATGGCTCTCAGTGGTTAATATAGCACCCTTATACCGATTGAAGAACCCGTTTTTCTATTTTTGGTTACATAAAATATATAAGTACTTAATAGTTTTCATACTAACTAAAGAGTCCCGTTTTACGGTCCTATGGGAATTTTGTATATTTCCTTCTTCCAACACCCCTACATCCACAGAGACACTGGTAGACCAAATTTCACGTTCACATACTCAAGGAAATCGATTTTCATACTAAATAATTAGTTCAGTAATTCTCGTTCCCATGGGGATTTAGATAATTCCGTTCTTCTAACACCGTTCAAATTTCACGTCGATACACTCTTATGAAATTAAATTTTTGATTTTCACTTTTTGATTGGAAAAAAAAGTTGTGTTATTCCCGTTCCCGTGGGAATTTTGTAAATTCCTTTCTTTAAAGGAACCTGTACACTAAATTTCACGTCAATACAATTAAGGAAGTCTATTTTTCATTTTCACAAAAAAGCCCCGTAATTCCCGTTCCCGTGGGAACTTTGAGAATTCCTTTCTTTCAACACTGCCACATACACTGAGAAGCCTGTACACCAAATTTCACGTCGATACAATCAATAATATAGATTTTTCATACTAACTAAAAAGTCCCGTAATTCCCGTTCCTGTGGGAATTTCGGGAAATCCTTTCTTAGTGCTCACCTACACTCTCTAAGAAACCTTCGTGCCAAATTTCAGCTTTGTACGCCCAGTAGTTTTGGGCTCTGCGTTGTCTGTCTGTCAGTCAGTCAGTAACGGAAGAGTTTTATATATATTGACGAGCTGTCCCGGCTTACTTCATTACGCCATAGAATATAACATACTACAAAAGACTTGGCTCTATAGACTATGTTCTTTTGACTGCCCAGAATTGCCGAATAAAAAAACAAACAACAAAAACAAACCACCTGTCAAAATATGTAAACAACGGAAAAAATATTGCACCTTGGGTTACATTATTTGAGTTTAGGTAAGGATCCCTAATTTTTTTGAAAATCAAATATAGCCTATGACACTCGGGGTAAGTGTAGCTTCCTATCAGTGAAAGAATTTTTCAAATCGGTTCAGTATTTCCGGAGCCTATTCGTTACAAACAAACAAACAAATCTTTCCTCTTTATAATATTGGTATAGATAAAGAGCTAAAGAAGACGAGAGCTTTATATTTTATTAACTATTTATTTATACAGGGTTACTGGTAAGTAGACCCGACCATTTCAGGAGGTGATAGTAGGGGTCATTACCAATCATTTTAGCCCTCAGATACCCAGGTCAAAACTCAACAGTTTTCGAGTTATTGAACTTTTTAGTTTTTTCATAATATCGTCACCTTGAGAACATTTTTTTAAATTTAGTTTAAAGGAGATTGACCATTTTTGTATGGACGCTGGACCAAGGCTGCCCAGCATTGAATCATAGTGCATAATGTTCATTAGACTAACAGTAGTCTGTAACCTAAAGCGCTTAAGAATCTATCCAAGGAATATTGAAAAATAATCTATTTTACATTGACGAAAAATCCTAACCAACAGCTTATTTTAAAAATAAAAGACGGTGTATCATTTAAAATATCAACATTTATTTAAGGATAAACATTTTAAAATACCATATCAATCGTCATCATCATCGTCGTCTATAATTATGGAATCTAAAAATAAAGCAGGGCGCCTCACAACGTCTTGGTGCCTAGCCCATCCCAAAAACCAAACTAGGCAAACAACGTGGGCACAACTGCCGATCGTTCTTCGCCCGATATAACATGAGCAGCAATAATGTTGAACAGAATCGAGCCCATGATTGTTCTCGTCAATTAAAATATAGCAATGATACACTTTTGCCGATGTATGTCTGCTCTTTATGTGCGCTCGAATCAGTTGTACGTTGCTGGTTGGCATCGAAAAATCGGAGAGGTCGTCGAGGCGACCGACATAGTTTTGAATAATAAATGTCTCTGTGGTGCGTACATGCTCGCTGTAATAGCTAGGCGCAAGTTTGATTTGGTATGTTCCTACTGCAAAGAGACTCAATTGCTCCGGGGTTAACATGGGAAATGACGCAACATTATCCCTAACCACTGAAATATTTTCGAAGTTGGCTCTGTTCCGATTTAGCCTTCTTTCATCAACATAATCAGCTAAGTGATTGGGAACATTCAGCCGCTCTCTGGCTATATTGATGAATTCATGTGCATTGGCATTGTCAATTCTGGCAAATCACTCTTTATTTATCATTTTCATATAGAACTTGCTACAAAAAAAAGTTGCTTCGAACGAGACTAGTGAGGTCGGAACCGGACTCGGGAGGTAGAATAGGTAAGATAATAATAATATTATTTAACATAAACGATAAAAAACTATATATCAAATGTAAGATCACCAAAAAAATAAGTTTTAAGGTACTACGTATATATTATAAATCCGTGGTTTTAATTTTTATTTTTTATTTTTCATATATATATCTCTTCATGTGAAGAAGAAAAAAAATATTCACATGCGTGGGCAGCATTTGGTCCAGAATGGTCAATCTCCTTTTCAAGTATTAGGATGTTTCTTTTAATGCTAATCTAATCCTAAATAAATAATTTAAATAAAAAATACTTAAATTTGAAATAACATTTAACAATATTAGATTTATAGCCCTCTCAACTGCAAATTTTATTTTTAATTTTAATTAACGTATTTTTTCAGAGGCCTATTTTTAAGAAATTCGCCTAGTATTTTTATCGGCAGATTATTCAAAAAACATCTACGTCTTCTAAGCTATCCAAAATGCTAGCATAGTTGGGTCAAACATCCATTATCTTCTGAGTAAATCTACACCTAAGGGGTCAGGTCGTAGAATTCGGATTAGAGAAATTTCATTATTTGATTAATAAAAAGTTATAAATAAATTAAAATATCTTGTAAATGGAAAAAAAAGGATTTTCTATTGATGTTCCACATGACCACCTTGTTTCCTGGCGCACACCCTCATTCTTCATCACAAACCAGCTTTCTTCAGAAAATAATTGAAAAATATTTTTGAAGACTGGCTAGTTGCCCATAGGAGGGCCATGTGCTACCAGCACGACGGCTGCCCAACTAGTCTTTAAGGCGCGGGTTTCTTGGTAAACCAGGCTCTACATGTGACCCCAAACGTAAAAGTCAATAGGAGTCAAGTCAGAGCTTCTTGGTCATGGGGTGGGACAGCCTTTTTTGATCAATTTGTTGGAATAATTTTGGTCCAACCATTGATGAACACAAGTGCTGTAAGTAAGCTGGGCAGCCATCGTGCTGGTAGCACAATGACCCTTTCTAAGGGCAACTAGCCAGTCTTCAAAAAAAAAACTAATTTGTTTCTGAGGAAAGCTGGTTGGTGATGAAGAATGAGGGTGTGTGCCAGGAATCAAGGTGGTCATGTGGAACGTCAATAGAAAATACTTTTTTTTTCCATTTACAAGATATTTCAATTGATTTATAACTTTTTATTAATCAAATAATGAAATTTCTCTAATCCGAATTCTACGACCTGACCCCTTTGGTGTAGATTTACTCAGAAGATAATGGATGTTTGACCCAACTATGCTAGCATTTTGGATAGCTTAGAAGACGTAGATGTTTTTTGAATAATCTGCCGATAAAAATACTAGGCGAATTTCTTAAAAATAGGCCACTGAAAAAATACGTTAATTAAAATTAAAAATAAAATTTGCAGTTGAGAGGGCTATAAAACTCACAGAACAAGAGAATACAATAGAAATAGCATCATGAGCTTTTAGTACTGAAACCAGTGTGTCCAAACTCACACATATAAACCAAACGCTCACTATGAAATCCAAGCTACCATTGGTGATTAACGACGAAGCCGAAAAGATCTACATCACAAAACTTTGAAGTAGACTATGAACCTTTTTTACAAATAAACAAAGATCAAAATCAAATAACAATTATGAAATACTTAAGATAATGATGACATACATATGATAAAAGAATGAAATTAGGTTTTTCCAAAGACATGGTAGAAAGCTATACATCCTCTTTGCTTTAAAATCCTCACGCATTGTTCCTAGTTTTACTATTCGACGCTAGATGTAACTACAGCTTTTGTACTACCGCTACTAAACACTAGGTGGCTACGTCGAAAAATTAGGGATGTACATATTGCGGTAGCAAGTTTGTCGATGAGCAAAACCTATCGATATACTACTTTCTTTCATTATGGCTACAGTTAACAATTACTTTTTTTTACGAAAAACTATGGGTATTCTACGCAAACGGCCTTCTTGGTGATTGGCGATGTATTGGTATTATCATATGAAAAAACCAGTCGCTCATAGAACAAAGTTTATTTTAGTGTACAGTTTAATTTTTATTTATTTCCAATGTCGTTTTGTATTCAACAGTTATGCTTCGCATAAATAGAGATTCAGAAATAAAAATGTGTTTAGTTATAAAATAGTATATACCTACAGTACTGCAAAAGTTATAATGCGCATAGAAATCTTCATCACTGTTCGACAACGGTCGTATTCCCAAGCGACGGAAGACGATATGTATTTAAGGAGGTTAAGTGCATTTTCTGCATGCGTAATTTAGTACAATTATGATTTTTGATTCAGGTGTTTCCGTGAAATCGACAATTAGCGAATCTGCATGCGCATTATTAATTTTTTAGTAAGTACTGTACTTTAAATGAAGCTTTATTTTAACCAAAGTAAACAATTTAGGTGGATGGGTAGATAGACCAATAAAACAAGATGGGTTTTATATTTATATTATTTTATCTTATTTAATATCGAAGTACTTGCTTATTTATTACTTGCCTTAAACTCTCAACTAATCTTGGTTTTTTTAATACATAATATTTAGCATTTTTTCTTCTCTAGGTATTGTTTATTGAAACTCCTCTTAGCTTAAGAAGCTTTCATGATGGCTCCATCTTTAAGTTTATGCTTAAGTGTATTAGGTTCTGTGCTTGGCCCAAGGTGATCCAGTAACACAGGCTGTAAATAAATGAAAAGAAAAATAAAATATAGCACACTATAAGAGTGACGACTTGTCTTTATACAATACTAGTCGACCCGGCAAACTTCGTACCGCCTAACCTATTATTAGAACGTGCATGTTTTATACTTATAAACCTTCCTCTTGAATCACTCTATCTATTAAAAAAATCCGCTGTATTTTTAAAGATTTAAACATACCTAAGGACTGATGCGAAAGCGACTTAATTTTTTACATCATCATCATCATTTCAGCCGTAAGACGTCCACTGCTGGACATAGGCCTCCCTCAAGGCTCTCCATCTGTACCGATCGCAGGTGGCCTGCATCCAGCGTGGACCCGCAGCCTTGCGCAGATCATCCGTCCATCTGGTCGGTGGACGTCCTACGCTGCGCTTGCCGATCCGTGGTCTCCACTCGATTTTTTACATATTACAACATTATTGTAATATGATGATGAAGCTAATATTATTTCATTCATACGCAAGAGTCTAAGTTGAAAGATTCATATAATTTCATTCGTATTCAAGAATTTAACTTTAAAGTAAATCACATTTTAAACCGAAAAAAAGGTAGAGGTTTTCAAGTCGAAGCGAATAACTTTTTTTATTTTCACTGAAAATTATTATTATCGATAGATTTTTATCATAGAAAATTATCGATAGATTTTCATCATGTTGAGCAATCTCTAACTGATTTCCATTATACTGTTGTCAAAATGTTCTAGAAAAAGTCATGAGTCTAATACCATAGATAAAGAAGAATGCTAAGAAGGTACAGTCACAGTCACAGGCTTCAATGAAAATTCAATTTTACTGCTCCGTAATTAGGGTGTTTTCATTTTCTCACTTATGGTTTTGTTTTCTTGTTCATGTATAATTTCAAATTTATTTAAAAATACAGTGAAATATTACTTACCGATGTAATGATACGGCATAATTAGTACTTTTAAGTCCCCAACTTTAATTTTTGCATTCCAACACAGCACATTATGGCATTTTAGTGGGTTTTTTTTCATATTTTTCCTGGTGGTTTGTTTACAAGAAGCATAAAGCAACTGAGCTTATCAAATCTGTCAAAAACTACGAATAGGCACTGCAGAGCTAATGATAGGCACGCGGGCTCCGCCTACTCGCGATTTCTATTTAGAGAGAGAGAGCATCTTCCTTGTTCTGTGATAAAACTCATATTGTTAAATGTTTTTTCAAATTTAAGTATTTTTTATTTAAATCATTTATTTAGGCTTAGATTAGCGTTAAAAGAAACATGCTAATACTTGAAAACTTAAATTTATTTTAAAAAATGTTCTCAAGGTGACGATATTATGAAAAAACTAAAAAGTTCAATAACTCGAAAACCGTTGGGTTTTGACCTGGGTATCTGAGGGCTAAAATGAATGGTAATGACCCCTACTATCACCTCCTAAAATGGTCGGGTCTACTTACCAGTAACCCTGTATATAGATATATATATAAATAAATATTTAAGTATGGGATGCCGAGATCAAGATTTGTAGAATTTATTAATAATTCACTTGACGAAAATACACTAGTTAAAAAGGACTTGACGAAATGAACACTTGGCGATCCTACATTAACCCTTTGGAAGTTGGGGTTGGGTGGGTGAGACACAGGACAGGACACTGGGCGCTCTGAGAAGGCGACTTACTTAGGTAGTAGTAACTCTGCCCAGGCATGACGAACTGAGGGCAGCATTTCACCTATTATGGATATGTATTGAACGCATCCATAGCAAACGTAGCGTAGCGTAGCACATCTCTCTTGTGGAAAGGCACCCTAAACTTAGAACGCCCCTATCATTTTGTCCCTTAACGGTACCTACATACTTCCTTTCTCATCTCATCTTTATAGGTGAGGAACCCATCACTCTACTCATCATTTATTTTCTGGTTTTAACTATTACTAGCTGTCCCGGCAAACTTCGTATCGCGCCTAACAATTTTATATGGAATAAATTTACTTAAGTACCTACTGTAGTTTTTACAAACTTGCCGCCCAAAAAACCAAAATCAAACTTCAAAACCAAAATCAGCTAAATCGGCGATTCATTTTTATCCTCTGACACGGCAAAATCCGTATCGCCCAACTAAAAACTTGGCTGTATGGATAGTGTAACTTTGCCAGCCCAGAATGGTAGAGTAGAATTCAAAAACAATAACTTCAAATTTATCTGTCACAGGATAAAACAGATAGAACAGTAATGGAACATTTTTTATAGGGAAATGAAATTGTTAGTTTTTACTAACTTCCACTAAATTTTTCCAGATTTTCTCACATTTTAAACCTTTTCTGGACTACTACGAACATTTCAAAACCAAAATCAGCTAAATCCTCCCGGCCGTTCTCGAGTTTTAGCGAGACTAACGAACCACGATTCATTTATATATATATATATATATATATATATATATGTATATATATATATATATATATGTTACGGTAAATGTGAATAATGCGGTAATTATGCATAATAACCGGTTATTATTAATAATTCCCGGCACTTGCGGTAAATGTAATAAAAACCACTGAATTAATCACATTTACCGGTAAGTATTAATAATCCCCAGTCCCCATTAGTAAATGTAATAAAATACGTTTATATTCATCACTTTTGAGTGTTTATCAATATATATAAAACTCTTCCGTTACTGACTGACTGACTGATAGACAACGCAGAGCCGAAACTACTGGGCGTAGAAAGCTGAAAATTGGCACGTGGGTTCCTTGGGGAGTGTAGGTGAGCACTAAGAAGGGATTTCCCGAAATTCCCACGGGAACGGGAAAAACGGGACTTTTGTGTTTATGAGAAATCTGCGCGGGATAAACCACGGGGCAGCCTCTAGTTTTAAAATAAGAAAAGCAAATTGATTAGATTTTTTTTGTAAAAATGTTAATGATTAAAATTTTTAGACAACAAAATGAAATAAAAAACGCTGCAACTTGTCGTATTTCACTCTTCTCAACTCTAGTGTGTTTATTGAATAAAAATAAAATCATTTTTAAACTCTTATTATTATAATAATAACTCTTAAGAATAGAATTAACGAATAATCAGTCAAAAATTGGTAGAACTAAAATAATGAAAATCAGTAAAACTATAATATAAGCGCTCAAACAGACGACGCCGCCGCACAGCCGCCGCCGCGCATTTAATGCAAATTTTATCGTTCCACTGTACTCTTGTTAGTAACACCATGGACCTAATTATCACGAGAGGGCTGTGTTCATTGCCAAAAAAAATCGGGTAATTCTCAAGAAAAAACAAATGCGCGAAAACATTTAGCAAAATTGTTTCCCACCTCCACAACCTGCGGCGCCACTTTCTATGCGACAAAAAACAAATGCTCCATCTAGGAGGTGCTATAGGAGGATAACGCGATTTTGTTTAGCCATGAACAGTTCTAAACATCGTACATGACGTCGTCGCGGCGGTGCGGCGGCGGCGCGGTTGCAGCGCAGGTGTCGGCGTCGTTTGTTTGAGCGCTTTCGTAGAGCGAATAAAAAAAAGAAATTAAACACTTCAGAAAAGAATTAACGAATAATCAGCCAAAAATTTGTAAAACTTAAACAATTAAAATAAGTAAATTAATTATCTAGGGATTCGGTGCGCAAATATAATAAAAAAAAAGAGAATTTAAACTCTTATGATTAGAATTAACGCATTCAGTCAAAAATTAGTAAAACCGTAAAACTAAAACAATGAAAATCAGAATAACAATAATTTTGGGGATTTGGTGAGCAAATAAAATAAAAATAATAATTTAAACTCTTATTAATAGAATTTACGAGTAATCAGTCAAAAATTTTTAAAAATAAAACAATGAAAAACAATAATGTACGATATTCTGTGAGCGAATATAATAAAAAAAAAAAATTATCAACTATTCAGTACGGCAGATCAGGTCATGGTCACCTTACCATATACTTTCAATATCATTGAAGTAACACTGTACCAAATTTTAAATCGATAGGACAAATGGAAGGTAGTTAGATCCTCTCATCCATTATACAAGAGCTGATCATCTTCAAACGGCCGATCAGGTCATGGTTACCTTACCATTTATTTATTTATTCGTATGGCTGCACTGAATACGCTAGTACTATGCTAGTACTAGCATGTCAAAGGCAAATGTCCAGGTTTCTTAGCCAGTTGGCTGCGTCGGCCGGAAGAGTGACGAAGTCATCAGCGTCGCCGGGGTAAGCTTGCCGGGGGTAGTCGCGCGCGATGTGCTCCACGGTGTGGAACTCCGCGCCACAGTCGCAGCGGGGAGACTCGGTCCAGCCGCACATGTGCTTGTACTGCGCGCTTCGCCCATGGCCCGTACGGATCCTGTTTAGGGTGCACCACTGGCGGTGAGGTAGCTCAGCGCCCGGGAGCGATTCGCCAGACCTTACCATATACTTTCAATATCATTGAAGTAACACTGTACCAAATTTTAAATCATTAGGACAAATGGAAGGTAGTTAGATCCTCTCATCCATTATTCAAGAGCTGATCATCTTCAAACGGCCGATCAGGTCATGGTTACCTTACCATATACTTTCAATCATGAGATCAGATCAGATCTTCATGAGACATGGCTAAGAACACTCGGGCTGAAATTATCTATGATACAAAAAACTAAACGAAAATCGATTTAGCCGTTTGGACTCTACGATGCCACTGATAGTTACACAGACAGACAGATACACACGTTAAAATTATAACATCCCTCTGATGTTTTCGTCCGGTGCTAAAATAAAGTAGCATCGAATTATCCGAAAACTGATATTGTAGATAATATCGCAGCTAATATATTAAATCGATATCAAACACACAGATATTATAGAATACTTACCTCCCAAAAATAACTCGTTAAAAATATCGATATTGGAACCACTTTGCATCTCTATGTAGGTGCCTAGCTAGGGAGCTAGGGCCCTACGTAGGGAGCTAGGGCGGTCGGGACCGCCTAGCCGCCTGGCGGTGGGGTCCTTACTCCAAATATCTTATTACACTACCTCGCCACTACCAGTCGGGAGCTAGGCGTCAGCCAATATAGTGTCAACATTTACCTCGGTTGCATGGAAATTATGCATAATTACCGGTCAATGTGAATAATTTATCACATTGACCGCGTGCGTTGGTAATTATTAATAATAACCGGTAATTATGCATAATTCCCGATTATTCACATTTACCTTAACATATATATGTGTGTCACCGGAAATAACAAAAACCGTAAATTTATAAATTTTCTAGGAAATTTATATACTTTCGTAGGATTCTAAACGAGAGATAAATTGTATTATTTTACGCCTACATTTTCGTATATTGATAAACTTACTAAACTCACTCGTAAAATAATAAGTAACCAATAACCAAACGGCATGTATAATGAATTGAAATTTACCACAGAGCTACGAAAGTTTTATGGTAGCCATGACCGAAATGTTTTATTTTTGTAGAGTGAAATAGGGAACCCCTTACTAGGTAGGTAGGTAGTAGGTACCTATAATACAACTTCATATAGCCCGCAGAACAGATGGCCGCTGGGGCCGAAAAGTTCTCGAGTGGAGACCACGGATCGGCAAGCGCAGCGTAGGACGTCCACCGACCAGGTGGACGGATGATCTGCGCAAGGCTGCGGGTCCACGCTGGATGCAGGCCACCTGCGATCGGTACAGATGGAGAGCCTTGAGGGAGGCCTATGTCCAGCAGTGGACGTCCTACGGCTGAAATGATGATGATGATGATGATGATTCTAAACCTAGATATTATTTTAAATATTAAAAAAATACTTGGGACCAAGATTTTATGCACAAGGGAGCACTTTTTTTCTGAAAAAAAGCCTTACTTTAGAAAATATTTTTTTTTCTAGAGTGGCGCCACTGTTCGCGTCACAGACAGATAGACAGACATACAGAGTTACTTTCGCATTTAAAAAATAAGTCAATCATTCCCAATTTTCTCGTGTTAATTTAGGGATAAAAAGTAGCCTTCTCATCCTTTCTCAGGCTCTAGAGTCTATTTCGAATTGACGTCAACAAAGATATTGCGCGGGATACATTTTTATAAAATTACGCACTCGGTAGTACAAGTTGCTGTGTTCTCGCGGTCCGCACAAAATAGGTCGCGGTCCGCATGCGGACCGCGGTCCGCCATTTGGTGATCCCTGCTCTAGACTATACATAATTATGCCGAATTTCATTTTAATCGGTTCGTTAGTTTTCTAAGTAAAACGAGACAGATAGACAGACAGAGTTACTTTCGCATTTATAATATGAGTTGTAAGCCAAGCGAATTGCATAAAATAGGTGTATTTTGTTTGGACGTTTTCATAAAAATAAAATAAAGGTAGGTATGTTTTTTGCTACGCTACTAACCTAAATCTTGATTATGTCAATTTTACGCAGAGACATGGTATAACGCTTTTCTTATCTCAGATTTTACGAATTTTCAGTTTGATGTAGGCACATAATTTCCTTTATATTTTGGTGTAAAAAAAATATTAACCAGAACGGGGAAGATGTTGTAAAAACTATTTATTACCTACTTTTGGTATTAACTACTTGGTAACTTCTTGTTAATATCATACTCATAAAAAAAAAATCTATATAATAATATTTTTTATGCTTTCAAGTTAAATTGCTACTGTTTTTCTATGGAAAAGTTAAATGCGAAAATGACATCAAACTTGCCCTATTAGTTATTCATTTGCAGTAATGGGGATCAGTAACGCGCGCGGCACAAGAAATCTTCACCCCCTCCCCGATCCCGCCAGAGGAGGGTTCTCCCTCTCACTCCTGGGCGATTCTCACTCTGGGCCACCTAAGCAACCAAGTGTGCCAAGTTTCATGCTTTAATGCAGCAAATATTTAGATGTGTTAGTGTTAGACAACTCACTATTTAAAGAAAAGAAAGAAACAAATTATAATTTTGGGCACTTTAATAGGTACATAATTAGATAAGTAGTATCTTTTCAAAAGGACTGAAATAATTTCTTAGTAGGTATACCTATCGTTGCAATACATAGACGCAACGCAAGGCATTTGGTCGATGTCTTCGAGTAATAAAACTAATAAAGCCTTCGTCTCTGCCCTTGACATACATAAAGTAGATTGTTTTGAATGTACAGTGGCGGACTAGGAGGCCGTAACAGATTTGTCTATGGTTTCGTCAACCCTACACTGTGTTACCAACGAACAAGAACTATTTTGCAATACAGAATAAACGGAAGTGTTACGCCGACCGTGTCCGCCACTGTACACAGTTATGTGAGCTGTTCTGCATAACTAGCTTAATGCTTAAAGAACGGAAAATAATAGTAGATTGTACTAGGGAGCAAAGTCATATTTTTACGGCGAGGGTGCTTTTTGAATCCAGAGCGAAGGCCTAGCAAGGGATTCTTTAGTCGAATCCCGAACGAAGCGAGGGATTCAAAGTACGTCGCCTGAGCCGAAAATATATTTGCTTCCGTGCGATACACTGTGCTTTTCATCACTAATATACTATCATTAAGTCCCCTTTAAATGCGCCTAAAGTTGTTGTTTTCTATACTTATGAGACTTATTGCCGGGCCTAAAGTATTTTTTAATGCCGTTTAGTTCACCCCTCCCACTCAACTCGGTACATTGCTCTACCGGTGGTCTGTATGAAGTTCCATACTACCCTCCGAAAAAGTTAAGTGTGAAGGTTAAAAGGATTTTCATACACTTTTTAGGCACACTTTTTGAATTTGGAACTTGCTGGTAGACGGCCCCGCGAGCCCTCCTGGCTGGATAAAAAAAACAAATTAAAAAGGCGCGAACTAGTCTAGTCTTACTGGAACCAGGAAAAAGTTTAGAAAAATATCACGGATTGTTAGAAATTAATGATTTGTTTTGTACAATGAGTTCTTCAAGTCATGTGACAGTGAAAGTAAGAATTATGACCTATAACAGTAGTAAAAATGCCGCCAGAAATGTGATGGATAATCTATAACCCCGAAAACTTCTCGAATGTGAATATAATTTTTCTGTTGTTTTCTTATAAGATGTCTACCATTTAAATTCATTTAAGTTCCTCATTTTATTTTTAACCAGTAGACCCGGCGAACTTCGTCCCGCCTGACCTATTACTATTTGTGCCTGTATTATACATACAAACCTTCCTCTTGAATCAATCAATCGTTTAAAAAAAACTGCATCAAAATCCGTTGCGTAGTTTTTAAGATTTAAGCATACATAGAGACAGACGCGGGAAGCGACTTTGTTTTATACTATGCATTGATATGTAATTTTCTCATAGATGGTGATGTAAAGTAGAGTGTAAAACACGGAAGCAAATATATTTTTGGCTCGGGCGACGTACTTTGAATGCCTCGCTTCGTTCGGGATTCTACTAAAGAATCTCTCGTTATGCTCGGGATTCTAATCTAAAATCCCACCTTCATTTTGTAAAAATTTTACTTGCTCCCTAGTGACACATCGACTATTACTGCATGGTTGATAACTACACCTCTTCTTAGCATTGAGAACGTAGTCTAGCTTTTATGTAGTAGGTACCAATAGGCACAGATTACAGAATAGTTACTACGGTATATGTTGTTCGTATCGATCGGCCGTTCTGGTGCTTTTATTTGAATGGATGTCTGTAATCTATCTACTATCTACTTCTATCTATCTATCTACTATATATATGTATGTATGTATGTATATATATACATACATACGTATATAAAAATAAATCATGGTTCGTTAGTCTCGCTAAAACTCGAGAACGGAAGGGGCGATTTAGTTGATTTTTGTCTTGAAATGTTTTTCGTAGTCCAGGGAAGATTAGGTGAGAAAATATTTAAAAAAATGCGAGAAAGACGAAAAAAAAAACAGTTTCTCACACAAACTGTTCCATAGTTAACTTTGCTCTACTGGCGTTTGACATACTGTCAGTCCTTTCAATCAGCTTAAGACAGGACAACGTCTGTGGGGTCAAAATTATAAAATGATTGCAAAAAAAACAATGACTTGTCGTCGTCTAACATACCTACTTATTTCATTTCTTTCCTACATACAGTACGAAATTATGATTCTGTCGCCTCTTATATTAGAACAATGTCGATTAAGTGACCTACAAAAGTGGTGAAACCTCAGCTACGCATAGCCGATGCAACCAGTTTATATTATTTTATTTTCTTCACCACATTTTCTTATCTTTGTAGCCATGTACTTATATTGTAATGTAATTAACAATGCGTGCCATTTTATAATGCGTGTCATACCCTACTTAAGCCATACTCATACATAGGTATCATAATATTATTCATATACCTATTACTAGTACCTTAGTACTTATAGTATTAGTTAGGTTAGCTTATAATTTTTAATTCTATACAAATCAATTTGACATGTAAGAATGAACACGAAACCATAATTTGATTGTCGATGGTCCATTCCTATTAGATCCCTCTCTTACTATAAAAATAGAAACTACCTGTACCTCCGGCATTAGCTTACAAATCTATAAATTGAGAACCATGAATTGTCAGCTTTATATCATTGGGTTAGAGTTCATTCTTTGAGGTCTTTTGTATTTGTAAATTAAGGGATCAGTTTACTGCCCTTTCGTGGGGGACAGAAATTTGGGAAGGAGCAGGGGCGGGAGGGTCGAGGGGTTGCATCTTACTGAAGCTGCTTGGTAAATTTATATTAATTATTAAACAGAGAGAGAGAGCAGTCTTCCTTGTTTTGTGATAAACACTAGTTGACCCGACAGACGTAGGAAACAATTACTCCATCGCTCTTCGTCTAGCAGCTAGATTCTAGCTTATCGTATCGTTATTTTATTTTCATTTATGCTTAAACTAGTCGACCCGGCGAACTTCGTACTGCCTTACCAATAACTTTGTTGTGCATGTATTATACATATCAACCTTCCTCTTAAAAAACTCTATCTATTAAAAAAACCTCATAAAAATCCGTTGCATAGTTTTAAAGATATAAGCATACATAGGGACAGACGCGGGAAGCGACTTTGTTTTATACTATGTATATTGAACGAAAGAACGAAAAAAGGACGAATCGTAAAAAGAACGAATTTATGAAAAAGGTCATACGCATAAGCAGAAAGCAGATAAAAAGCTTATTGATTGCAATAAGGGCTTGCAATTATTCGAAAAAATTTGGTATTCGAATATTCGGTTTTTTTCGGGCTACTATTCGAATTATTCGAATATTATTCGAATAATACAAAAAGACGTAGAAGGTTAAGGAAAATTAGTTTTTTTAAATTATAATTGGCCCCTTTATTCATTTATTACTTTTTCTCAAAAGAACGGTCAATAATATTGTCAATTATACAATTGTAATCTTGGCCAACTTAAATTTTAATTTGTCTACGAGATCCTCGATAGTTAGATAGTCCTGGCTAAGACGGTATCCCTATAGATGCACTAAAAGCCTTCGCAGACTAATCAGCCGATGTCCTTCTGCCTTTGTTGGCAGCCATATGGGAAACCGAAGTAGTCCCTAACGACTGGAAAGAAGGAATAATCCTAAAACTTCCAAAGAAGGGGGATCTATCGCAATGCTCTAACTGGCGGGGCATAAACTTGCTCTCGCCCTGCACTAAAATCCTGACCAAAACTTTGCTGAACGGGATAGCAGGGGTGGTGGACGTGAAGTTGAGATAAGAGCAGTCTGGATTTCGTCCTGGAAGATCTTGCAGAGACCAACTGAACCTGCTGCGAATAATTCTGGAAAAATGCAATGAGACGCTATTAGTGGACTTCAAAAAGTACTCAAGTACAAGCAAAGACAGACGATCTGGTGTTTGAAGCTGCATAAGAGAGGCTTCGTTATAATACGGCTAAGACAAAAGAAATGCGCGTACACACCTGAGATCAGGCAGGACCCTCTGAACATTACGGGTGAAGTAGTGGAGTGGTGAGCCCTACAGGAGGTACGGAAGTTGAAATTGAAAACCGCATTAACAAAGCGCGGGCAGCGTTCGCACAACTAACACCACTGTGGAGCTCTTACGTTATCACCAGATGGACCAAGCTTCGGATCTTCGAGTCCAATGTAAAATCAGTGTTGCTATATGGGTGTGAGACATGGTTTGTGCGAAAAGACCTGACCAATAAGCTCCAGGCATTCATAAACAAATGCCTGAGAAGGATACTAAAGATATTCTGGCCACAAACCATTACCAACACAGAGCTATGGCACCTGACAAAGCAAAGGCCAATTGAAATGGAAATTCGAACTAAAAAGTGGCATTGGATAGGGCACTCGCTAAGAAGAGCAGATGAACGACCTTGCAGGGAAGCTCTGTCGTGGCAGCCCTCCGGAAGACGCAACAGGGGTCGCCCGAAGGCAACCTGGCGCCGGTCCACGCTGCAAGAAGCAAATAGTGTGTGACTTAACTGGGAGGAGTTACCCGCTGTTGCTCAAGACCGCCAAAATTGGAGGAAAATTCTTGAAGCCCTATGTTCCCGCTTGGGATAACAGGATAAGAAGAAGAATCCGCGATAGTTATTTATTGCAATAAAATAAAAAAAAGGTACCAGATTTTTGACTGTAAGACCAGATAGATGGAATATCCTGGCTCAGATGTAACCAAGATTTTTTTGATTCCATTTTTTAAGTCTAAACAAGTGATGTCGTCTCGCCTAGCACGTAAACTTTAAAATTAGTTGTACAAAATATAGAATTTTAGGTAAAAACGAATATTCGAATAATCGTTTTTACTTTTCGAATATTCGATTAAGTTTATTATTCGAATAATTCGAATATTCGAATATTCGATTGCAAGCCCTAATTGCAATAAAATTTATTAACATTATATTTATAAAACCAGCATTTTAAGTTTACTCAGCACAGCACAGCAAGCTCACGTAATTACAGTGTTCGTTGTCGGCGACCGACGCCTCGGTGAGTCGCTCACCGTTAGGTTGCCTGCCATTCCAGCTGGCCTGGATGTACCGCGCCGACTGTTCACAGTTCACAGCTTTATAATGTTTCTACAGTTTGGGTGTAAAACCCTTAAACCGACCAGATTCTAAACATACGTTCAACCAGAACCCCATTTCAGCAAATTGAAAGGTGCGCAAATTAATTTATTGGTGAATAAAATTAATAATATTTACAACAAACTTAGAAAACTTAAAGCTAGAATTATACTCATAAGAAATTTACAAACAAGAACTAATTAAAAAGTCCACCGCCCAAACAGGCCTGGTCGAAAGCGCCCAGAATGCTGGCAGCATTCCCGTGATGAATAGCCACGGAGAGCCGCTGCACCAGGAACGAACCGGAACGCCGGTCGTGTCCATGGTCCACGAGGCGACGAGCGATTTAAATAAATTCAATCTTCATTAAAATAATAAAATTTTAAATTAAAATATTTATATTGAAGAAAAAAGTTCTGCTATGAGAACGGACTTAGTAAATTTTTGACCGACGAAAAAAAAAAGAGGATTTCGACACGTATACATGCATAATTACTGGGAATTATGTATAATCACCAACGTACGCGGTAAATGTGATAAATTATTCACATTGACCGGTAATTATGAATAATTTCCATGCAACAGAGGTAAATGTTGACAAAAGCTTTGAATAAACAAAATTTAAAATTTAAAAAACCTCCCGACCTAGTCAGATACCCCATCAACTAAACTAGAACTAACGCTGATCATTTTCAGAAGGTCATGGTTACCTTAACATTAACTTTACAATATTATTGAAGTGACACGTTGAAAAATTTAAAATCGTTAGGACATCTGGTATGTAGTTAGGTCTCCATCCACTCAGCCGTTTGAAGATGATCAGCTCTTAAATAGTGGATGAGTGGATCTATATTTCTTTCAGATGTCCAATTGATTTTAAATTTTTCACCGTGTTACTTCAATGTTAATGAAAGAATATGGTACGCAATTAGCGAGTTTCTTAGACAAAAAATCAAAGGAATTGATAATTTGACGCATCCTTCCCAGTTCATCTTCGAAATTATTAAGTAAGTATATACTCGTAATATAAAAATGAATCGTGGTTCGTTAGTCTCGCTAAAACTCGAGAACGGCCGGTCTGATTTAGCTGATTTTGGTCTTAAAATGTTTGTAGCAAGCAGTCTAAATCTTGAAAAATTATATGGAACTTAGTAAAAACAACAATTTAATTTCCCCATACAAAATGTTCCATTACTGTTTAATGAAGAGATGACACCGGTGGGGTTTTAGTGGGTGCTACCTAAAAAATACCTAACCTATATACCCAATTTTTTGATTCATGGAAATGACTGACAGATATCATTTTTGATATTTGTAAACAAACAAACCTTTTTGGCCTGGCACCTTTTTACCCTTAAAAAGGCACGAGCTAATAGGCCAGCTAGTGCAAACGTTGAAATGGTTTTAGGGTAAGTTAACCCTGTAGAATTCAAAAATGCAATAAAAAGGGAGGGTTCTCAAGGGGGGTCCCTTTTTTTGGGTGGGAAATAGTATCCCTTTGCCCGATTAGGTTTACGAATTCAGTTTTAGGTGGGAAAATAGTTCCCATTGCCCGATAAGGATCAGTATTTTAGTCCCATTTCGTCGTTATCCATATACAAGCACTAGCACATGGTTTGGCCTGTGTTTTTTTATTATTAAAATTTAAAGATGGTGTACGGTTTATATAAGTATTTTTTATTCAGTTATTTTATATTTGTTGTAAGTTGTTATTGTCATCTTATGTTACTGTAAATAAAGCCCCACCTCCGTCAAACAGAAAATACAAACAGTGTCAGCTAACTCCATAGCAAATTAAATTAAAATCCCTACAGCCGTTTAGACGTGAAGAAGTAACAAACATAAGTACACAAAAACGTTTGCCTTTTTAATATTAGTGTGATTCCTGTACGGTGACTCTGTGACTTTTCTATTTAGTCGCATCAGGTTATACTAAAGAACGAAGGCTTTGGAGGAAAAAATGTTTTTTTTAATACCTAGTAAGTATTCTTCGTTTGGTGGCGTCATAGAATTCCTCAAACCCTTATCAGCATTCTACTTTGTCTATGCTCAAACCAATCCCCTTTCATGGATAGGTGTCGTAAAATGCGACTAAGAACGGGCAGGATGCTGCTCCTCCGTTGAAGAACTTAGAGCAATACTGCGATCGCTAAACCGCGAAAACAGAAAAACCCCATTTTTTTTTTAAAGCTTGCAGGATGTGCTACTGATAGATACATGCTAAATGCGATATTGTAATGATTTTAATAAAAAAAATGTTACACTAAAAAACATGCTAGAGCGGGGAAAGTGATGAAAACGACGCAGACAACAGGCCGAGATGCCGCGGCTCAAATGTCTGTGAAAGGAACCCCGGGGCACGCAGCGGCCACCATAGTCAGATCCGCGCAGTGGTCGTAATTACTTCTCAAAACCAATAACCTAGCTGTTTTATCTGAGCTCTCGTTTCATTGGGCCGGAATACTTACGCCATCACAAAATTTGTACGGAATTTGGTCTACTTTCGTGGGATCAGTCTCACTCTAATATTTATCACTTACTTACCTCAACTCTTCATTGCGACAACTTATAAGAACTTATACTTACCCCGTATTATAAAATCTATACAACAGTGCCCTATAAATACTAGGCTAAATTATCTAGTGGAATACTGTTTCACTTTTTAGTTTTGAAGATATAATTTTTTTTCGCGGGTGGCGCTACTTTGACTGTGCTATGCCTCCTAACTGCTTTAACTATTTATTACGTCTTGAGTACCTCATCCAGTATACTCTCGCAGCTTCCACCAGAGATACATTTATAATTCCGTTTTCATAAAAATAAACCAAAGTAAGTAAGTATATTCTTTCGCGGTTTAGGATATATTATATACTTGCTGTCCCGGCGAACTTCGTACCGCGCCTTACAATTTTATATGGAAAAATTAAATTGTTGTGTTGGCTAACTTCCCCTCCATTTTTCCAAAATTTCTCACCATTTAAACCTTCCCTGGACTAAGTACTACGAACATTTTTAAAACTAAAATCAGCTAAATCGGCCAGGCCGTTTTTGAATTTTAGCGAGAACTAGCTGTGCCCCGCAGTGTTTGTTACTCGCGGTTTATTAGAGAAAATCAATATTGTATTTATAGTAAAAATAATAAGTATCGGAAAGATTATCGCTTATGATATCCTAACCTATATTAGTGAGTGTGATATTAGTTTGTATGTATGAAATAAAAAAATAAAAACTCTGGCTGCCGTCCAGCCATGCACTTGCAACGCGACTTCACGAAAGGCGACTGGCAGTGCAGTTTCTGTTGAAATCTAAACATGTACAAAGTTCCCCATACAATATCCGCGAATTCGTTTTGATAAGGAGGTGGCGGCCAAATTTTCTAAACAATAAGCACGCTTGGCAGACGCTTTTATTAGCGATAATAATAGCCTAACAAACATCAAGGACCGCGTCTGCCACCATGGTGGCCCTGCGTTTTTAATTGACAAGGTTTCAAAAATGTAAAAAAAAAAAACTCTACTAAATCATTTGCACGTGTCTTCCTCTGGGGCTGATGATAACAGCCATCCTGTTGACACGTGAAATCGAAGAGGCAGACATCTAGGGCCCTGACTTTTGTAGTTATTAATTTTTTAATTTATTTTTATGATTAAAAAAAAAAAATTGCACGCTTGGCAGACGTGTATAGTTTGAATAAAAACAATGAAAAGGACCTTGGAAAAATAGTCTCCTAACATGGTGGCCCTGCGTTTTCAATTGACAACGATTCAAAAATGTAAAAAATACGTATGCTAAATCATTTGCAGGTGTCTGCCTCTGGGCCTGGTTATTACAGTCATCATGTATATACACAAAATCAAAGAGGCAGACATCCAGGCCTCTGTCTTTTTATATACAAATTTTTGAATTTATTTTAATACTAGCTAATGCCGTGTACTTCAAGCTGTAATCCTCATCTTTGAAATCTTCGCTAAAACAAATTTTAAGAATGCAAATAATTAGTCATGAATTGATCCAAATTGGTCCACAAAGTAAAATAATTAGTCCACTTATACTTTAGAAGTTATAGCCAAATGTTTGTGAGGATTATGGCTTGACGTTCAAGCTGTAATCCTCATCTCTGGTCCAAGAAAACGGTAGGGCCTATCGACTTGGTTCAGGTCTAAATAATTAGTCCTCAATTGATCCACACGACATGCCAAATCTCAGAATTGGTCCTCCAGAGGTTCCGAAGTTATAAGGGCATCTTAGTGAGGATTATGGCTTGAACATTTGGCACCTTCAATTATCTCCGGAACGCCTATAGCTATTGGTTTGAAATTTGGCCAAAAATTAATCCTCAATTGGTCCACCAGAATCATAATCATTTTTAACTAGGTTTTCTTTGAAGAAGTACGTTAAAATCATCGATTTTACTTTCCCATACATTGCGATCCATGTACAGTTGTGCACAAAATAATTGATAAACATTGATATTAACCGGTTACCTAAACGATTCTTTAGAAGAGTAAAGTGGGTAAAGTATGTACTTATTATTTTGACGAGTTCCCAATTACGTAAATGTACTTACCAAGATATTTAACCAAAAAAAAAATTGCCGTTTCGACCGCGCAACCAAGTTCTGAAATAAACAAATGATTACGCTCAGATTCTGTCGAAATTTGTCAAAACAGAATAGTGAAAACCAGGAATTTGTCAAAGCATAAATAAAGAAGTTACGAAGGTTTGATGGTGTCCGCGCGAACGAAACAAGGAGAACCGCGCGGACACTGAGATCTAGACTTCTGGAGGGTTTAGAGACCTGGTTTTTTTTGTCAAAGCAAGGTTGAATTTGTCAAAAAATGTCGAAGTAATAAAATTTTGGCTACCTCTAATACTTGACCAGATAATGACCCTTCAGTCCCATGGCCGCGCGAACCTCCAATTAAGATTTCTTTAGGTTCAATTATTTTCGTAACTATGGGTCCAAAACAGCCGGAATCGGTGTTCAGACCTTTATCTTAATTTGTCGAACCCTATGAAGGCCGAAAACCGCCGATGTCTGTTGTTAGTCACACAAAATCTCTGAAAAACTTAACCTTCTTACCGCGCCAACGAAACGCTTCTTAATATGGTGATAACTAGTTAACTAAGCTAGACTAAGATATGTTTCATATATCAAATTCTTTGACATTTAAGGCTCCTTCGAATGACACCTAGCTAGACCGCTCAAGCCCACTGCAGCGAGAGAAATTTAAAAAACTTTACCTCCTAAATTTGTTAAGTAGGGTGGCTTTTTTGAGTAGGATAAAGTTTTTTAAATTTCTCTCGCTGCAGTGGGCTTGAGCGGTCTAGCTAGGTGTCATTCGAAGGAGCCTTAAATGTCAAAGAATTTGATATATGAAACATATCTTAGTCTAGCTTAGTTAACTAGTTATCACCATATTAAGAAGCGTTTCGTTGGCGCGGTAAGAAGGTTAAGTTTTTCAGAGATTTTGTGTGACTAACAACAGACATCGGCGGTTTTCGGCCTTCATAGGGTTCGACAAATTAAGATAAAGGTCTGAAGACCGATTCCGGCTGTTTTGGACCCATAGTTACGAAAATAATTGAACCTAAAGGAATCTTAATTGGAGGTTCGCGCGGCCATGGGACTGAAGGGTCATTATCTGGTCAAGTATTAGAGGTAGCCAAAATTTTATTACTTCGACATTTTTTGACAAATTCAACCTTGCTTTGACAAAAAAAAACAGGTCTCTAAACCTTCCAGAAGTCTAGATCTCAATGTCCGCGCGGTTCTCCTTGTTTCGTTCGCGCGGACACCATCAAACCTTCATAACTTCTTTATTTATGCTTTGACAAATTCCTGGTTTTCACTATTCAGTTTTGACAAATTTCGACAGAATCTGAGCGTAATCATTTTTTTATTTCAGAACTTGGTTGCGCGGTCGAAACGGCAATAAAAAAAACCTTTATCTATGATTTATATTTTTGCATGTTCTTCAATTAAAAGTTTACAATAGTTTCTTTTCTTACTTAACTTAATTACAGCACCGTTTATATTGCTAAAATTATTTAGTTTTAACAAAATCACAGTTGGTTCAAGTGTAAATAAAACAACAACAAAAATTTGATATGTACTAGCGCTTGCACCCCTCATTAATTAATTATTTAAAGTAACCAGTGTTACTATGTTTGACATTATGTGTCTGTGTCAACGTAAATTGCTATCTATGTGTATGTATACATATTTTTATTATTTTGGATGTAAGCAATAATTTGCGATTTTGTAAGGGCGACATTGGATCTCTGTCCATTACGCAAAATGTGTTTTAAACGCGGAGGGGAGACGGAGCTGCGGGGAGTAAGTAAGTACTATTTATATTAGTATTATTAGGTACCTACTACTATTGTATAAAATACTAGTCGACCCGGCGAACTTTGTACCGCCTTACCTCTTACTACATTGTGAATGTATTATACTTTAAACCTTCTTCTTGAATCACTCTATCTGTTAAAAAAACCGCATCAAAATCCGTTGCATAGTTTAAAAGATATCATACATAGGGACAGACGCGGAAAGCTACTTTGTTTTATACTATGTATTGATGATATTGATGACAACAGTAACAAACAACACAGTGTAAGGGAAGCTTACGTCTACTATCTCTATATGTATATATTGTAACACTGATCTCTCTATCTTCGATTGCGCGCACGCTGCTTTTGAGTGGAGACAAGGATAGCGCTATTTGGCCAATCCTGGGTTGATAAGAGACATCATGCGCGATACTCCTGTAGAGTTACATTCAATAATATATACACGAGTATAGCGCCTGACGCGCGTCGCGGGACTGTTGTCTTTTATCAACCTGGTATTGGCCAAATAGCGCTATCCTTGTCTTCACTCAAAGGCAGCGTGTGCGCACGCAACTGCGCACTTGAAAATAGAGCCAGGTTCTCGAATGTCGAAGAGCTAGTATTAGCTAAACTAGAACAGGACTAGAATGTAGCTAAAACGGGTATATTTGTAGCCAAAATCGGGAGATGAAAAAAAACAATGTAAATACTTGATAAAATTATTTCGTTTGTTTATTAAAAGTATAGTTTCGCGCTATACCGAAAGTTACCACCTTACCATAAAAAACTGTGATTATTGCAATGAAGCAACTGTGATTATTAAAACAATTTTTTTTTGTTATTATTATAACTGAACTAACTGATTATTGTTAGTTATTAAAAATAAGTAAGTAAGTATAAGTATTGTGATAAAAACGGTGATTTAATTAAGTTAAGTAAGAAAATACACTATTGTAAACTTTTAATTGAATATATACTTACAAAAATTCAAATTATACATAGAAGTTTTTTTGGTACATTAATGATTCACCTGCAACTAGTGATAGCAATCAATCAATCAGGCTGTCTTAAACATAAGTACAGTCAAGGACTAGGAGGCCGTAACAGATTTGTCTATGGTTTCGTCAGCCCTAGACTGTATTACCGAAGAACAAGAGCTATTTTGCAATACAGAAAAACCGGAAGTGTTACGCCGATCGTGTCCGCCACTGTACATAGCGAAAACCAAACCCACTTTGACTTTTCTAAAGAATCGTTTAGGTAACTGGTTAATATCAATGTTAATCAATTATTTTGTGCACAACTGTACATGGATCGCAATGTATGGGAAAGTAAAACTGATGATTTTAACGTACTTCTTCAAAGAAAACCTAGTTCGAAGTGATTATAATTCTGGTGGACTAATTGAGGATTAATTTTTGGCAAAATTTCAAACCAATAGCTATAGGCGTTCCGGAGATAATTGAAGGTGCCAAATGTTCAAGCCATAATCCTCACTAAGATGCCCTTATAACTCCGAAACCTCTTGAGGACCAATTCTGAGATTTGGCATGTCGTGTGGATCAATTGAGGACTAATTATTTAGACCTGAACCAAGTCGATAGGCCCTACCGTTTTCTTGGACCAGAGATGAGGATTACAGCTTGAACGTCAAGCCATAATCCTCACAAACATTTGGCTATAACTTCTAAAGTATAAGTGGACTAATTATTTTACTTTGTGGACCAATTTGGATCAATTCATGACTAATTATTTGCATTCTCAAAATTTGTTTTAGCGAAGATTTAAAAGATGAGGATTACAGCTTGAAGTACACCTAATGCCCGCAGCTTCGCACGCGCTTTTTCATTAAAAACGTTAATTACTGGTTGATTTACTACTCAGGATTTTGGTGACATCATTTCTGACCCCCTAAAAATATCTACCTATTTACAGTAGTAATATTTTGTATATTTCAGTTCCCGTGGCAACTCCAGAAATTTCTTTCTACACTCCACCATTCAGACACTGAAACTCATATTCCTAACATTTATATTAGCTGGTTGGGTAAAATATTAGCTCGGTAGTTGGATTATGTACCTACGCGAGTAAAATTTTTTTAGGCGCTTTATGTTTTTAAGAATGTTCCGTTACCATGTGAATTTTGGTGAATCTTTTCTTAATATGACTCTGAATCTAATTACACCCACTGAAGATCCCGTTTTCCTATTTTTACGTCAAAATAAAAAAATAAACATTGTTTTCATACTAATTAAAGACTCCCGTTTTACGTTCCCGTGGAAATTTAGTATTTTCTTTCTTACAACTACTACTACTACAACCACAGAGACACTTGTAGACCAAATTCCACGTTGACATACTCAAGGAAATCTATCATACAAAATAATTAGTCCAGTTATCCCCGTTCCAATGGTAATTTAGTTAATTCCTTTCTTTCAACACACTTTCATCCACTGAGGAACCTGTACACAAATTTCACGTCGATACATTCAAGAAAGTTGATTTTTCATTAACACAAACAAGTCCCGTTATTCCCGTTCCCGTGGGAATTTTGTAAATTACTTTCTTTCAACATTCCTACATTTACTAAGAAACGTGTACACCAAATTTTACGTCGATACACCCTAGGATCTCGATTTTTCACTAAAAAAGTCCCGTAGTTCCCGTTCCCGTGGAATTTTTTTAATTTCCTTTCTTACAACACTCCTTCATTCACTGAAGAAACAGTACACCAAATTTCACGTCGATACACTCAATAATGTAGATTTTTCATACTTACTAAAAAATCCTGTAATTTCCGTTCCTGAGGGAATTTTGAGAAATCCTTTCTTAGCGGATGCCTACGTCATAACATCTACCTGCATGCCAAATTTCAGCTCGATCCTTCGAGTGGTTTGGGCTGTGCGTTGACCGATTAAGACCTTATTGAAGTTCGGCTTAAAAAAAATCCTACGCATACCATAGTGATATGCGTAGTGAGAGATGTATGACGCTAAGTAGCCTCGTACTCAGTTACTTCCTTACCTCACGCCTTCCAATCATCATCTAGTCGTCATTGCGGGCTGCTGCTCGGCTGCTGCCCACTCGCGCTACCATTCGTTCGACTTCAATTACAGACATCTAATAATTACTGTATCACACAGCTTATAAATTACCGAGGTTAAAAAAAACATTTTTTAGAATTAGCTGTATCGCCTCTGTAATAAGTACACTTTTGTTATAGTTTTTCCTTTGCTATTGCAAACAGCTTAAATAAAGAAAATATTTTTTTTATTGTTTTAGAATGACGCCACAAGAAGATAAGGAGGGCCACAACTGTGAGGTGGCCGACGCGTTTGAAGAAGATATGTTTGGACCGCCTAGAGCTGCGCCCGCTCAGCGACCAAAGCTGTCTATGATAACCGCAAGGCTGCGCGCCAACGAGGAGCGAAAGCGCGTGATCGACCTCTGCTCGCAAAAGCTAGAGAACATCGAGGATTCGGCGCGTGACCTCCGCCGCTCCGTTTGCATTAACAACACCTACTGCCGCCTGAGCGAGGAAGTGCGCCGCGACAAGGAGGCTCGCCGGCGGCGGGCCCGCGGAGAGTGCGACGAGATCACCTGGGGGTACAAGAAGGCCCGGCGCGCCGTGGAGGACGAGTGCCTCGAGCTACTGGACGCCATCCCCGAACTGGGTGAGATCGGCTGCGCACAGCTGGCCTGCATGCCGCGCTCCGAAGTCCCACTGCTGCCACTGCTGCCAGCTACAATGCTGGCTGCGCTGGACTCGTGACACCATCGTCATCCGGGATTCCGCTGCGACCGCATTAGCGAGAGGATCTCATGGACATGAGCTGAGCGCTGACTTCAATTTTTAGTGACATTTTGTGATGCGTAATTTTTTACTTACATCTCATCTACTCCTAAAAGTGAATATGTCCCTAACTTTGTTATATTCGTTAAAAGAAAGGTCCAAAATTGTGTTCTGTGAACATTTTTAGCGAATCCAGTTGGACTATTCTCTAATCTGTGGTTGGACGCTTTTATAGAATGGATAAAAATTAATAGATAAGTAAAGAATTTATATACCTTTGTTGTACCATTATGTGTGAAAACGTCAATAGTTAGTTATAATTAGTTTCGATTGTAAATATAATTTTTACATGATGCAATCGTCTACATAATGTATAGAAAATATAGTATAAAAATTATTATTGAGTTACCGCAAAACCACAGGGAGTTGTTGGCTGTTGTATCGTTTCTTATCGATGAATGTCTTCTTATCGCTCGTGTTTTCGAAATCTTGTCTGCAAACTGCAGGTCGCGTGCGCGGCGAGCCGTGCGGTGTTCCACTCAGCTCATACTGTGTGCTGTGTGCGGTGTGCAATATTGTGGATCTCACTCAACTACCCCGTCCTGTATTGTAGTACTTATGTACTATCGGTGGGTAAGGTGGGGCGGGGGCGGGGGGACGAGCGGTGCGCTCGTTGCTCAGGCTGCTCCCAGCAAAACCAAAACTGTGATATTAGCCTAGAGCCTGGGTCGTATTTGTACTAGTTTAGCCATCTGCAGTGTGTAGTGTAATTATAGTAATACTTATACTCATAAAAATAAGAAAAGCATTGATGATTAAGAGTTAATTTATGTACTTACTTAATTAGGTACCTCTTTAAAAACTAATATTTAATTCATAATATTACATTATAACGCCGGCGTTATTATTCTTAGTAAAACCGCTATTTAATATTCAAAGAAACCTAGACTAGATCTTGTATGAGAAAACAATTTTGAATGTACGAATGTACGAATGAACTAGGCGCATTGAAAATTTTCGATACTAAGGTACTTGATACAAATAAGGCCTATACTGTAACAAGGCCCAAATAAATAATGTTAAAAATTTTAAACTTTAGGCACACATACATATAAGCCCTAAAGTTTGAAATAGGGTGCAAGGGTGGCCCATGGTCACTCCCTGTGGTAGTGCGAGCAAATTTAGCGTTGGTGCACGTAGTTTCGTGTTGCAAGTTAATATTTACAGGATTTCATTTTATATTTTTCGTTATTTATTGACTGGTCATCTTTAATGTAACGATCACAGCTTATTACTTACTATTTTTGCTATCCATTAGGGGCAATGAACTTTATGTAAATGAATTTATTTATTTTTTAAATATTATTAACCCAAGTAGCTCGAAGTGCACAAATAAGGCCTAGGCTTTAATTGTAGAAGGCAGGCCTTATTTCTGATAGGCAAAAACACGGTATTTGGTTCTTCATTTTATGTTTATTTTGTTTTGAGCTGGCCTATATTAATGCGCTTGTATTAAACGAATTTTCTTTTGATATTTTTCTGTTTCAAACATTGATTTTCCTTTTGTGGAATGCTCCTAGTGTGGCACACTTAGTTTGATTTAGTGATTTTACCACTAAAAACATGTCAAAAAAATTAAATAAGTACTTAATATGAACAATGTTTAAAAAAATGAGATTTTTAAATAATATATTGTCTAGTTTGTGAGAAAATCGTAATGGTGGCTGATATGACTTCTTGTTCAAAATTTCGTAAATTCTGTAATAAATATTCTTTGTTGTTCTAACAGCCAATGAATCTGAACCCTTTTCATATGCCGGTAAATATAGACTAATCGTTACATTTAAGACTAGTTACATACTTAGACAAAAAAAGTAAAGGAGGTGCCTTATTAAATCACCGTGCTTTTATATGGCCTACGGTCTAAAAAAAAATACAATATTTTTTTATACAAATGCACGAGAAAGTTCCTTTTATTTAGTTTTGTTACTTCTCTGTTGACGATATTGTTAAATTTTGATTTATTCTCTTAATTTAGGCCAAAAATACTTTTTTTTTTACAATTAACAATTTTAGTAAGCTATGAGTCAAACTTTCTATTATCCGAGAAATTAAAGTTACATGATACAATATTCAAGTTTTTCTTTTTTATTATTTTGATCTTAAATTTTAGAGATATTTAGGGCGAGAAGTTATAGGCCATATTAAATAGGGGTAATTTAATATGGCCAACGAGAGAGATATTTTCATTCGTTAGTTTTTAAATTTTTTTCAAAGAGATATTGTTCGCGACAAGTGTAACGGCCTCATATAGACTATGTAAATAGATATTAGTTTAAGATTTTGAATATTAAAGAACCCTGTAGGGCATTTTTATAGAATAAGTTTGTAAATAAAATTTGGTATAAACTTTGAGGTAAATGCATGTAATGAGCGGTATGTAACGAGTCGGTAAAAGGTAATAAGGTCTGTTTGGTAAATTAGGTAAAATAAAAGTATTATGGAGTTGGTAAATATTATTCTGGTAAACTATTAGGAAATACAACCTAGGTAGGCTAGGTACTGCCTAAATAGTAAATAGTAGGTAGTTAAACGCTAGTCATATAGAAATAAATAGAGAATAACTTGATATTCAGTATAGTAAATAAGTAGTACATAAGCTATGAACCTTTAGGGAATAGCAGGTAGCTTATATTTGTATTAGTTTTAGAGAGGGTAGTTGTGTGTAAGTGGGATCTCGCAGGCCTCCCCTCACCCCCGCCTTCGTCACCTACGGGTGAAGGGGTGAGGGAGGAAACGCCCGCGATTGGCCTGCTAGGTCTCACACGCGCTCTAGGCTAAGCTCATGTAAATAGTAATTTTGTAAGATAAGTAAGGCCATTTTTGGGGTCTGGGCTTCCTGCCGACCACCGGGCCTCCAATAAAGAAACAAGAAAAAGAAAGCTCCTGAGTTTCCTTCAAGCCTCCACCCTCTTCAGTCATTAACCAGCACACCGCCTAGGATTGTGGGTCGTCGAAGGGGCCCACATAAATTGGTCCTCCGGAGCCGAATAGAAGAATCAAGCCGCAAGCGGTCCAGCGAAAACTGATCTCTGCAAGCCGCATCTGAAGAAACAGTCAAGCCACAGAAGGAAACTCAGGAGCAACATCGGGATGCCCATAACCCGGAGCAAGAAGTCGGCGCCGTACGTCGCGCGCCCAGACCCGGCCGCCCTCGATCGCGCTGCCCGCGCCGCCGCTCAAGCAGCCAATCGAGAAGCGGCACTAAACGCGCATTCTGCGGCCGAGCCCTCCGCTGGGCCCGCGACACACGCGTCTGCCGCGGGGCAAGTCAACCCCGCCGGCACCTCCGCGCCCGCACCCCCCGCGGGGAGCACCCCCGCCGCGGGGGTTGACGACGCGGGGGCCGCCCCCCCCGCGCCCCTTGCGGGGACCGCCCTCCCCGCAAGCCTCGCGCCTTCACCGGCCGCCGCGATTTCCGCCGCCGCCGCCGCCGCCGCCGCGCCACCCGCGGCCGCGGCCTTCACTGCCGCGTACCCCGCGGCCTTCACCGCCGCGTACCCCGCGGCCCCCGCCTCCACCGCCGCGCCTTCAGCGGCCAATGCCTCCGTCGCCTCTACGTTCGCCGAGCCCTCTGCCGCCAACGCTACGCTATCCGCCGCCGCCGCCGCTCTCGTCGCTGCCGCCGCCGCTGCCACCTCTTCCGAGTCTTCAGCCGCCGCAACAACCAACTACACCACGACGGCTACGGAAACCACGGCGATGACAGCTACGAGACTGGAAGCACCGATTGGCGGGAAGGTGCCAAGCAGACACAGCGCTGAGAGAACAAAGGCACGCAAGCGCGAACTTGAAAAGGCACGACAAGAGCTCCTTCAGCGACAAATAGAGCTGGCCGCATCACGCGTCGCTCTGCTGGAAGAGGAGACGGATGAGGAGGACGAGGAGATAGATGACAACGCCACGCTCAGAGACGAGCTTACCAACACCTGGGTCCAGAACAACGCACTGGCTCTGACCGCAGGTGCCTACATGGACGAAGGAGCTGCCGCCGCCGCTGATTCAGGAGGGCTGCCGCCCTTAGATCCTGCTGAGTTGCCGCCCACGTCGAGACCACCGCCGCGTCACGACGTACCTCAGCAGATCAACACACAGCAACCGACTCAGGAGAGTCAGGCTCCCGTCCTCTACGTCGAGCGATCACCGCCGCCGCCAGCGCTCGACTATAGGGAACTAGCTTCCGCCTTAACCATGGCCGCCCGCTCCATGCAACCCGTCAACGCCAAGGTGATGGACCTGCCGGTGTTCTCGGGCGCCGCAACGGACTGGCTGCCCTTCAAGACTGCCTACGAAGAGACAGCAAATCAACTTAGTGAGCAAGCCAACCTGATGAGACTGAGGAGAAGTCTCAAAGGAGCCGCACGCGATGCAGCGCAGTGCCTGTTCATCGGGGCGACGTCTACTGCCGAGGTAATGAAGCTGCTGGCTTCACGATTCGGACGTCCCGACGCGCTGGTCATCGCAGAGATGGAGAAGCTTCGAGGACTCCCACGGCTCGCCGACACGCCGAGGGATCTCTGCGCCTTCACGTCCAAGGTAACTAATATTACTTCGACAGTGAAGGCGCTCAACAGGACGCACTATCTGTACAACCCGGAGATAGTGCGCGGCGTAGTGGAGAAACTGCCTGCGACTCTCCGCTACCGCTACTACGACTTCGCCGCTGCGAAGCCAGCCGAGGAACCGGACCTGCTGACGATCACCCGCTTCCTCGAGCGAGAAACGGAACTTTGTGGAAGCTACGCGCCGGCCGAAAACCCTTTCCAGCCGCCAGAAAATAGAAGAGGAACGGCCAACGAAAGAAAGGTTCGCAGCTACCACACCGAAGATAGAAAATCGGAGTGCCCGGTTTGCCGAAAAGTCGACCATCGAGCACCGGACTGCCAGACATTCAAGAAAGCGGAAGTCTCAAGACGCTGGGAGATGGCGAAGGAACATCGCCTGTGTTTCCGCTGCCTCAAGCTTCGCCGCAAGGGTCACACATGTAAGTACAAGAAGTGTGAACTTAATAATTGCCGCTACGCTCATCATCCTTTACTGCACACAGAAACGAGCCTCGTGACCGCAGCACAGCCGACCGAGCCGCCGGCGCACTTCATCGCCTCGGCCACGACTGGGAAGAGGACGGCGTTACTGAAAGTGCTGCCAGTCGAGGTCTCCGGTCCAGAGGGTGCCTACAAGACATACGCGCTCCTGGACGACGGCTCAACCTGCACGCTCATAGACGAAAGTGTGGCGAAGCGGATCGGCGCAGAGGGACCGCCATCACCCTTCTACATCGAAACAGTAGGAGGGTCGAAGCACAACGAGGATCAGTCCAGGCGAGTCTGTTTAAATATACGTGGCCTTAACTCAGACTCATTACAGATATCGGCGCGCACTATGGCCGGACTCAGACTCTCGCCGCAGACGCTCGAGCGGAGGGACGTTGAGGACTGCGCGCATCTGGCGGACATCGAAGAGGAGATAGCCTTCGGCACGTGCACTCCGACGATCCTGGTGGGACAGGATAACTGGCATCTACTCATCGCACACACTACACGTAGCGGTGAGCAAAATCAATTAGTAGCATCTAGGACAGAACTCGGCTGGGTCCTCCACGGAGTCAAGGAGGCACGCAGCAGAGCACAACGGCAACGGGTCAATCACGCAGTCACCAGACAGGGAGACGGCGAGGAAGAAATGGAGCAGCTTATGAGGGAACACTTCGCCCTGGAGAGCCTGGGCGTCGAGCCGAAAAGATCCTTCAATGACGACGAGAAGCGAGCTCTACTCATCCTCGAGAACAAGACTGCGAGATTACCGGCGGGAGGTTTTGAAACCGGCCTGCTGTGGAGAGAAGACAACCCGGACTTGCCGAACAACTACGACAGTGCACTACGCCGACTTCAGCTCGTCGAGAAGAAACTCGACAGGGACGAAGAGTTGAAGAAAAGATACACAGCGCAGATTCAACTGCTGCTTCACAACGGGTTCGCCGAGCCAGCTCCCACAGCTAAGTACCCTAATCATTGGTACCTGCCGCACTTTGCTGTTGTTAACCCGCAGAAGCCTGAGAAGCTGCGCATCGTGCACGACGCCGCCGCGAAGACGCGCGGCATAAGCCTGAACGACCTGCTGCTGTCGGGCCCTGACCTCCTGCAGTCGCTGCCGGGCGTACTCATGCGCTTCAGACAGCGCCCCGTAGCAGTCACAGCGGACATCAAGGACATGTTCCTGAAGGTGGACATCGTCAAGGAGGACCGGGACATGCAGCGTTTCCTGTGGCGCGGCGACCGGCGGGAGGGACCGCCAGACGAGTACCGAATGAAGTGTGTCATCTTCGGCGCGACGTCGTCACCGTGCACCGCCATCTATGTCAAGAACAGGAACGCAAGGGACTTTGAGCAGCAGTATCCAGAGGCAGCAGAGGCCATCGTTCACAACCATTATGTGGACGACTACCTAGCAAGCTTTAACACAGAAACAGAGGCACTAAAAGTGTCTAAAGAAGTCGATTTTATTCATAAAAAGGGTAATTTTGTGTTGCAGCGTTGGGTGTCAAACAGTGCGGCGGTGCGTGACTACTTCGCGCCGGGCACGTCGCAAGGGCAGAAGGTCCTTGCACCGGAGAAGATACTGGGCATGGTGTGGAACCCCGGGCCTGACACGCTGTCCTTCAACGTCAACCGGCACAAGATTCCGGCTGACATCGTGGAAGGCGCCCGAGTCCCTACGAAGAGAGAGGCGCTGCGAGTGGTCATGTCACTGTTTGACCCGCTCGGCCTCATCACTCCGGTCACGCTGCAAGCAAAGCGCATCCTACAGAACACTTGGCGCTCTGGTATCGGCTGGGACGAAAAACTGAAGCCCTCTGAAGCCCACGAGTGGGCAAGTTGGATAACACAGGTACGAGAGTTAACCAATATTAAAGTATCTCGTTGTCATCCGCAGTTGGCCGCCGGCAAGCACTCCGAGCTACACACCTTCGTGGACGCAAGCTCGTCCGCCTACGCCGCCGCCGTGTACTGGAGAACAGTCGACGAACAAGGCAGAGTGGAGGTGTCGCTCGCCGCCGCCAAGGGGAAGGTGGCGCCACTGAAGACAGTCTCCATACCTCGCCTCGAGCTTCAAGCTGCCGTGCTGGGCTGCCGCCTAGCTGAGACTGCGGTCAACGAGCACAACATCAAGCCGACCCGCAGAGTCTATTGGTCAGACTCGCGGACTGCGTTGGCGTGGCTGCGCAACGGACCGCGCGCCTACAAGGCGTTCGTGTCGCACCGAGTGGCCGAGATAGCAGAAGCAACGAAAACTGCAGAGTGGCGCTGGGTGCCGACCAAGGACAACGTGGCTGACGACGCGACCAGAGAGACGCCGCGCGACTTCAGCAGCGAGCATCGGTGGTTCAGCGGGCCGAGCTTCCTACGGCTCCCAGAGGAGCAGTGGCCGCAAGAAGAAGAGGTATCAATGCCCGAGACAGGTGAGGAACGAGTCAATGCTCTGCACAGCACAACCCGTCTGTCAGAAGCTCTACCTGTCATTACTAGATTCTCTAGCTGGCTGAGGGCGACACGCGTGACTGCGCGTGTACTGCAGTTCATCGACCTGCTACGCAAGAAGGAGACGTGCGCGGCCACTGTACGTAAGCGCACCAAGAAAGGCGAGGATGATGACCCGACATGGAGATCGACGGCGCCAACGCGCCCTGACAAGACGAATAAAAAGGTACAAAGCCAAGTATCTAAATTTCTGCCTATACCGCTAGAAGCGCGGTATCTTCACCGAGCAACGGAGCTGTGGGTACGAGCGCAGCAAGAAGAGGTGTTTGCCGACGACGTAGCAGCGTTGCGAAACGGAGCAGCCGCGCCCTCTGCCGGCAGTCGCCTGTCAAGACTGTCTGTGGTATTGGACGATGAGGGCGTCCTAAGACTTCGTTCCCGAATCGCCGCCGCTGAAGACATCTCATACAACCAGCGGGCGCCGGCCGTCATCGACGGCGACCACTACTGGACGCGGCTCTACATTGCATGGACACACTCGCAGCTTCACCACGGAGGCTTCGAGACCACAGCGAACGAGATACGTCAACACTACTGGGTGCTGCGCCTGCGCAACTCAGTGCGCAGCGAGCTGAAGAAGTGCCAGGCCTGTCGCATCCGAACAGCGCGGCCGGCACAACCGTCCACAGGTGACCATCCTAAAAGTCGCTTAGCCCATCATAACCGGTGTTTTACTTTTACAGGCCTAGACTACTTTGGGCCGATGTCTGTCACCGTCGGGAGAGGGCGCCAGAAGCGCTACGGGGTCCTCTTCACATGCCTGACGACGAGAGCGGTGCACCTCGAGCTCGCCGGCAGCCTCACAACTGACTCGGCGATCATGGCAGTGCGGCGCTTCATCGGGCGACGAGGGTGCCCTACCGAGCTGTGGTCCGACCAAGGGACCAACCTCCGCGGAGCTGACGTCGAGCTGCGGCGGGCCGCTACCGCCGCCATACAAGAAGAGGTCTCCGCGCGCTTTATCCAGTGGCGCTGGATCCCGCCCAGTGCGCCTTTCATGGGCGGCGCCTGGGAACGCCTGGTTCGCAGCGTGAAAACTGCGCTGCACGTGACCCTCAACGAGCGTGCACCTCATGAAGAAACGCTGCACACGCTGCTGATAGAAGCCGAACACACTATCAACAGCCGTCCGCTGACGCATGTGTCGACGGACCCCGACGATCCAGAGGCCCTTACACCGAACCACTTCCTGATGGGTGGGCCCTCACGAGTGCCGCAGCCGGGCGCTTTCACCGATGGCGACCTCGCCGGGCGACACAGCTGGCGCACCAGTCAGCGGCTGGCCGACATCTTCTGGGCGCGCTGGGTGCGCGAGTACCTGCCGGAGCTTCAACACCGGCGGGAGCCACGAGCCAGCCACGGAGCCATCAAGCTGGGCGATCTGGTGCTGATTGCGGACGGGACGCTGCCAAGAAACCACTGGCCGCGAGGCGTCGTCGAAGCAGTCTTCCCGGGTCCCGACGGCGAGGTACGAGCAGTGGACGTGAGGACCAACAAGGGCGTGCTGCGACGACCGACGAAGAAGCTCGCCATACTCCGGGTCGCGAACTCCTAAGGACTCCAGCTACAAGCTGCGGCGGGAGTATATGTTCGCGACAAGTGTAACGGCCTCATATAGACTATGTAAATAGATATTAGTTTAAGATTTTGAATATTAAAGAACCCTGTAGGGCATTTTTATAGAATAAGTTTGTAAATAAAATTTGGTATAAACTTTGAGGTAAATGCATGTAATGAGCGGTATGTAACGAGTCGGTAAAAGGTAATAAGGTCTGTTTGGTAAATTAGGTAAAATAAAAGTATTATGGAGTTGGTAAATATTATTCTGGTAAACTATTAGGAAATACAACCTAGGTAGGCTAGGTACTGCCTAAATAGTAAATAGTAAGTAGTTAAACGCTAGTCATATAGAAATAAATAGAGAATAACTTGATATTCAGTATAGTAAATAAGTAGTACATAAGCTATGAACCTTTAGGGAATAGCAGGTAGCTTATATTTGTATTAGTTTTAGAGAGGGTAGTTGTGTGTAAGTGGGATCTCGCAGGCCTCCCCTCACCCCCGCCTTCGTCACCTACGGGTGAAGGGGTGAGGGAGGAAACGCCCGCGATTGGCCTGCTAGGTCTCACACGCGCTCTAGGCTAAGCTCATGTAAATAGTAATTTTGTAAGATAAGTAAGGCCATTTTTGGGGTCTGGGCTTCCTGCCGACCACCGGGCCTCCAATAAAGAAACAAGAAAAAGAAAGCTCCTGAGTTTCCTTCAAGCCTCCACCCTCTTCAGTCATTAACCAGCACACCGCCTAGGATTGTGGGTCGTCGAAGGGGCCCACAGATATCTTTCTTTTTTGATTTCGTATTGTAGAACTCATATGCACTTTTGTAATTAACCATGCTGTTGTGGTTTTTTAATAGATATTATTGAGTAAGAAGCACCTAAAATAAGGTAGGCCTTATTTGTATCACTTACCTTATATTGAAAATTTTATGATTTTAGTACTTATCCTAAATGAAAGATAAGTACTTGTATACAGCCAAGTCTTCAGTAGGTAGGAAGTTAAATATAATAATCGTGAAAACTTATATTCTAAGGCGAAACGAAGTTTGCCGGGTCAGCTAGTAAGAAATATTTCACAAACTTCCAACTAAAGCAATAAGCCGTGTAAAATTATTAATGCGACTAGTTTATGTTATGATTATGCTTTTGCGTTATTAGTGATTGCTTTAAGTTAACTATTGAATTAGGAAAATAATTTTACCAGCGACAGAAAATATTAACCCTTACATTTTATATTAAAATAACTTTAGCTCGGCCGTCGCTCGCATCACCTGGACGCGTTCGGCAGTGTGGCAGCAGCTCGCCAGTGTCAGCCGGATAGTATAGTTGTGTGTGAGTGTGAGTGGAACCCGTGATTTCACTTTTTTCACTCGACAACGCGACTCAAATCGGACTGAGCAATAGCTAGGTGTCGTGTCGTGTACACAGCAAAGGCGAGTTACGTAATATATTGAATTTAGTTGGTAAAATGAATGTTTCCTGTCATTTAAGAATAAAAAAATAAAAAATTGGGTTTCCTTTCATATCCTACCTTTCATATTTCATGAACTTGGGTAGTATATTTAACTACAACTAAAAATACTTTTCTGAAGAGTATGATTCAGAAACTTATGAAAAATACAAAAATTAACTTGTTTTATACCTAAATTTTACTTTATCATAAATATTACCTATAAGGAACATATTAAAAGTAATAATACACATATATAAAACGATTAACAAAACTTAATCATTGTCCAAATTTTGTAACCTTTTTTGTGATGGTTGTTCTACCCCGAACTTAGAGTCCAGAAAGGAGGGATTTAGTTTACCTTATGTAAAAACTTTTCTAAAGCAATATGGGTCACAAACTCGAAAGAAGAATCAGCTATTCCGTACATTGACCCCATCAGCTGATCGAACGAATGCATTTTTTTATTTTGAGATTTTCACCTATGTTACTTGGTAAAAACTGTTTTATTTGATATGGTGAGCTAAATCACCACTTTAATTTATATCAGACTTCTAAGAAACTAGCAGACGATTAATTCGATGACGTCTTTTTCTGCTTCTGCGAATAAAAGTATAATAGTGAGGCAATTCGAATGCAAAAACAGACGAAAGCGACACCAATCCGATCGCGCGGACCGAAAAGTTTAAGTGCTTTCATCATTGTTTATAGTTTTTTTTTTTAACCAACAATAGAAATTAAAACAGTGCTAGTCGTTAAAAAAAATGATTATTTTGATATGACCTCTGTTGTCGGTAACTTATTATAATTGTGAGGTTCAGTAGTTTAGTCGGAAGTGTAGTTTTGTAATTTAAGTTTTGTATTTTTAGAGGAGAAATTTAACTTTATTTGTTTAATAAATTAGAATTGTCTTGTAAGTAAGGATTGTTTTTTTTCTCAGTAATTCATTTTTCATTCATTCACGACACGACACCTAGCTATTGCTCAGTCCGATTTGTGCCGCGGGCGCCGGCGTTAGAATGTCGCCCTCCCCTCTCCTCCCGTGGGAGCCGTAGGACCCGGCTGAGGGACAGCACCAGAAGACGGGCAGCAGCGTCTTCTGGTTTATACAACACCATACTGCGCTCGCCAACCCGCCTGCCAAGCGTGGCGAGTATGGCAACCCCCCCTCATGAATAGTCAGCATTGCCCAGGCCCCTAGTCCCCGGCAGCCCCGCTATTCCTGACCACGGTAGCGGTTATGGTAACGGCGGGGCAAGGGGTGCTAAGAATCCCCGGACGGTCGGCTACCACCCCTTTAAACGACAACTGGCCCTGGCAACACACAACGTCCGCACTTTGAGGACTGACGATATGATTGTTGCGCTGGAAGAGGAAATGAGCAGGTTACGGTGGGATATTCTAGGGCTATCAGAAGTCCGTAGACAGGGACAGGACACGATAACCCTGAAATCGGGTAACCTGCTCTTCCACCGGGAGGGCGACCAACTGTCCCAAGGTGGTGTCGGGTTTCTCGTCCACAAGTCCCTCGTTAGCAACATTATTACCATCGACAGTGTGTCGAGCAGGGTCGCATACCTAACACTCAGAATATCTAAAAGATATTTGCTGAAGGTCGTTCAGGTCTATGCACCGACCTCGACACACTCAGATGACGAAGTAGAGTCTATGTATGAGGACATTAGTCGGGCCATACATACGCATAAAACTCACTTCAATGTTGTTATGGGGGACTTCAATGCGAAACTAGGCAAGAGAAGCGAGCATGAGTTGAGAGTGGGGAACTTCGGTTATAGGCAAAGGAACCCTAGAGGTCAGAGGCTGGCCGATTTCATGGAGAAAGAAGGACTCTTCATGATGAATTCTTTCTTCCAGAAGCCACCTCATAGGAAATGGACCTGGATGAGCCCTGGTGGTTCTAGGAACGAGATAGACTTCATCTTGACCGACAAGAAACGGATATTCAATGATGTCTCCGTGATTCATAGGGTAAAAACCGGCAGTGATCACCGAATAGTAAGAGGCACATTGAATGTGAACGTTAAACTTGAACGGTACCGCCTGATGAAGTCTACGCTCCGTCCTACCCTCGCTCAGATCGAAAACCCCGAGAGCTTTCAACTCGAGCTCTCTAATCGCTTTGATTGTCTAGACGACGCATCAGTGGACGAGATCAATAACAGGTTCGTAAAAATTGTCCATACGGTCGGATCTAAATTCTTTAGGACTCGCCGTACCGCTAGAACTCAGAAACTCTCTGAAGACACCCTCAAACTTATGGCTGAACGACGCTTGCTTAGACTGCAGTCTCCCGATGATGCTGCGTCATATAGGCGGCTCAATAGGCAGATCTCGAAGCCTTGCGACACGATATCCGTGTCTTTAATACTGCGCGTATTAAGGATACGATAGAGCGAAGTAAGGGCTCCAAAGTGTTCGCGGAGATATGTCTGTTGGGCAAAGCCAAATGACCAAGCTGAAGAGGGATGACGGCAGTATAGCGTCGACGAAAGCGGAAATTTTGAGGGAAATCGAGAAGTTCTACGGACAGCTATACGATTCGGTCACTAAGCCTGTTACTAGTGCGGCTAACGACCCTAGAGCCAAACTAACCCGACACTATACCGAAGATATCCCGGACATCAGCCTGTACGAGATAAGGATGGCCCTGAAACTGCTTAAAAACAACAAGGCACCGGGTGAGGATGGAATCACGTCAGAGCTTCTGAAAGCGGGTGGAACACCGGTACTCAAAGTCCTTCAGAGGCTCTTTAATTATGTGCTACTCGAAGGGACCACGCCTGAAGCATGGAACAGAAGTGAGGTGGTGCTTTTCTTCAAGGAGGGCGATAAAACCCTTTTGAAGAATTATAGGCCCATCTCGCTTTTGAGCCATGTTTATAAGCTGTTTGCCAGGATCATCGCCAATCGTCTCGAACGAAGGTTTGATGACTTCCAGCCTCCCGAACAAGCCGGCTTCCGAAAAGGCTTTAGTACCATAGACCACATACATACGCTGCGGCAAGTTATACAGAAGACCGAAGAGTATAACTTGCCGCTATGTCTAGCGTTTGTGGACTATGAGAAGGCCTTTGATTCGGTCGAAACATGGGCGGTGCTAGAGTCCCTCCAACGATGCCGGATTGACTATCGGTACATCGAAGTGCTGAAGTGTTTGTATAGCAACGCCACCATGTCTGTCCGAGTACAGGAACAGAATTCGAAGGCTATTCCCTTGAACAGAGGCGTGAGACAGGGAGATGTTATATCTCCGAAACTGTTAACCGCCACTCTAGAAGACGCCTTCAAACTTCTAGAATGGAAAGGGCAGGGCATCAATATTAACGGCGAATACATCACTCACCTTCGGTTTGCCGACGACATCGTAGTCATGGCAAGGTCGATGGAGGAACTCAGCACGATGCTCGAAGGCCTCAACCGAGTCTCCCAACAGGTGGGCCTTAAAATGAACATGGACAAGACGAAGGTCATGTCTAATGTCCATGTTCTGCCTACCCCAGTTATAGTTGGGAACTCGGTTCTCGACGAGTACGTATACCTAGGACAAACCATCCAGTTAGGTAGGTCCAACTTCGAGAAGGAGGTCAATCGCCGAATCCAGCTCGGATGGGCGGCGTTCGGGAAACTACGCAACGTCTTCTCGTCCAATATTCCTCAGTGCCTGAAGACGAAGGTATTTAACCAATGTGTGCTGCCAGTGATGACATACGGTTCTGAAACGTGGTGCTTCACTATAGGGCTTATGAACAGGCTCCGAGTAGCTCAAAGAGCCATGGAGCGGGCTATGCTCGGGATTTCTCTGCGGGATCGAATCAGAAATGAGGACATACGCAGAGAAACCAGGGTCACCGACATAGCCAAGCGGATAAGCTCGTTGAAGTGGCAATGGGCAGGTCATATAGCCCGCAGAACAGATGGCCGCTGGGGCCGAAAAGTTCTCGAATGGAGACCACGGATCGGCAAGCACAGCGTAGGGCGTCCACCGACCAGTTGGACGGATGATCTGCGCAAGGCTGCGGGTCCACGCTGGATGCAGGCCACCTGCGATCGGTACAGATGGAGAGCCATGAGGGAGGCCTATGTCCAGCAGTGGACGTCTTGCGGCTGAAATGATGATTCATTTTTAAGCTGGTAATTAAAATAATAGTCTGCTGCATGTCGTCGCAGATTCATTTGTTTGTCGGATCCATTGTTATTATTTTATTTTTGTACGGCAGGTAGGCAAGAGTACCTACAACCTATGTAACAATCGTTCCTAGATCGTACAGCTTTTAGCTTTATTAAATTTAAAAAATATAATTTTTTATACTTTTGGACGTATTCGACGACGGCTCCCTAGAAACGGCTACCACATCTCGGCACGGGGAGATAGTGTTTTGTTTTCTTTTGATTTAAGGTGGTAACTCACGGTATGGCGCGAAATTCAAAATTTTTCACGTTTTTTAATTATTTTGGCGAAAGTATTCATCTCTAATAAAGTTTAAATGAATTCGCGTACGTAAAAACCAATCTCAAAAAAAACATTGTGATATATCGTTTTTGAAAGACAGAGTTACCGATTTTGTGTATATTCAAGGAACTTGATTTTTGGCCTTTTACCCCTTAGACACAAAATCTGTAGGTCTGTCTTCCAAAAACGTTGTATTACAATGTGGAAGAAGGTTTTTTACATACGCGAATTCATTATAACTTTATTAAAAATGAATACTTTCGCCAGAATAAATAAAAAACGCGAAAAATTTTGAATTTCGCGCCATACCGAGAGGGACCACCTTAACATGAATACAGCTATATATACTGGGTGTTTCTGACAAGGCGGTAATAAATTAAAGGAGGTATTCAGCTCACCATACCTAACAACTTTCCCAAAGCAACATGGGTCGAAATCTCAAAAAAAAAATCAGCTGTTCCATACATTGGTTCGATCAGCTGACGGGGTCAATGTACGGGACAGCTGGTTTTCGTTATGATATTTCGACCCATGTTGCTTTGGGAAAGTTGTTAGGTATGGTGAGCTGAATACCTCCTTTGATTTATTAGATCTCTGAAACCAGTTTTAAATTGCAATGACAGTGATTCTGCGCTTGGTACGTTATATAACCAGCTCTACCGTGTTCTGGGTGACAATGTGCCAACAAGAGTAGGTACTCAGACGTTTAAACCGACTTATCCACCATGGTTTACTGATAAAATAAAAATTATATATTTTCATCTAAAAAAATTTAAACAACTTGGTTTAATTTTTAATCGCGAGGTTTTTAAATACTATCGGACACATATTAAGTATTTAATTGATAAATCCTATAAACGTTATATGAAGTCGCTTGAAGGAAATATTTGTAACGACCCTGCTAAGTTCTGGCAATATGAAAAAAGCTTGCGGACGGAACAGGGTCTAGTTCAAGAATATCAATATGAGGGCCGAAGTGTGAGCTATCAAGAAGCTATACTTTAGCTCAGTTTTTCTTGACTCTATTCCACGTCTTGATCCGGCGGAGGCAGCGCAGACTTCCGGCGGCGGCGTTGCCGATGCTTTCAGTATCTCCTTAGGTTATGTCACAGAGAAAGAGGAACGCCGCGCCATACGACACATAAAAGCTACTGCTGGTTCTGGCCCGGATGGCATACCATGATACCATCATTCTTAATTAAGGACTCGATGTTCGTCCTGGCCAAACCACTCCAGCACATTTTCAATCTTGCCTTGAAGGCCGGACACTTTCCAGATAGATGGAAATTATCTAGAGTTACCCCTGTGCCCAAATGTAACTCGACAAATGTTTTAGATTTTAGGTCTATTGCTGTCTTATCAGAGTTTTGTAAAATATTTGAACATTTAATTAATGTACAAATAACGCGCCAAGTAGAGACGCGACTAGCTGAGCAGCATGGTTTTCGTAGAGGTAGGTCCACTACAACAAACCTCATCAGTTTTGTTGACTACACATTATGTAAGATGGATGCTGGCTGTCAGGTTGGCACTGCATTCTTCGACTTTCGTAAGGCCTTCGATATCGTAGACAACGATATTCTACTTCGGAAATTGTCCGTTTTTGGCTTCACACCTAACCTCCTAAAATTTATTGCCAGTTACTTAGAAAATCGCAAACAGTATGTTCAGATACAAAATTGTCATTCTGACGAATACTACGCAAGATCAGGAGTAATCCAAGGAAGTACTCTTGGTCCAACACTGTTTGCGCTTATGATTAACGATCTTCCAAACGTTCTAAAGGCTAGCAAATGTCTAATGTTTGCCGACGATCTTAAACTGTACTTACCAATTTGTGATATAGCCGATATTCAAAAAATGCAATGTGATATCAATGCTGTAGCACAATGGAGCAAATTGAATATCGCAAAATGCAAGATTATTACATTTTCCAGACTTCGTACACCAAAATTAAATACGTACACACTAGATGGACAGGAAATAATAAGGGTTAACGAAATTCGCGATTTAGGGTAATTATTGGATTAAGAACTAACATATAACCTGATGCAAAAATGCAAGTAAATTATCAGGTTATAATGCGGACTGCATCACATTTTTCAGATAAAAGGGTAGTTATAATGCTGTATAATGCGTACATCCGTAGTTTACTAGTACAGCGACTTTATTTTTTACTGTGTATTAATATTGATATTGATAAAGATTATTGTAATATGAGTATAAAACATGCACGTTCTAATAATAGGTTAGACGGTACGAAGTTCGCCGGGTCGACTAGTATTGTATAAAGACAAGTCGTCACTCTTAGAGTGTGCTATATTTTATTTTTCTTATCATTATTTACAGCCTGTGTTACTGGATCACCTTGGGCCAAGCTCAGAACCTGATACCACACACTTACACTTAACCATAAACTTGAAGATGGAGCCATCATGAAAGCTTCTTAAGCTAAGAAGAGTTTCAATAAATAATACCTAGAGAAGAAAAAATGCTAAATATTATTAAAAAAAACCAAGATTAGTTAAGAGTTTAAGGCAAGTAATAAATAAGAAGTAGGGTAACATGCCCTATTACGGCGCGTTTTGACGACATTTTAAAGTAGGGTAAGAAATTAAGCGTTTCTAAATATGTTAGCAGATATTTGAATTTTTTTTTGACACTCATGATAATTATATTTTCTATTTCAGTTGTCGTTTTATTTATTCTAGAGTGATAATTAATTTTAAATAAATATTTTTTCTCACAATTCGGAATTCCTATTACGGCGGCAAAAAAAAGTTTGAAGCCCATTACGGCGGTAAGCACTGCCTATTACAGAGTATGGGATGCCAACACACGCACGATGAAACATTTTCATCTCAGCTCACGGTTCCGTGCAATCAGAAAATGGTATGCAATGGCTGTATAGTAAGGGGCTATTTTGATAATATTTTGTGTATCAACTATTAAATAAACGGCCTCGCGCTAAGAAGTTTCCAGTAATATCATTAGTTCAGATATTTGGCTGTATGGGCAATTATGTTCCTTTGCCTGACCTGAAAGGGCGAATAACAAAACAACAATCAATTGAGACAGCCCATACAACGGCCGCCATTTTGAGATCGTTTCTTTATGTGCGCAGGTTATACTCATAAAAGCGTAATTGGTGTGAATTTGGCTAGCTTCTTAACATAATTTTTAATATTTGTTGTTAATCTACATTAAGTGAAGTTACATAAACATACATAAACATAATATCACGCCTTTTATTCCCCGAAGGGTTCGGCAGAGGTACCAGCTTAAGAGCCGGACCCACGTTTAGCCGATTTTATGCTTTATTACCAACGAAGAAGTGCAAGTGAAGTGAAGTGAAGTGAAGTTACAAATGATCATTATTTAATGTCTGTTGACCAGGTCAATATCTCAGTCTCAGAGGCTCGACAACATTTTGTTTAAAAAAAGGAAGATTTTGGCACAATTTTTGAAATTTTCTCTAAATTTCCATAATTTTTTGAAGTGTTTAATATTTGTTAGTATTCTTTTGACGACAAATAAAATATCGTGAATTTTTTTCATTAAATTAATCGAGCCGTTTCGGAAATTAGTGCCTTTGGCAGACCGACAGACGGACGGATAGAAAAGACATATTATTAAGGTCCCGGGATGTGTACTCGAAACCTTAATCAATAAACTGATACAAACCTAAACTAAGAACTTCCTCTTTTTTAAAATCTGTTAAAAATAGGTACTAAAACACTTCTTCTGAATTAAAAAAATACTTTTGTGAAAATTGGTTTTGACAAAATCGAAATAATCGCGGACAAACATGCATACAAACATACATACAGGTCGAAATGATAACCTCCTTAACTTTTTTTTTTTTTCGTTATAAAACTTTAATTTGAAAAAGGCCCGAGGGTTTTAATAATCCTACTAATATTCTAAACAACAAAGTTTATAATAAAGGATGTCTGTAACTCTTTCACGTAAAATCTACGAAATAGATTTTAATGAAAACTTACAAATAAAACATATTTGAAGGAAAATTTAACTGGCGAAGCAGCAGAGTGCAGTCAGTGAAGGTTAAGTTAAACGGTAAAAAAGGTGGAAAATGGATTTCTACCCAAGTGGAGAAAGTTAAAAAAAAAAGCAAGATACATTTTTTTACAACAACGTTGACACAAACATGCAAAAATGGAACACAAAAAAAACAACAACAAAACAGTAAACCAAAATACAATCAGTAGATTCGGCTCTGCGTTGTCTGTCAGTCAGTCAGTCAGTCAATCAGTCAGTCAGTAACGGAAGAGTTTTATATATATTGATAAAACAACCAACGAATCATAATCAGTTTTGTATGGTGTGTCAAAGTTGCGGTAAAATCTAGTATTAAATTATTATATTGATGGGAAAATACGATAAAACTAACCTTAGTATACATTTTTCTGTAAGTTTTTTAATTATTTACTTACCCTGTAAAGTGCATTTTAGTTATTTGACGTATGTCAATTTAGATAGGATGTCACGTATTTACCATACAACAAACCAAATAAGTAGACCTGCAGTAAAGCTTTTTAAAATGTACGGTACCTTTATAAATAATACGGTTAAATTATAAGCTCTAATTCCATACACCGTGTTAGGATTCCTTACAGCCTAATACGGTAGGTACTAAAATATCTAATGAGTTTTTATATCCTAATTCTGAAATATAATGTTAAGATATTTCGGTAATGTAAGTTATTACTTACACATAAGAGCACTCTGACTTTACCATAAAACTCTCAAATCGTTAGTAATCGTTGTATTAGACTACTTTTCTTCATTAAAACTCATACGTTAGGTTTCACAGTATTCTAACAAACTTAAATTTTACTGTCAACTTTAAGCGTCAAAAACAAGGATTTTAGTTAAAAAACATGAACCTCCAAAATTGGTTTTATACTTGAAAACTAATGAAAATTACACTTAAATAACGAAATGTTCATAAATTATATTTATTATACCACTAAATTTAAAAATTACCGACACTGCGTTTTTCCTATTACCGATGGTACCCTCCGTAATAGGCGGAACCCTCAAATAGCCTTCCTAACACGGCGGACTTTTGTTTACTCATATTTACTTGTTTTATTTGATTTTAAACGGCAATCAACTTGATTAACTAAGACTTCTTGAATGTAATAAGTATTCGAATATAGTAACATAATCTTAAAGTGTTTGTTTGAACTAAAATCGAAGTCTGAAAATTCAATGTTCTACCACGAGTCAGTCTGCGTTTGTATGAAACAGCTTCTCGCTTCGCTGAAGTTACACAAAATAATTAATTTAAGTCATTTTAAACGATTTTAAACGCACGAGTGCTGGGTAATAATTAACTTGTTAGTTTCCCTTGGACACTATGTAGTCACCTTTACCATACACAGTCACAACGAATCATAAATTGAAAAAGATAAAATAGAGCGGTAATAGGACGTGATTTTGACTACCGCGGTAATAGGACGTTTTACCCTACTTCGATATTAAATAGGATAAAATAATATAACCCATCTTGTTTTATTGGTTTATCTACCCATCCACGTAAATTGTTTCATCATCATCATTTCAGCCGTAGGACGTCCACTGCTGGACATAGGCCTCCCTCATGGCTCTCCATCTGTACCGATCGCAGGTGGCCTGCATCCAGCGTGGACCCGCAGCCTTGCGCAGATCATCCGTCCATCTGGTCGGTGGACGTCCTACGTTGCGCTTGCCGATCCGTGGTCTCCACTCGAGAACTTTTCGGCCCCAGCGGCCATCTGTTCTGCGGGCTATATGACCTGCCCATTGCCACTTCAACGAGCTTATCCGCTTGGCTATGTCGGTGACCCTGGTTTCTCAGCGTATGTCCTCATTTCTGATTCGATCCCGCAGAGAAATCGCGAGCATAGCCCGCTCCATGGCTCGTTGAGCTACTCGGAGCCTGTTCATAAGCCCTATAGTGAAGCACCACGTTTCAGAACCGTATGTCATCACTGGCAGCACACATTGGTTAAATACCTTCGTCTTCAGGCACTGAGGAATATTGGACGAGAAGACGTTGCGTAGTTTCCCGAACGCCGCCCATCCGAGCTGGATTCGGCGATTGACCTCCTTCTCGAAGTTGGACCTACCTAACTGGATGGTTTGTCCTAGGTATACGTACTCGTCGACAACTTCGAGAACCGAGTTCCCAACCATAACTGGGGTAGGCAGAACATGGACATTAGACATGACCTTCGTCTTGTCCATGTTCATTTTAAGGCCCACCTGTTGGGAGACTCGATTGAGGCCTTCGAGCATCGTGCTGAGTTCCTCCATCGACCTTGCCATGACTACGATGTCGTCGGCAAGCCGAAGGTGAGTGATGTATTCGCCGTTAATATTGATGCCCTGCCCTTTCCATTCTAGAAGTTTGAAGGCGTCTTCTAAAGTGGCGGTGAACAGTTTCGGAGATATAACATCTCCCTGTCTCACGCCTCTGTTCAAGGGAATAGCCTTCGAATTCTGTTCCAGTACTCGGACAGACATGGTGGCGTTGCTATACAAACACTTCAGCACTTCGATGTACCGATAGTCAATCCGGCATCGTTGGAGAGACTCTAGCACCGCCCATGTTTACTTTGGTTAAAATAAAGCTTAATTTAAAGTACAGTGGCGGACACGGTCGGCGTAACACTTCCGGTTTTTCTGTAATGCAAAATAGCTCTTGTTCTTTGGTAATACAGTCTTGGGCTGACGAAACCATAGACAAATCTGTTACGGCCTCCTAGTCCGCCACTGTACAATACTTACTCTAAAATTAATAATGCGCATGCAGATTCGCTAATTGTCGATTACACGGAAACACCCGAATCAAAAAACATAATTCTACTAAATTACGCATGCAGACAATGCACTTAACCTCCTTAAATACATATCGTCCTCCGTCGCTTGGTAATACGAATTGTTTTATGAGCGACTGGTTTTTCATATGATAATACCAATACATCGCCAATCACCAAGAAGGCCGTTTGCTTAGAATACACATAGATTTTTGTAAAAAAATGTAATTGGTAACTGTCGCCATATAAAAGAAAGTTGTTTAGCGATAGGTTTTTCTCATCGACAAACTTTCTCCCGCAATATGTACATCCCTAGCTTGGTTTTTCATTTTTCGCCGTAGCCATCTAGTGTTTATTAGCGGTAGTACAAAAGCTGTAGTTCCATCTAGCGACAAATAGTAAAACTAGGAACAATGCGTGAGGATTTTAAAGCAAAGATGATGTACAGCCTTCTACAATGTCTTTGGAAAAACCTAATTTCATTCTTTTATCTTAAGTATGTCATCGTTATTTGATTTTGCTCTTTGTTTATTTGTAAAAAAGGTTCATAGTCTACTTCAAAGTTTTGTGATGTAGATCTTTTCGGCTTTGTCGTTAATCACCAATGGTAGCTTGGATTTCATAGTGAGCGTTTGGTTTATATGTGTGAGTTTGGACACACTGGTTTTAGTACCTACTAAAAGCTCATGATGCTATTTCTATTGTTTTCTCTTGTTCTGTGGTATACCCTAAGGTGGGATCTTAAATGACAACAGCAATAACTTATACGAGTAAATTCTATTTATTTATTAAATTTGAACTTCAAACTCACAATAAAATGCAGCACAGAAACACAAAAACCGTTATTAATAATACGAGTAACGTTAGATAATTATTAAAATACTTGATGCTAAGACGGGAACGTGAGTTAAAAAACATTGACGACGGGGGCCGCATGCATTCATATAGCGAGAGGCCGATGCGATGTGAATGTGACCCGGAATTACAGTTTGTTTATATATGAAAGGTGTTTGAGAAATATTATATAAGGAATATATATTTTTTATTTAAAGAACAGTGCGACAAAAAAATCAAAAAAAAATAGTGACCAACACTATGAAAATTTTCGAAAATCCACCAAATTTCCATACAGTGTTTCCTCTTATTATTTCTAGATTTTTGTGTCGTACTTTAAGTAAGTTTAAGTATAATTTTAAATAAAATAAATAATCTCGGTTCCCAGCTATTTTACGTAGGTAATCGGCACGCTTCTGCTTCTGGATTTATAGATGACGCGTTTCAGGCATCAAATCACTGTCAAGATCGATATTGACTTTCTGCCCTTGTCTACTTACACAATGTTATCGAAGTAGGTCGCTACTCAGAGATCAAATGTAAGTATCGATATTATAGGTAAAAGGCCGTATTGCGTGCCGTGTGATATCATTTGATATGACGTAAATAGCATTATATTTTAGTAATGAAATAGAAAAGTCTTACTTATGTAACAAATAAGCTTAAATGTATATAATACTGAGGCAGAATTACATCTTAACTACGGCGTTATATTACGTGGTACGTGGGATAGACAGACACGAGCTCAAGCCCTTAATGTATACGGACGAATGCAATATATAATTAAATCTTGCTTAATATCTACATATGCATTTTGACGCTAAAACACCTATAATGTATTACATTTTGTACATCTACTTCAATTTATCATACATTTACTAAGCTAACACGCTCTGCTAAACTGAGCTTTTCAGGAGGTATATTCGACTCAACTTGCTGTATGTATTTTAATTTTCAGCAGATTTGCGCAAGTGCTTGATATAGCTTAGCACAAGTGACTAGATAAATATAAAGCTGCTGATGACAGAGATGCTTGCTTGCTGAGCGGCCGCGGGAGGCGAGCCGGCGCGGCGCGGCGGCGGCGGGCGGTGGCCGCGAGCGGGCGCCCAGCGAGCACCGGCGGCGTCGCGTCGCCCTCGCTCTCCCGTACATTTAGCAACGTCATTACATGTTTATTAATAAAATATATTTTCGCATTTTTATTACATACAATTCACGTTATGATCTACCTACTATATAGTTAAAGTAAACGAAAGCGGGTACAAGAGTAATAATTTATGACGTAGGTAAATTTGTACGCGTGGCGTATATAGCTATACTATACACAGCGTACCATGGACGTATTTACTTTTGCTATGATGAGTATATTCAATGAAAATTCAAAATACTTACTGAATTCCATCTTAAGAAGAACATAATAAATAATTGAGATCACAAATTAATATATTTAGACTTAGGTGAGTACGATACTACTAAAGAAAGCCTTCATTTCAGAATTTCAAGAAGTAAGTAAGTACTTTTTTTCCATTGATTATTCTCGCCAAAGTATAGGCTCTAAATTTAATTTCTAGAAACCAATTATGACTCTATAAATGGTGACACTTATTACGATTCTTTAATAGTACTCTATAATATGTAACCTCCCAAAATACAATATAGTTTTAATGCAAAATATAACAGATATTAGTAAGTAATAATAGCTGACAAATAAATTGAGGGATGAATTGAGTGAGATTCTGCAGTAGCTGTATCTATTCTCCATCTAATAACACAAGCATTCTAAGTGAAGGAGAACAATGAATACAAATGAGAGACCCGGCCCCAGCCCGCGGGCCCGCGCGCCGCCACGGCGTCCGGAAGAAGAGACTTCGCACGCATTCATTCCATAAATAATTGATAAAGAAGTTGTACATTCACTCTAGTAAATACAAAAACCTTGTTGTTGCAGGGAATTTAGCATTACCACACACAAAAAAGAGAGGTAAAGAAAGTGAGTAGAAAAACTACGTTTCCACAAAGAGTCGGATCCGTTGGGCGGTCGAAGACGTCCGGTGCAGGGCAGGGTGGTGGGTGGGAGGTGCGGGGAGCGAGGCAGCTTTACTCCTTGACCTCGAAGTACTTGTAGGTCGGGTTCTCGTAGCCGTTGATCTGCATGTTGGCCACGTGGCGCTCCTCGGGAGTGGGAGCCGCGGCGCCCGTCTGCTCTACCTGCACACGATTTACACTCCGTTCAATATTAAGTATAAAAGTATTTGAAAGTCACATATTTATATTTCATGTAAGTAATTTGATGTGGTTAAA